>CM076570.1:579746235-580187535 GCA_034641835.2 Pinus albicaulis
AATGAGAATATCTCCGGATATTCTAAAGTTGGAGCTCCAGCAATAGAAAAGCACAATAATGGTGCAACAACAACACTCAACTCATGAAAATGTGAGAGAAAACCATAGCCATTTCATTAAATAATAGCAGCAAAAATAGAGTACAAGATCTTGAGGAAAATGATACTCAAGATGAGAAATACTTGACCTCAAAGAACAAGTACATAAAATATGACAAAACCATTGCTACAAATGTATGCGCCAGCTATGACTGCACAATATATGAAGGGAAACTGCTGCATAATAATGTCAATACACAAATATATCAATATGTGGCTCAAATATAATCGAGGGAGCAAGATCTCAACCCTAGGAAACAATAATACCCAATCCCTAAAAGGATTGGCTGCAAAACATAAAAAATGGCAATTCCACAGAAATGTCGGAGTTGCTGGGTTGCTGCAGCAACTCAGAAATAGAACTGGATGGAGATGGCTAAATCTGATACTCAAACTTAATGTGCCTCCTACAATGGATCTTTCAAGTGAAAGGCTGATCCCTTCACCAAATATCTCTCCCTCCCATACTCTACAAGAGCCCCACTGCAAATGCTCCTCTCAAAATAACGTAGTCACTGGATGGAACTACACTGTAGGGCTATGGAATGAGTTGGCCTTGATGCCAAAGTATGCAATAAGCTCTGGGATGCCTCCAAACTGATCTCCCAAAGAGAAGAGAGACTCCTCCTCTGAAAAATAGCTGAAGGAGATGGTGTAGTGAACCCTCACTGCAATACCCAGGAACACAGTGTCAATCTGCTGCAGAAATAATGCTGTCCTGATGGAGAATGCTTGGCCTTGAAGCCTGGATGTGAGGAAAATCAAGAACAATCCCTCAAGAGACCTCTCAAGAAGGAGAAGGAATCCTAAACAATAATTCCTCCGGAAATTCTTGCTAAACAACAAAGAATTCTCAATTGTCTCAATAGACAATGAAATGAATAATACAAGCATGATAAACAGTGGTTGCCTTGTCCTCCTTTAAAAAAAATGAAAGCTCCATTAGGGTTTCCTCAACCAATTGTCCCTTTCCTCATTCACACTATGCTGGCTTCCTAAGTAAGCCACTCCTCCTATGGCAGCGCTATTGACTTGGTCAACTTAACCAAGCCTCCTTGCAAATATCCTTGTTCACACATGAGGGTGTGCAAACCAGCTCCAAAGTTGATCCCATTTCATACTTAGAGGGATTTTATTGAGATTTTTATTATGAAATGGGTTTCCTTACCCATTTATTCTCCTCCTAGGTGAAATCAGAAAAATTAATGTTCCAAATTATTTTCGGAAAATTTTGGAACATTACAGTCCTCCCCTCCCAAATGTTTCTTGTCCTCAAGAAACTGCAAGGATAGAATTTAAAAGCCTTCTCTCAAGGCATGGAGTCTATGTAGTGTTGAGGAACATCTTCCTCATGTGGATCCTCCATCCCCAAGCAATCATCCATACAAAATGAGCTACCTCCCAACTAGGAAACTCTTGGAAACTGTCTTCCACCTTTGGCTCCGGAAAAGTAGGTGGGATGAAAATATGCTCATGGTAGACAATGTAGCCTAACCCACACTGTCCTTCTCTCCACTCATGATAAGTGTAGAGAAAATGCTGATCTTGGGCTGCAAAATACTTGCCATCAAGTGACAAGATGAAGACTAGATCTCCAAAGATCTCTCCTCTAGCGCTGTAAATCATGATGGCCCAAGTCTCTACATATATGATGAGTTGTAAGTCATAATTACATGGCATCTCATTCCTCATATGGCTCACCTCATAATGAAACAAATGAGCTGCTATAGTGGCCATACCATCTCCCATGCTCCCTTTAGAACATGTAGTGCAAAGTGTGTGGGAGTTTTCTCCCTCCAACGCAGTTTGACTCTCCACTACCATAGAAAATAAAATGATGGGTGGCCTCCCCACCATTTTCTTGCTACCCCATTCTCCTGGAGAAAGTGGATGATGTGATGTGCAATGTAAGTATGTTCTCCATGAGAAATTTCCTCCCCCTCTCCTCTTAGGGAGTGATCATCCATAATGGCCTCATGTAGACCATCAAATCTAGAAGGAAGAATATCCTTCCTTTGTGAAAATCCCTGCACATATATAGTTAAGAGGTGCATATATATAGAAAAATCATTATGCAAATAAACAATACTCTCACCATATGTTTTGCTCATATAAATGGAGTGGCTCATAGATCCATGGAGTGCCGCCTCAAAGTCTTCAAGTGGTTTTTCCCACAAGAAGGAAAGAAATTCAATGTGGCCCTCATCGTTGGCCCATGGTTCCTCCTAAAATATACAACATGTATAGTAAGGAGAGTCATGCTCCCAATGGGCATCCTCAATCTTAAGCCCACTCTCCAAATAAAGCCTCTCATGAACATATACATATCATCAATACATGGAAGCAAAACCCAATAGAAACAAGTTGTCACATGACAACCGGAAAGGGGATCAAGGTCCCACACAAGGAACCAGCGCAGTGCATGCCCTGCCTGCATCAAATCAAACAAAAACAAGTGCTCTCCCAGCCACTTGTTTGCTGCCACAATTATGTTACAAGATATAAACATGGAAGTACAAAAGGGTGTCAATGGTGCACACCAAAAATCATGTGGCTTTCCCCACCAACCACCAATGAGATAGCCAATATCAATGCTACAAATGGCTCCAAGTACATCATGATACAATATGAAAGAAGGGATAATCCTCCTTGGTACAATATGCTGCTCATAAAAATACAAGAAGGACAAAACATAAGGTGAAATTGTACATTCTTCATCATGCACTAGAAGACTTGAGCTGAAATGGCTCAACTGAAAATGCTCCCTTACTCTCAATGAGTAGGAAGGTGGCTATGAAATTCTCTCCATCATCATCTGGGCTCTACATCTCTCCATATGATGAAATATGTCTTGCTGAATGCCCACCCAAATGAACTCCTCTGCCAAGGCAAGATATGCATCAAAATGCATGGAAAATAAGTCCTCCTGTGATGCATGCAACAACTTCTCCTTGAGACTAGAATATCTAGTCAAGAAGACTTTTCCATGGGAATAGATGACCATATCATCCATCATATACTCATCATCTCTACCCGGGTCATATAGAATCATGCATGCATCAAGATCCTTAGAGTACTCAACTAAGAGCTGAGATCTCCAATAAGGATCAATCCTCCTCAGGGACAACGCTGGTGATCTGGCATGTGTAGCTCTCCTCAAGCTGCTATCTTCTACTTTGACATCCCTCATGCCAAATTTCTCCTCTAGACTCTTCACCTTTCCAAAATACAAGAGCGGTGAATCCAAAGACAAAATTTCTCTCATCAATGTTAGATCAGGTGGCCTCCCTGGTGGAATGCCTCTATGCAGTGAGACATCTATGTCAAGAGTGGAGTGCACATATGGTTAGGCAATCTTGCCCTTGCTCTCACAGTGTAGTATAGTATTTCTCCTCTTTGCACTAGTTCTCTTAAATAGAGAAGGGTGTGTGCCTCTCATCACCTAATGCTACTCTTTCTCCCTTCCTTCTCCTTCCAGCTGCAATACTACACAATCATGCTACTCATTGATTGTGCTTGGACCTCCATGAATAAGATCCTGGGGACTCCCTTGCAATGCTGCAAGAATCCCTCTAGTTGGAGCAGGAGCTCCTCCTTCCTCTGCATGAGGTACTAGATCAACTCTAGAAATGATAGCATTGTTGCCCTCAACTTCCTTAACATGAGTGGGCAACCCTCCAATGGTTGGTTCCTTTTTTGGAAAAGGGATCTCCTTGCCTCTTTGTGCCAAGAATGAAGATCTTGCCTTTACTAAAGCATCATGCAAGATATAATCCTTATTCATAGCTTTCTGCAGTGATTCTGAGTCTATGGTTTTCTTCAATACATGCAAGGGTTTCGTTTGTTTGAATGTGTTTGCTTCCTCCACATGTGTTTCATAATTTTTTCTATCAAATCTCCTCATCAAAGTTCTAACGAACATTGCATATGAAGAGGTATTTGCATTTTTCAAAGTAAAAGACTCAAATAACCACCATGCATAGACTTTACCTCCCAAGTGCAGTGCTGCGACTCTGATGGCTTCATCTTCAGGAATCTAATGCTGCTGCAAAAAGGTGTCTAGCTCTTCAATCCAAACCTTGGCTGAACAAGTAGGAGAACCATCAAACAGAGATAGAAGAAATATATCCTCATCATGCTGCTTGCTTCTCCTCACCATGATCTTGCAAAGCTCCAGAAAAGTAATATGATCTCTAAACCTTTGGGTTTGAGAATCATACTCATGCAAGAAACCTCTAAGAGTTCCTTTCTTCAGCATTTCTTCTTCTTCTTCTCTTCTCATGGCAAAGTTGGCCATGTGACTGCGCTGTTTATTATAGGGTGTAGCTGCATGCTCACATCCCCTACAAGAAAATCTAGAGTTTGACTCAGCTTCAAACCCCTTTGGAGATCCTGTACAAATCTCCCTCCTTATCTTCTTAAATTCTTCATGAATGCTCAGTAAGGATTTTGGAAGAAGCTTTGCAAGCTTTCCTTCCCTCTTTTCTCCATATGATGGAGCCTTCATTTTCTCTCTCTCTGATATGATGGCTGAGATCCACGGGCCTGTAAGATTCCCTCTTCAGGAATATCAAAGCTCTATTCCAGAGATTGACTGCAGGGGCATTTACTGGATATGTCACCTTTGAAAAAGGATGAGATCCAAAGGCTACCTGGCCATCTGCAGACTATGTCTATAGAGTTTGAAATCTCCCCCTTCAGGGATTTATCACTTTGGCTTGAAGCCATAGGCTGAGCCAAAGATCATGCTTCGATACCACTGTAATATTCCTTTTTCAGGAAATTTCTACAACAATGAGAATATCTCCGGATATTCTAAAGTTGGAGCTCTAGCAATAGACAAGAACAATAATGGTGCAACAGCAACATTCAACTCATGAAAATGTGAGAGAAAACCATAGCCATTTCATTAAATAATAGTAGCAACAATAGAGTACAAGATCTTGAGGAAAATGATACTCAAGATGAGCAATACTCGACCTCAAAGAGCAAGTACATAAAATATGACAAAACCACTGCTACAAATGTATGCTCCAGCTATGACTACGCAGTCTATGAAGGAAAAATGCTGCATAATAGTGTCAATACACAAATAGATTAATATGTGGCTCAAATATAATCGGGGGAGCAAGATCTCAACCCTAGGAAACAATAATACCCAATCCCTAAAAGGATTGGCTGCAAAACATACAAAATGGCAATTCCACAGAAATGTCGGAGTTGCTGGGTTGCTACAACAACTCAGAAATAGAACTAGATGGAGATGGCTGAATCTGATGCTCAAACTGAATGTGCCTCCTCCAATGGATCTTTCAAGTGAAAGGTTGATCCCTTCACTAAAGATCTCTCCCTCCCATACTCTGCAAGAGCCCCACTGCAAATGCTCCTCTCAAAATAACGTAGTCACTAGATGGAACTGCACTGTAGGGCTATGGAATGAGTTGACCTTGATGCCAAAGTATGAAATAAGCTCCTGGATGCCTCCAAACTGATCTCCCAAAGAGAAGAGAGACTCCTCCTCTGAAAAATAGCTGAAGGAGATGGTGTAGTGAACCCTCACTGCAATACCCAGGAACACAGTGTCAATCTGCTGTAGAAATAGCGTTGTCCTGATGGAGAATGCTTGGCCTTGAAGCCTGGATGTGAGGAAAATGAAGAACAATCCCTCAAGAGACCTCTCAAGAAGGAGAAGGAATCATAAACAAGAATTCCTCCGACAATTCTTGCTAAACAACAAGAATGCTCAATTGTCTCAATAGACAATGAAATGAATAATACAAGCATGAGAAACAATGGTTGCCTTGTCCTCCTTTTAAACAAATGAAAGCTCCATTAGGGTTTCCTCCACCAATTTTCCCTTTCCTCATTCACACTGCGCTAGCTTCCTAAGTAAGCCACTCCTCCTATGGCAGTGCTGTTGACTTGGTCAACTTAACCAAGCCTCCTTGCAAATATCCTTGTTCACACATGAGGGTGTGCAAACCAGCTCCAAATTTGATCCCCTTTCATACTTAGAGGGATTTTATTGAGATTTTTATTATGTAATGGGTTTCCTTACCCATTTATTCTCCTCCTAGGTGAAATTAGAAAAATTAATGTTCCAATTATTGTCGGAAAATTTTGGAACATTACATTCAACTTGTATTTTCAACTTATCTCCCTATGGTTTTACTTAATTTCAAGCAGCAATACTCGTTGGATGCAAAATTTAATTTCTCATCGAAGGAGTACCATGTTGCATACTTTTGGTGGACACTGCTACCTGGAAAATGAGATATACATGAAAAATCTGATTGCAATCATGCTTTTCATGTATTTATAATTTTTTGTGTAGTAGGGTACATTGAAAGTATGAAGCATGGGTACTCCTTGGATGAGGAATCAAATTATGCATCCAATGAGTGTTCCTGCTTGAAATTTGAGTAAACCCATACGGAGATAAGTTGAAAACACGAGCTGAAAAAGAAGTTTTTTCCTTTTTCCCTCTAAACTTTGATGATGTAATCTAATCTTATTTTATTATTTCCACTATTATTTTATAATTTCCTTAGGAGGTCCATTTTAGACCTCAAAATTTCCCTAATGATTGGAAGAGGAATTTGGCTCATGTTCATGGCCACCTTCACCAGGGTTCTCAAATTGTTGCAAGACCAACACCATTGGAAGAGGATTTTGGGGGCTTTTATTTGACATATTATATGCTAGGATTTCCCTCTATATGAAGTGCATTGCGGCCATTGAAACTCTTCTCTCAAACCCTAGCATACACTAAGATTTTATTTGACATATTATATGATATGATTTCGATCAATATAAAATGCACTACAACCCTTGTAAATATACTCTCAAACCCTAACAAACACAAAGAATGACAATGTGGTGGAACATGCAACGACAGGAATGAATGTTGGTAAATTTGTGTAGTATCCATCTACAATATGCAAAGAGGTGAAAATAATAATCAATAATCCATGGAGATTTAATTTATTGAGACAAAATTCCCTTGAATCAATGAAGAGTACAATTGAATTGATATGCCTAGTATGATTTAGAGGATGATTGAAATTATTGCTACATATAAAGCTCTATTTTTTTTTGAATGACAACTACTCTCATATTATATTTTATCACTTTACTCCACCTTACATAGAGAACATTATGGAGTGAACCCATGATCTTGTTATATATATTAGTCTCAAGCATCTTATTCTCCTATAACATGGACAAATTTTCATATATGGATGGATCTATTTATTTGGATCCTTATGATAATGTTTTAAATTTAAAGCACTATTTTCAGGCATGTATTCAATTGAGGTATTAGTGGGGAGTCGACATGTAATTTTCAACCTAGCACTTAGGTTTATGGATGTTCTCTTCGTATTAATTCAATATTGCAATTGGTACTTGCACATAGGATATTGGTCGCTTTAGCATGGCGATTAGCATTCATACATGGGACCTGGGTTAGAAATGGAGCTTGTTGGACTATTTAAATTTGGTGGCTAGTATTTACACATAGGACCATGTGCAATACCCCAGAAAACTATACTAAGACCTCAATTTTATACAACTATCATTTTCGGTGATAATTGAAAAAGAATACAATTATCCTTTTTGGTGATAATTGAAAAATAATTGATGATATAAATAATTGAATTTATGTTTAAAGAAAGAATTTGATAATTATTATGTTATTAACTATTTCTGGAAATGTGTTAAGGAATTTTAAGGTAAGACTTAACCCAAAACTAATAGGAGACAGTTGGGAAGTAGTTACAACTTACACTCCAAGAAGTAGTAGAAAGAAAAGTGGTTGGAGAAAAATGACACACTTATTTGGGAAATCAAAAAATGTTGTGGGAGAGGAAGACAATAATTCTCAGTTAGATTCTTGTGGGAGAGAAAGACAAGATTTTTAGTTGGTGCCAGTGGGAGATAAATATTGGTTCGAATCCAGTTAAAAGAGTAGGAGGCTGCTCAAGGGTTATGAGAGAGGAAAAGGCACTCACAAGAAATAATTCCCAAAATGATTTGTCTCTTGTTAGTGAAGAGAAAAGATTTTGGGTAGTCATATGAAGCACGACTTACGGTTGGGAGGATCGTAATAGTCCTCCTTACGTTTCCAGAAAGTACAAATAATTTTTCTGTTAAATGAATTGGTTGAGAATGTCATATTGAACTAGTAGCTACACTAACTCGATCATGAATTAGAAACGGGAAAAAGAATTATTTTCTTGCAAGGAACTCCTAATCTTTATTTTTTCAGGAAAAAAGAAGCTACAAGAAGTTTGGACAAATACCAAGTAATATGCTTCAATTATAGCAGTAATGATAAAAATCATAGGAGTGAAATATTGTTGCTATATATAATGTGTTGTATAATGTAGATACCGTAAATGAATCTTAATTTTATTTGATGATAATAATCTTGCATACAATATTGGGTTAGATGCTAGAACAATGAGAGCTTTTACAATATCACTAAAAAAAAAAAACTACCACCAAGGTTTAGCAAAACCCACAATAGGTTCCACTTAACCCTTATTCCTAGGAGGAGGAAAATGTAAAGAACAAAAAAACTTAACTTTTCTTGAAACTAATAGTTTAGAGTAACAACTTCTTTCCTTAGTGGAAAGAAATAGGTAAATACCATTGTTATATAGATTATTGTTAAAAGATAAAATTTGATGCGATAGTGATGAAAAATAAATAAGAAAAATAAAATAGTTTCATCATATAAGTTATTAATAGTTAGACACTTTAATTATCAATTACTAAAGAAACCATATAAAGTTTAAACTAAATAGCTTGTAAAATTTGATCTATCCAACTTTTTCATGTCTAATATGTTTTTCTAAAACATGGAGTTTTCATGTTGTGAGGTGTGGTATAATGTTGTTCTGGATTTGACAACCTAAATTCTATTATTATTATTATTATTATTATTATGGAATTTAGGAATAATAATACCTTAATAGGATATAGAATAGAATTGAATTGGAGAGTTAATTTTTAAATATATTTAATTACGCTGATAGGCGTATCCCCCTGTCAGAAATCACTTCATTAGTGATTATGCTAATTAATCTTTTTCATCTGGTGGTCTAGATTGAAATATGCCGGTATATTCTCGTCGTCGCCACTTAATCAATGAATGAAATCAAAAGAGATAACCTCCTTGCATGTCTAAATCAAGTGTTTAAACCCTACTTAAATTAATTTTTTACCAAATGATCATTAAAAATTTACTGTTCCTCTTATTTATATCCATGTATGAGAGTATGAGGGATTAGAGCGAAATAAGGACACATTTCGGGCGAGAAAGTTCTATCGTCGAAGTCGCATGGCATGCGGTTAGCTTAACGTTTCAGGTTTAATCATGGGATTTGTATGGAGGCGACCATCTCTGCAAACAACAAGAAATATCGATGTCCATCCATCTTCTAGCGGGAGCAGCGTGCCACACGCAATGAATTCTTTAATGGCCATTATGTTCACCCGGTACCATGCGCAACGAAATCTGCAGAGCTATCGCTCAAGCGGGAACCGTTACAGGAATGTGAACTAGAGCATCGCCCAAACATTTCAACAGAGTGGTTCCATGGAGTTGATCCACCTATCTGCTGTGATGGTTGGCATCGTAACGCTCAATTTCTTTTAGAGCATAAGGCCACCTGGTTTAGAGCAGCCGACGCATTTGGACGCAGAGAACCGAGACTATGGCTGGTTGGATCGAAGTAAGAAATCCTTCTGACAAGCTTCACGGCTATGGAACGCATGCTCTGGACGGTAAGCTTTTGAATACACATGCACTATTTTTTATTCAGGCAGACTGTAGTTTATTCACTGTGTATTGAAATACACATGCGCTGATTTTTTGCAATGTTGGACACTCATTTCTTAAGTCAAAGCTCTCTTATGTTCATTCTTGCATCGTTGTTTTCATTAGCGTTGCTTTTTTGCAATGTTGGACACTCAAGTCTCAAGTCAAAGCTCTCTTATGTTCATTCTTGCGTTGTTGTTTTCATTAGCGTTTGGTTTCATTTTGAATGTAGCGAGCATTTTAGACGTAGAGAACTTCACGGCTGTAGAACACACGCTCTAGATGGTAAGCTTTCGAATACACATGCACTGTTTTTTATTCACGCGGACTGTATTTTATTCAGTGTGTATGGTTTCTTTTCGAATGTAGCGAGCATTTTGGACGCAGAGAACCGAGACTGTGGCTGGTTGGATTGAAGTAAGAAATCCTTCTAAGAAGCTTCACAGCTGTAAAACGCATGCTCTGGACGGTAAGCTTTCGAATACACATGCGCTATTTTTTATGTCGTTGTTTTCATTAGCATTTGGTTTCATTTCGAATGTAGCGAGCATTTTGTTATGTTATCTCTATAACCATATTTCTCGGGCCCACCTAATATTTGCGCACATGCAAATATGATAAACGTATGTCAACAAAGTCAAAACCTCATTCATTTTATTTTACATAAATATATATGTAATTTCATATATTATTTTAATTGGCATCATAATTTAATTTCATAGATTCATTATTGATATCTACTAGATCTGCCTTTCTTTTAAAATTTTATCACTAAGATAAATTTCATTTTATTTTACATAAATATATATGTAATTTCATATATTATTTTAATTGGCATCATAATTTAATTTCATAGATTCATTATTGATATTCACGTATCTGTTCCTTTAAAATGAATACCGAAGATAACTTTGATATGGTATAATAGATTGTAAACCTTGGCTTGTGAATATTGGTCCCTTACTCTGCCAGGTCAAATTAATGCAGATAGAGAAAATATTGGTGGTATATCTGTTTAATTAAAATATATGATTAATATTTCTTAAGCCACAAATCATGTTTTGATTTTTGGCTTAAGAAATATAGACATTAATACAGACATAAGAAAAATACTTATTAATATTAATAGTAAATTTGTGAGTTCTTTTTAACTACTGTAATAATGTTCTTGTGGGTCATATCGTTTTATACATTATGTATGTGTGCATGTTACTATATTTGTAGATGGAAAATTGCTTTTCTATATTGCTTATTCTATTCACCATTAATTGAAAGTTGTTTTGTTGATATCACGTCTATTTTATTTTATGTTGGGTGATTTCCTTGTTTTATCATGGATCGAGCTATTTGGAGTTGTATTCCATTTGAAATTCTTGAAATTGTCTTCCTTTGGCTCCCTTTATCGGTTGTGATAAATTTTAGCACTGTTGTAAAAAATGGAAGACTGTTTTGCAAAATCCTTGTTTCTTATTGCGTTGCAGGCATATCTCTACAAATGAATTTGGATTTATGGTTCCCTTCATCAATGATGAAGACAATTATTTTGCTGTTGAATACCTTAATAAAAATGGGCACATATCTCGTTTTCATTTGCGATTCATAGATTCAAGATACAAGGTGGATTCTACTATTGGACCAATGGTGGTTTTATCCTTACCAACAGAATTCTCCCATTCACGAAACTATTTTGTGATGAATCCATTTACAAAGGCCTTAAAAAACATTGGGCAAATACAAATTGGAGATTGGGGATTCTTTTTGTTATTGGAGAATGCAAGCAACAAAAAATATGACTGGGTTGTTCTAAAACATATCTATGATAGAATTCAGTCTAAATTTTATGTTTGTAGCAGTCTTGATAGGGTTTGGCGAAGGGTTGATCTTCCATTTGGTGGCACTTCACCCCCTCAAAATGGAGTGTTTTATAGAAGTAAATTGTTTTGGCTCTATCTCGACACAGAGTATCAAGATTATCCTTGATATGGGTATAAAATCTACTGGTTCGATGTAATAAAAAATGACTGGGGATTTTCATTTGTTCCAATCACTGATATTTGGTGTATGTCATTGGCAGTGTGCAAGAATCAGTTGATATGTCTTGCCAATGATGGCTCCACTTCTGTATGGTCAATTGAAGAAATAGATAATTTTCAATTTGGTCACCCGTGTATTGAACGAAGAACTGATTACTTTGAGGATGATTGGGGCTTTAGACGGAAGTTGTTGGAAGAAATGTCTATAGATATAAATATGAAATGTCCTGGTTATCTTCCTTTTCGAAGAGTCCAAGGTGTGGTTCTTATGTGCAAATGCAGTGAAGTTCCTTTCCTATTATATGACATGATGGCTGGCCTTTGCTTCCCAATAGATTTTGATAATTCAACTAATCAACAAATGAAGGGATTTTGGTCTCAAACGTTGCAGGATTGCAATGATTTGATTGATTCTGGAAATTTTTTTGCAATTGCTCCGCGTATGGATTCTATAGATGAGATTCCACCATTGGATGTGGACATGGAGTCTTAGGCTATTAGCCATTTTTTATTCTCTCTATTGTCGTGGAAAATATTTCCTTTTTTTTTTACTTTGCATAATTTTGGGTATGTATGCTAAGACTATGGATATTTATATGGCTCCATTCTGAGGGGGGTTCGATCTATGTATGTAGCAGATGCTGGATATTGAATTCCATTGCAATTTGCTCGAAAATATTTATTCTTTTTGTCCCATTTAGTCCTCTTAAGTGAATTTGAATGTGTGTGGATGTTATCCATTTCTATTTGTTTCTATAATTGTAATTACTGTGACTTATTCTATACATGGTGTTTCCATCAGTTTTTTCTCATTGATTCTCAAACAATGTTATATCTTTAGGTTTTTTTGATGGTATATAGTTACAAATATTTAGATATATTTCAAATTCATATAATTATTTAGAATTTTGTTCCATTTATATGGGTTTCCCATTACAGTTATAATATGATACATGAAATTTAATCATTTTTTGTTTTGGCCATTTGAAAAAATCCAATTTTCTTCTTAGCCATTTGGTTGGAAAAATAGCGTAAACGATTTTAATTTGTTTTGTGGATGGAAAAAAATGTGTTCCTTTTCATCCTTTTCTATTAATTTGTATTGGCTATATTGTATCTGTTGCATTTTTATTGTTATATAACAAATATGTTATTGTTCGTTGTAGACATGTCATCTGAAGGTACAAGCAAGCGTACAAGAAAAAGGAATAAGTCACCGACATCGCGTGACAAGTCCAATGAAATTCGTCATTTACGGTATAAAAAAAATAAGGGCACAATAAATGAGCATAGGAGAGCTAAATATCATAGAAGAAAGACTAAAAAAACTCTTGAAAATGATTTTATGGTTCCTCATACGTATCGTACTATGAATGATATCATGGAATGAACATTGCCGCTTGGTAGTTCGTTGCCAGAATATGCTCCTCGTCACCATAATTTTGTTTTTCAACGCTCTCCTGAAAATTATCATAATATTGAGGAAACATCTGGAAATAGGGAGGAACATCATATTCATAATGTGGATGCAAATGTTCACCCAAACCCTTCTGTCTATGCAATTGCATCTTGTGAGAAAGGCTAAAGGTTGCAAAATATCCATGGTGGAGGCAGTGATGACATTGGATGTCATGACTTGGATGATAGTTTGATTAGCCATTTGTTTGATAATTAGGATCCAGGTTGTGGAAACATCGTATCTTCCAATCTCCCTTCTCAAAATAATGTTGTCGCACGAACATAAACAATCATCCTTGATAGCAGTTCGCGTGGAACAATGGAGGTAATCCAATGATATATTTACAATTGATGCAATAGTGGTTGTTTTATTACATTCCTCTATTTACATTTCTTTAGTGATAAGGTATTTTATTCTCTTGGAGTAGGATAAACCTCATTTTATTAGAGGTCTAGAAATTTTATCCCCGCGTCTTCCATCTCCTAATCTTAGATTTGAATATGAAGAATGTCATAACCTTCCACTGCATTCTCCTTGAGAATCAAATCAACAAACTAATTTTAATGTTCCATGTGTTTGATTTGATTTTTCTTTATTTGAAATTTTGGTGCATATTTTGTTTTTCTTCAAACAAGACACAACTCGTTTCAATAGAGGCATACAAATTAACTTCGTAGATGTTCCGTCTACTGATGTTATAAGTGAAGAGGAACCATTGCATAGCGTTCATCCAGATTTCCAACAAAATGTAAATGTTGAATGCGTTTGATATTTTCCTCCTTTTTTCATTTATTGTTAATTGTAAAATTAGAAATCTATCTTTTTTTGGCATTTAGTTTTATAAAATATTTTAATTTGTTTTAACAGGAAAAAAATAATTTGAATAGAGGCGTCAAAACTAATTTGCCAAATATTCAATCTACTGATGTTCGAAGTGAAGAGCAACCATCTCCTACACTTCATCCACATCGCCAACCAAATGTAAATATTGAATGGATTTTTTTTTTTTCATTTTTTCAATTCTAATTATTTGGACATTCAATTTAAAAAAAAATTATGCTAAAGAAACCTTTGCACATTCTCAGGTTCCAGAAATGCAGGACACATAAATTTGGAAATCCCATGTCATAGATCTATTCCACATGTTTCAAATTTGGGGAGGGAGTCTCGTGGTGC
Organism: Pinus albicaulis; assembly: GCA_034641835.2. Lineage (NCBI taxonomy): Eukaryota > Viridiplantae > Streptophyta > Pinopsida > Pinales > Pinaceae > Pinus > Pinus albicaulis. The sequence goes on from CM076570.1 coordinate 579,760,828, forward strand.
TGAAAATCAAATAAATTTTAGAAGAAATTATACTCTTCCACATCATTCTCCACATGGTCCAACCAATACAAATCATATTTATTTTCATGAAAATATGATTGCAGTGCATAAAAGATTTAGAGAAAAGCTATATAGCTTGTTAGTTGTCCAAATGTGCCACATCTAAAAAGAATCGTATCCTCGAATCCACGTTTTGAGAGATCCCGAAGGACCTGTTTGTAGACGATGTAAGAATGAACGAGGTTCACATCGTTTTTGTGGCTATAATAACATGGATCCTGGTGAGAAAGCTCATATTTTAAGAGTTCTTACTCAAGTTGAAGAAATTTTAATAGCATGTGTAAATCCTATTTTGCAAGTGACACATGCTAGAGGTGGGAAATATAAGTATAGCAGACACACAATTAGCTTTCCCCAAGATATTTCTACATTTGCACAAAGTCTTCCGTGCCATGTTGAAGATCTTGACTTTCTAATTGTGAGGAGACATGCTGCTCAGTCTAAATATATGAATGTTATGTAAAAATATCTCGCGTTATGGATGCATTGCGTTTTAAAATTGAACATGATTAATATTATCGAGATGTTGTAATCGACTATGATTCAGTGAATGCTCTGCCCGAAAGATCAACAGATGTCTTCTGCGGGCTTAAATTTTTTGATTGTGACATTGTAGAATCTGAGTTCAGTGCAGCTAATAATGAAGGGTTTCCTCCTAACCATTTTCCCTCTCATCCTTCGTCTTTTATTGCTCGCCTACCCAATGAACGGAGAGAGGTGGAAGAAATTAGAGAATTTCTTGATAATGTTGATTCTTCAGATGTTGATGAAATGGATTGGCCCACTATTGGAATGTCTCCAGTGAATGAATATAATACCGAGGGTTTATTAGATATGGCATTCCCCACATTTTTCCCCATTGGTGCTGCTAATTGGTTGCAACCACGCATTTGTACTGTTGAACTTCATGAGTATGCATTGCATCTTCTTAGATACTATGATCAGAGGTTTGGAAGCCATCCTCGCTTTCGATATTACCTGTTGAACATGATAATGAGGCATCGTAGCCAAGCAACTGCTTCAGTTTTTGTGAAGAAAAATTTACATGATAACTCACCAACAACAATTGATGAATTGCGTCAGCAACTTTCTGATTTGACAGATAATAAGTTGGCTGAGCATCTTTTGTGGTTTGGGTCTTCTCTAAGAGGTACAAGGGCTTACTGGACTAAATTTTGGGCTGAATTGACTGACATGATTACTCATTTGGGATGTCCATCTTTGTTTTTTACTTTGAGTGTAGCTGACACAAAGTGGCCAGAGCTGCATAGCCTCATGCCTGTACCGTCACATTCTCATTCCTTAAATGAGCATTGTATGAAAGTTGAAAATGTTATCCAGTACCCTCATATTTTTGCCACATTTATGCACCATAGATTCAATATATTTCAAGAGGAAGTTATCCAAAAATATCTTAAAGCTAAAGACCTCTGGTACATGTCTGTTTTCTTGAATTTATTTTCTATTTGTTGTCAATTTCTTATTGATTTTCCATTCATATTTATCGTAGTAACTCTGTGTTCATTTTTTCCAGATATGAGTGGCAACATAGAGGTTCAGCGCATATCCATGGTTTCCTATGGTTGCAAGGAGCTCCTGACATGGAAAGACTTGATTGGTCAAATGATTGTGATTTGCAACATGCAAAGAGATTCTTTGACAATTATGTAACTGCATGGAATCCACGTGAAATACATTGTTGCAATATAATGGTTCCAAGAAGTCTCAATGATGACCCTTTCGTACTGAATACCGATCATATTTTTTCTTGCAATCCTCATAATGATTATGAAGAACTGTTGAACCATGTCCAAAGGCACACAAAGTGTAGTGTAGATTCTTGTCTGCACAAAAAGGGCACTATACTCACTTGTCGGTACAATGCCCCATGGGATGTTTCTAAGGAATCAAGATTGTTCATAGATGATCAAGGAAGAAAAAAATATGACCCAGAAAGAAATGATGATAGGTTGAATGTACATAACATTGACCTTCTAACAATGTGGCATACAAATGTTGATTTCCAACCAGTGGTTTCTCGGCATGTTGTCCTGAAATATATTGCTAAGTATGCATCAAAAGCAGAGAGAAGGTCTGAAAGCTATCATGATATGTTAACTAGAATTTCAAATTCTATTGCCGTCTCTGAAGATCATGCTTTATGTGCTTACAAGAGGTTTCTTGCAGAAACAATCGTTGAACGTGACATTGGAGCACAAGAAACATGTCATATGTTGCTTAAGCTGCCTCTTGTTGTGTGTAGTCGACAATTTGTTTCGTTAAATGTTGGAAGAAAGGTGTTCAGGAAAATTTCAAGGGATGGCCTGCACTATTCATCTGAAAATACATTTGTTCAACATTATCAGAAGAGTCCTTCTTTCCTTGAACATCAATCTTTGATAGAAATAGCAAGATCTTGGACGTTTGATAGCAAGCGTAAAAAAGATCCATGGAAGCCTAGAGATGCTCATGCAATTGTTCGGGTCTGGCCACGGCTTTATTCTACTCCTGGTGAGGATTCAGAGGAATTTGAAACCTTTTTCTGGACACAATTGCTCTTGTACAAGCCATTTCGTGACATTTCTGCAGAGATTGGGCTTTCAGCTGAAATTATTGTTGAAAACTGGAGGAATTTCCGATATCGAGCTTGGCATCTTGATCGAAATCCATCAATTGATGAAAATATTGAAGATGGAGAAGATGGTGATTTTTCTAAGCAGGAAATGAATCTTGAAGATGATTTTCAAGAGTGGCAACTTTTCTCTCGCTTGGTTCCACCAAATAGTGTCAATGTTTCTGATCTTCACACCCTTGGTCGAAGGGATTTTGATATATCCTTTGACTGGCAAGGTACAACTATTTCTAATGATGTGGCCGAAGAAGCTATTAATTTTATAAGGAATGCGATATCAAGGGGTGATGTTGGTGACCTTTCAAATAGAACATTTTTCTCTCCAGATTCATTGGCAGAAAACAACGACTTGCTTTTGAAATCATTTTAAGGCATTCTGTTGAATATGAGATTCGTGAAGCTCTTCTTATGATTATTCAAGGCACTGCAGGCACTGGCAAGTCTTTCCTTATCCATTGTATTTCTGAGGCTCTTTCTAATCTGTCAAGTAATGGGAAAAGTCCTTTGCTTCTTCTTGCCCCAACAGGAATAGCTGCTTTCAATATACATGCAAAAATAATACACTCTGCTTTGAAAATCCCAGTTAGAGATATGAAACCACTACAGGGTCAATCATTGGCACTATTCCAAGAGGAAATGAGGCACATTCGATATATATTGATTGATGAAATGAGATTTTTAGGATCAAGGTTGTTCATGAAAATAGATGCTCGATTACGAGAAGCATTTCCAGATAAAAAGAATTGTCCTTTTGGTGGTAGATCCATGATCCTTGTGGGTGACCTTGGCCAGCTACCTCCTGTGAGAGATAAGCCTTTGTATGTAGGTAATACAGCAGGGAAAGTATTATGGAAAAAATTCAACACTGTTGTCACTCTTGACACAATATTTCGCCAACAAGGGAGTAATGAGAAACAATCTTGTTTTTGTCGAGTCCTCAATAACATAAGAAACGTAGAACCTATTCTTGATGATTGGGAGTTTCTTATGCCGCAGGCTGATATCAGGTTGCATCCTAGAGAAAGGGATTTATTTAATGCAGCAGTTCACATGTTTCCAACAAATAATTTGGTCTCCTTCCATAACAGACATATGTTGAAATCATTAAATTCTCCAATTGCACGATGTATTGCTGTGACTTCAAGACGTTCAGAAATCAGTGGTGCCGATGATGATCAACTGGACCGTGAAGTTTTGTTGTGTCGTGGCCAGCGTGTTATGTTGACATGTAATTTGTGGGTTGAAGCTGGTTTGGTGAATGGTGCACTTGGGTATGTGAGGGAAATATGTTATATGCCTAACTCTAAGCCACCTGAGCTTCCAATGTTCACAACTGTTATTTTTGATTAGTATGTTGGTATTCCGTTTGATGCAAGCAATCCAAACATTGTACCTATCACACCAGTGGTAAGAGGAAATCGAAAACAAATTCCTTTAAAGATGGCATGGGCTCTTACAATTCACAAGTCACAAGGTTTGACTTTAAAGTGAGCATCAATTGATATCGGGAATAGAGAACAACAAGGCCTGACCTTCATAGCCATATCAAGAGTGAAATCAATAGATGGTTTACGCATTGCACCACCTTTCTCTTATCAGCGTTTTGCCAAGAAGAATAATAGTGTGTATGTTACAATTAGGAAGAAAGAAGAGGAGATATTAAAGTCCATATCGCTATGATATGCAACTATTAATATAATAATAATGCTTTTGATATATTAATGAGATGTCTACATTTATCAAATTCATAGTAGTATTTTGGAATGTTGTTTACATCGTTTTTGTTGTTGCTTAATTTTCTTGTTTTTATAGTGTCATTTTTTGTTAATTTTCTTACAATGAACCATTCACAGGTAAAAAACCAGTTATATGAGACAGCCGTTAAAAATCAAATAATCAAAATGAATAGACTAGAAAACAGGAGCATTTAAGAATTCACTATTTATACTAGTTCAGAAGAAAACATTAAGAATAACAATGATTGAAAACAGATTGCACTTAAGCACTTTCTGAATTATTCCTTTTCGTTTATCATTCAGATATGAAACACAAATGGTATAATAAACAATTATAGAACTCCAAAACATAAGAGATAGATGACTTATTGATCCTTTGTCTGACTCAAGAATCATGTGAAAAATCCTTTGCATCAATTCCTTATCCAGCTGCCATGCGAAATTTGTCCAATAGCACTTTATTCCAAAATAATCAATGTTACAGCAAAGTCTGAGAATACACCCCCCCAATACTCTAATTGAGGGAGTATTTATTCGAAAAATTATAAAAAATATCTGCTGACAAAATGAGATATAATTTAGGATGACTCATGAATATGTTACAAGAAAATAGAGACAGATGGTCTTGTAGATAAGAGAAAAGATAGCTGATGTTGTGTTGTTCCCTTTCTTTTATGAATGTGCTGGGGGCAGGCCCTATGATTAGGCTTGTTGCTATCCTCTTTAGTAACTCTGTACTGGATGCTCTGTTTTACTAATACTCTTTACCTGCACCGATACAATTTGACCTGTTTGATCTCTGTTTATCCTTTTTATCATGACTTGTTGTAGTAAATAATCAAAATTCATGCAAGGATAATTTTTACAAAATGTCTAACATCTCTTCCCACCATTGTGCTTCTGGTATTCTGGTTCTTTGAAGCTTCCTCAGAGTCTCATCAGTCTCTGTATATCTGAAGAAAGTAGGCTGAATTGGGAATAAGTGTTTTACCTCATGTTAGAGATAAAACAAATTTTCCACATTTTCATGAATATTTTTGCCTGTAGGCAATGCCTTTGCTACTGATGAACTGGTCGATGAACTGGCCTGGTTGTCAGCATACTTATACAGTTTCTCAACATAGCTTTCAAGGCTCATTAGTTTATCATCTGAGACTAAAGGACTTGGTAATCCTTTACTCTACAAAATATCCAATCTCTTTGTAAAAGCATTGATTTCTTCCTGCATATCATAGCATCTTATTTCTAGGTTCTGCATCAGAGTTCTTTTAGTAAAAGCCCCTTTCACCTCCAAAATTGTTTCTGTTATGTCTTGGATGCCTAGCTCTTAAAGCTGGTATCTGTTCTTGGTATTTAAAAATTGTATAAGCTTATTGGCTTCTTCAGGCATATTTCCTAATTCTTCTCTTGCCTTTTCAACTTCTTCCAGAGCCAATTTAACTAAATAATTTTGCTCATACATTATTTGGATTGATGGCCAAACATCATCTATTGACTGAGTGATGTTGTCCCAAAGAATTTCTTTGATTTATTTTAAAGGTTTCTCCAATGTGAGATCCTTTTCCAATGCTTTGACCAATTTTTCTAATTTGTTGATCTCTCTTGTTTTTTCTGCAACATTCATCTTTGAGAGATCATATTTTTTCTCTAAGGTGGTAAATTGTACCTTTGTTTTTTGGATCTCTATCACTTGGAGTTTCAATTCCTCCATTGATTTTATTAATTCTTCAGTGCTTAAATTGGAAGTGTTTCCCTGTGATAGTCCTGCTGGCTGACTTATTGTTTTGTACCTGTAATTACTTCTGTTGTAGATGTTGGAATGTTTGGCTGCTTGTCCTTTAATTCCTTTTCAAGTTCTTTTTCAGTCTCATTTAGTTGCTCATTAAGTTTCAAAAGAAAATCCATTAATTCTTCTTCAGAGTTTTTCTTTATTACCTCAGTAGTCTGTCGATGCCTTGAAGATGGAAACTTCAGCTATTTCCTTAAGGCTGCAATATCATCATCTTTCTTTTTAATCAAGGCTTCTATAGCCTTTACATCTTTGGGATTATGACCCTATCCAATAATTATTTCTTCCAAAGTCTTTATTCTATTGTCCTTAGCCTGGGAAAAGGCCTTTTCAAGATGCAATTGAGCATTAGTATTGTCCAAATAATTCTGTAATCCTTGGGCCATCATTGACTTATCAGTCAAAGTTGAGTATATCATCTCTCCAGTTTGTTTGTGCAGCTCAATTTGATCCAAAGGATGAATATCCTTTGCCAAGACCTCAAAATTTGTTCTGACATAGTCTGCAGTTGTTTGAGGCTACTGTACTTTGGGCTTGAAATGACTCATCACCAATTTACCCTGCTGGATGTCATAGGCTGACATCAATCTCTGTTGATTTTTGGGAGCCATATTTAAGTATTGATTATAGACTTGAAGTCTTAATGGATCATTTCTGGTATTTATATTTATAAATTTCTTCTTAATATCCTAGGCATCCTCACTGGTGTTTCGAAGGAAGATACTTCTGCACTTTGATGTCTTTGTGGCTCTTTTTTCTATGAGTCGGTGGATGTCCCACCGATTGTGAATGTTTTCTGACTATCTAACTCTTCTCTCCTCTGACTATTAGTGGTTTCTTGAACAAATTTTACTTATGAGAGTGGATTTAATCTTTGTCTTTTGGTACCAGGTTGTTCCGAAGATCCACTGATAGGGGTAGCTGTTTCTGCATCTCTCTTTTTACCTTTTTCTTCATTGAGAGGAGTTTTCAAAATTGAAATTTCTGCCACATCGATCTGAGTAGGAGAAGTATGTATTTAGGCTTGTTCCTTGGAAGTTTCAGGCTGCTCAGACATTGTGAATTTCTCTATGACTTGTGTATTAGTCTCCTTTTCCTTCCCTTTGGATGCTACTGTGGCTAGTGCATTGATTTCCTGCAAATTTTGCTGAGAGATTCCAGCAGAGGAAGGACCAATTCCTGGTCTATGTACCTGCCCAAAAGAATCCAGGTCAAGTATTTTCTCAAGATCCTTCACAACATTTTCAACATTGACCTGTTCACTATCTTGTTCTACTAAGGTTCCTTCCATCCATTCATCCATATTTGAAAATTGTTCAATCTCTGTAATTATATGGTGAAGGTATGGTGACAATTTGCTTTTCATTCTCCTATCACATATAAAGCTGTTTGGGTCATAAGGTACCAACCAGATTCTTTTTTGCAATTTGAGATAGTATTCTATAATTCTTTCAGCTTCTTTTCCTGCATCCCTAGAATTATAGACAAAAGGACCTAATTGACTCTTAATTCTGAGCTGAGCCTTTTTCTTTGCATTGCAAAAATGGACTACGTCTAAATTTACCACTTGTCTGAAATATTCTAGGGAAAAAAGCCTCATTGGAACATATTTTGGTAGCTTGAAAGGACACAACTCACACCCATATATTCTAATTTCTGTATGTTTCATGTATAGGTACCAATCACCTATTCTGTATTGCTTTGAGAGTTGGAGAATTTTCTTCATATCATTATTGACCTTAGGAGGGGAAACTCCTGTTAATAAGGTAGTTGCAGGGTGTACAAATAGATCAATGAAATCATTGTAAGAATAAGGAGACTCAGAGGAATTATGGAATATTGGAGACCAAAAAATTATAGACCTTGGATTTCCTTTGGCATCAAGTTGCATGACACGGAAGGGGAAACTCTCTGATTGATAATAGAGCATGAGATGGTATATAAAAGTGGAATATTTGAAAACTTTTTCATTTTCCAATCTCATGAACTGGTCATGAATTTTATGAGCAATAAAGGAAGCAAAATCATATTTGACAGCAAGGGGTTGTCCAGGAGTAAAAATTGACAACAACACTAGGGTTAAGTTATCAACGTATTCACTAGTGTTGAAAACCATTACAGAAGATATAATATTCAATATGAGTCTGCCCATATCTGTGAAAAAGGTATATCCATAAGGAGGTGGGCCTTTGGGTTGATGTTTTGGTAGCATGAAAGTCTGAAAGAGGCGATTCAGCTCTTCTTGGGATAAATTTGTGGATTTTTCAAGTAAATCTCCCATGGAAATGGGAGTCAGGGCTTGACCCATATGGAACTGTAACATTTCATTTATGGATTAAGCAGTTATTGGGAAAAGAATAGTTTGACTTGGGGACATGACTGCTCATTGATTGGGATCGTAATTGGCATGGCAGTGATAAATTATTTCGAGGAAAACATGAACTGAAGGTAAAAAATAGATTAGAAGATTGGATTCCCATAGTCCCAAAATATCAGAGTCGTTCAAGAAATTATGTCTGCATTGGAAAAAGGTTCTGAGAGGATTTTCACTAAGAATGAGGTCTTTCATCTGGAAATCCCTATCTGCTAGAGGCAGATAGTCTAAATATTTATGGGGGGCATTCAGAGGCGTAATATTCAAAGCCATAGGGGTTTCCATTTCTGGTTCTTGTGGATTCAGAAAGGAATTTGGGTTTTTGATGGAAAAATGGGCACAATTACAGGTCTGGGAACTTAGGAGTGAAATAAAGACCGAATTGTACTGTGTTTTAACCTTTCCCTGTGGAATTAAATAAAAAACCAAGACTTGCAGGGTTCGACGAGAATTGGGTAAATACCTATTTTCGGGAAGTGGATAGTGATGAAAACAGGTGTAGGCAACTGTTGATGGGTTCTGGATTGTTCGTCTGCAATTTTCTCAGCAAGGAAGCGGTTGACAATCTTCGACAGATGGCTTTGCAGTTTTCTGCATGGGAACATTGGTCGCTGCATAGGGTGATGAAAATGATGCGCGTTTATTTGTTTTATTCGCAAAGTCGAAAGTTGGCGGGGTTTTATTTTTCGGGCAGATGACGTATGCAGGAAAGGTTGTTTTTTTGAATGCGAACAGTGGTAAGCAGTATACATTGCACCGCTTTTGGGGACGGGCTATTTTCAAGTGAAATCCAGTGATTCCATAACCTTCGCGACGCGTGGCGAGACACTGTTTGGAAAACCGCTTAGCGATCGCGCATTATTGTTCGGACGTGGGGGCGACGCGATATATATGACAGCCATTGGATGTGAAGGGGATGATCGAACGGCTGTCGGGGAGGTGAGATGATAGGGAAATAGCAAGGGTGGGGCCAATAAAATTTAACGTGATTTAATCATATCGGGGGCAATTCGATTGGTGGGGTAAGTTATTAATTAACGATGAGGGTTAATTAATCCTTTTTTAATGCGGCGGGGAATCAAGGTTCTTAATTAGTCGTGGTTTTAACTAATTAATCACAATTAACACAATATTGAGGTTATTTTTCAACAAAAGGGGCAGGATATGTGATAATTGGGAGTTGTATATAGTTAAATTAATGCAGTAACGGGTTGAATTATATAGTGAATTAAATAATAAAGTTAAAAGCTAATATGAAAATGAATGAAAAAGTGCTAAGTAAAAAAAAATTCGAAGTATGTATTTAACTTATGCTTCAATGAAAGGGTTTTTATGAAATATTGTGCAATTTCCCTAAGTAAAATAGGATTTTACTTAGGAAAAGATTTTTTAGAAGTGAATGAAAGACTTATGAATGGTTATAATTACTTAGTCTTTTCAATTATTGGGCCAAGGGTCTGGTCCCTCCCTTGCCCTTATTGATAACTTATGTTTTTAATAATTTTCCCTTGGATTCACCAATTCCTTTGGTTTATAATATTAAACCCTTGGGTTTATTAGTTATTTTGGTTTATAATATGAATAATCGTTCAATCTCATCCATGATCAAATGTCACATTCTGACAAATATTGTCTCAGTATGAAAATGACCCTTGGCCAACCATGGTCATAGTTGGTCCAACGTTGGATTGTGACAACATTTGTCTCAATGTTTAAATCAATTCCCTTGGGTTCAGCAATTCCTTTGGTTTATAATATTAAAACCTTGGGTTTATTGATTCTTTTGGTTTATAATATGAATAATCGATCAATGTCATCCATGATAAAATGTCACATTATGACAAATCTTGTCTCAATATGAAAATCACCCATGGCCAACCATGGTGATAGTTGGTCCAACGTCGCATTGTGACAACAATTGTCTCAATGTTTAAATCAATTCCCTTGGGTTCAACAATTCCTTTGGTTTATAATATTAAACCCTTGGGTTTATTAGTTCTTTTGATTTATAATATGAATAATCGATCAATGTCATCCATGATCAAATGTCACATTCTGACAAATATTGTCTCAATAAGAAAATAACCCATGGCCCAGCATGGTCATAGTTGGTCCAACATCACATTGTGACAAAAATTGTCTAAATGTTTAAATCAATTCCCTTGGGTTCACCAATTACTTTGGTTTATAATTTTTGGGGTAATGAATTTCCCTTGGGTTCACCAATTCCTTTGGTTTATAATATGAATAATCGATCAATGTCATCCATGATCAAATGTCAAATTCTGAAACATTGTCTCAATATGAAAATCACACATGGCCAACCATGGTCATAGTTGGTCCAACGTCACATTGTGACAACAATTGTCTCGATGTTTAAATCAATTCCCTTGGGTTCACCAATTCCTTTGGTTGCTAATTTGTTGGGTAATGATTTTCCCTGGGGTTCACCAATTCCTTTGGTTTATAATATTAAACCCTTGGGTTTATTACTTTCTTTGGTTTATAATATGATTAATCGATCAATTTCATCCATGATCAAATGTCACATTCTGACAAATATTGTCTCAATGTCTAAATCAATTCCCTTGGGTTCACCCATTCCTTTGGTTTATAAATTCTTGGGTAATGATTTTACCTTGGGTTCCCCAATTCCTTTGGTTTATAATATTAAACCCTTGGGTTTATTAGTTTTCTGGTAATGATTTTCCCCGGGGTTCACCAATTCCTTTAGTTTATAATATTAAACCCTTGGGTTTATTGGTTGTTTTGGTTTATAATATGAATAATCGATCAATGTCATCCATGATAAAATGTCACATTCTGACAAATGTTGTCTCAATATGAAAATCACCCATGGCCAACCATGGTCATAGTTGGTCCAACATCTCATTGTGACAACAATTGTCTCAATGTTTAAATCAATTCCCTTGGGTTAACCAATTCCTTTGGTTTATAATTTTTTGGGTAATGATTTTCCCTTCGGTTCACCAATTCCTTTGGTTTATAATATGAAAACCCTGGGTTTATTAGTTATTTTGTAATGATTTTGCCTGGGTTTCACCAATTCCTTTGGTTTATAATATTAAACCCTTGGGTTTATTATTATTTTTGGTTTATAATATGAATAATTGATCAATGTCATCCATGATCAAATGTCACATTCTGACAAATATTGTCTCAAGATGAAAATCACCCATGGCCAACCATGGTCATAATTGGTCCAACATCGCATTGTGACAACAATTGTCTCGATGTTTAAATAAATTCCCTTGGGTTCACCAATTCTTTTGGTTTATAATATTAAACCCTTGGGTTTATTAGTTCTTTTGGTTTATAATATGAATAATCAATCAATTTCATCCATGGTCAAATGTCACATTCTGAAAAATATTGTCTCTATATGAAAATCACCCATGGCCAACCATGGTCATAGTTGGTCCAACGTTGCATTGTGACAACAATTGTCTCAATGTTTAAATCAATTCCCTTGGGTTCACTAATTCCTTTGGTTTATAATATTAAACCCTCGAGTTTATTATTTCTTTAGCTTTATAATATGAATAATTGATCAATGTCATCCATGATCAAATGTCACATTCTGACAAATATTGTCTCAATATGAAAATCACCTATGGCCCACCATGGTCATAGTTGGCCAAACATTGCATTATGACAGCAATTGTCTCAATTTTTAAATCAATTCCCTTGGGTTCACCAATTCCTTTGGTTTATAATTTTTTGGGTAATGATTTTCGCTTGGGTTCACCAATTCCTTTGGTTTATAATATTAAACCCTTGGGTTTATTAGTTTTTTTTGTTTATAATATGAATAATCGATCAATGTCATCCATGATCAAATGTCAAATTCTGAAACATTGTCTTAATATGAAAATCACACATGGCCAACCATGGTCATAGTTGGTCCAACGTCACATTGTGACAACAATTGTCTCCATGTTTAAATCAATTCCCTTGGGTTCACCAATTCCTTTCGTTTATAATTTGTTGGGTAATGATTTTCCCTGGGGTTGACGAATTCCTTTGGTTTATAATATTAAACCCGTGGGTTTATTAGTTATTTTGGTTAATAATATGAATAATCGATCAATGTCATCCATGATAAAATGTCACATTTTGACAAATATTGTCTCAATGTTAAAATCACCCATGGCCAACCATGGTCATAGTTGGTCCAACATCGCATTGTGACAACAATTGTCTCAATGTTTAAATCAATTCCCTTGGGTTCACCAATTCCTTTGGTTTATAAATTTTTGGGTACTGATTTTCCCTTGGGTTCACCAATTCCTTTGGTTTATAATATTAAAACCTTGGGTTTATTAGTTTTTTGGTAATGATTTTCCTTGGGGTTCACCAATTCCTTTGGTTCATAATATTAAACCCTTGGGTTTATTAGTTTTTTTGGTTTATAATATGAATAATCGATCAATGTCAACCGTGATGAAATGTCACATTATGACAAATATTGTCTCAATATGAAAATCACCCATGGCCAACCATGGTGATAGTTGGTCCAACATCGCATTGTGACAACAATTGTCTCAACGTTTAAATCAATTGCCTTGGGTTCACCGATTCCTTTGGTTTATAATTTTTTGGGTAATGATTTTCCCTTCGGTTCACTCATTCCTTTGGTTTATAATATTATGCCCCTGGGTTTATTGGTTTTTGGGTAATGATTTTTCCTGGGGTTCACCAATTCCTTTGGTTTATAATATTAAACCCTTGGGTTTATAGGTTTTTTTGGTTTATAATATGAATAATTGATCAATGTCATCCATGATCAAATGTCACATTCTGACAAATATTGTCTCAATATGAAAATCACCCATGGCCAACCATGGTCATAGTTTGTGCAACATCGCATTGTGACAACAATTGTCTCGATGTTTTAATCAATTCCCTTGGGTTCATTATATTAAACCCTTCGGTTTATTAGAGTTTCTGGTTTATAATATGAATAATCGATCTATTTCATCCATGGTCAAATGTCACATTCTGAAAAATATTGTCTCTATCTGAATATCACCCATGGCCAACCATGGTCATAGTTGGTCCAACGTCGCATTGTGACAACAATTGTCTCAATGTTTAAATCAATTCCCTTGGGTTCATTAATTCCTTTGGTTTATAATATTAAACCCTTGGGTTTATTAGCTCTTTAGCTTTATAATATGACTAATTGATCAATGTCATCCATGATCAAATGTCACATTCTGACAAATATTGTCTCAATATGAAAATAACCCATGGCCCACCATGGTCATAGTTGGCCCAACATCGCATTGTGACAACAATTGTCTCAATGTTTAAATCAATTCCCTTGGGTTCACCAATTCCTTTGGTTTATAATTTTTTGGGTAACGATTTTCCCTTGGGTTCAACAATTCCTTTGGTTTATAATATTAAACCCTTGGGTTTATTAGTTTTTTTGGTTTATAATATGAATAATCGATGAATGTCATCCATGATCAAATGTCAAATTCTGAAACATTGTCTCAATATGAAAATCACACATGGCCAACCATGGTCATAGTTGGTCCAACATCGCATTGTGACAACAATTGTCTCAATGTTTAAATCAATTCCCTTGTGTTCACCGATTCCTTTGGTTTATAATTTGTTGGGTAATGATTTTCCCTTGGGTTGACGAATTCCTTTGGTTTATAATATTAAACCGTTGGGTTTATTAGTTTTTTCGTTTATAATATGAATAATCGATCAATGTCATCCATGATCAAATTTCACATTTTGACAAATATTGTCTCAATATGAAAATCACCCATGGCCAACCATGGTCATAGTTGGTCGAACATCGCATTGTGACAACAATTGTCTCAATGTTTAAGTCAATTTCATTGGGTTCACCAATTCCTTTGGTTTATAATTTTCCCTTAGGTTCGCCAATTCCTTTGGTTTATAATATTAAACCCTTGGGTTTATTAGTTTTTTGGTAATGATTTTCCCTGGGGTTCACCAATTCCTTTGGTTTATAATATTAAACCCTTGGGTTTATTAGTTTTTTGGTTTATAATATGAATAATCGATCAATGTCATCCATGATCAAATGTCACATTCTGACAAATATTGTCTCAATATGAAAATCACCCATGGCCAACCATGGTCATAGTTGGTCCAACATCGCATTGTGACAACAATTGTCTCCATGTTTAAATCAATTCCCTTGGGTTCACCAATTACTTTGGTTTATAATATTAAACCCTTGGTTTTATTAGTTTTTTGGTAAGGATTTCCCTGGGGTTCACCAATTCCTTTGGTTTATAATATGAATAATCGATCAATGTCATCCATGATCAAATGTCACATTCTGAAAAATATTGTCTCAATATGAAAATCACCCATGGCCAACCATGGTCATAGTTGGTCTATCATCGCATTATGACAACAATTATCTCGATGTTTAAATCAATTCCCTTGGGTTCACCAATTCCTTTGGTTTATAATTTTTTGGGTAATGATTTTCCCTTGGGTTCACCAATTATTTTGGTTTATAATATTAAACCCTTGGGTTTATTAGTTTTTTTGGTTTATAATATGAATAATCGATCAATGTCATCCATGATCAAATGTAAAATTCCGAAACATTGTCTCAATATGAAAATCAGACATGGCCAACCATGGTCATAGTTAGTCCAACATCGCATTGTGACAATAATTGTCTGAATGTTTAAATAAATTCCCTTGGGTTCACCAATTCCATTGGTTTATAATTTATTGGGCAATGATTTTCCCTGGGGTTCACAAATTCCATTGGTTTATAATATTAAAACCTTGGGTTTATTGGTTTTTTGGTTTATAATATGAATAATCGATCAATGTCATCCATGATCAAATGACACATTCTGACAAACATTGTCTCGATATGAAAATCACCCATGGCCAACCATGGTCATAGTTGGTCCAACGTCGCATTGTAACAACAATTGTCTCAATGTTTAAATCAATTCCCTTGGGTTCAGCAATTCCTTTTGGTTTATAGTTTGTTGGGTAATGGTTGTCCCTTGGGTTCACCAATTCCTTTGGTTTATAATATTAAACCCTTGGGTTTATTAGTTCTTTTGGTTTATAATATGAATAATTGATCAATGTCATCCATGATAAAATGTCACATTCTGAAAAATCTTGTCTCAATATGAAAATAACCCATGGCCAACCATGGTCATAGTTGGTCCAATGTCGCATTGTTACATCAATTGTCTCAATGTTTAAATCAATTCCCTTGGGTTCACAAATTCCTTTGGTTTATAATATTAAACCCTTGGGTTTATTAGTTATTTTGATTTATAATTTGAATAATCGATCAATGTCATCCATGTTCAAATGTCACATTCTGACAAATATTGTCTCAACATGAAAATCACCCATGGCCAGCCATGGTCATAGTTGGAACAACATCGCATTGTGACAATAATTGTCTCAATGTTTAAATCAATTCCCTTGGGTTCACCAATTCCTTTGGTTTATAATATTAAACCCTTGGGTTTATTAGTTCTTTTGGTTTATAATATGAATAATCGATCAATTTCATCCATGATCAAATGTCACATTCTGAAAAATATTGTCTCTATATGAAAATCACCCATGGGAAACCATGGTCATAATTGGTCCAACGTCGCAATGTGACAACAATTGTCTCAATGTTTAAATCAATTCCCTTGGGTTCACCAATTCCTTTTGGTTTATAATTTGTTGGGTAATGGTTGTCCCTTGGGTTCACCAATTCCTCTGGTTTATAATATTAAACCCTTGGGTTTATTAGTTCTTTTGGTTTATAATATGAATAATCGATCAATGTCATCCAGGATCAAATGTGACATTCTGAAAAATATTGTCTCAATATGAAAATCAGCCATGGCCAACCCTGGTCATAGTTGGTCCAACGTCACATTGTGACAACAATTGTCTCAATGTTTAAATCAATTCCCTTGGGTTCACCAATTCCTTTGGTTTATAGTATTAAATTCTTGGGTTTTATTAATCTCTATTATTTTTAATATTGCGCTTGGCCTTATTGATCCCTTAGGTTTTTAATATTTATTCCTTGGGTTCATTGATTCCTTTGGTTTATAATGTTAAAGCCTTGCGTTTATTAGTTCTTTTGGTTTATAATGTTAATCACACATTTGGTTTATTACTCTCTTGAGTTTAAAAAACTAATTCTCAGGGTTTGTTAATTTCTTGGATTTTTCAGTTTAAAATATTAATTCTTAGGGTTTATTAATCTCTATTGTTTATAATATTCATCCATTAGGTCTATAATATTTATCCCTTGGGTTTGCTGATTCCTTTTCTTTATAATATTAAACCCTTGGGTCTATTAGTTCTTTTGGTTTATAATGTTAATAATCCCGTTGGTTTATTAATATCTTATGTTTAAAATACTGATTGTTATGGATTATTAATTTATTAGGTTTTTTAGTTTAAAATATCAATTCTTACGATTTATTAATCTCTTGTGTTTTTAATATTGATCTCTTATGTTTATGATATTTATCCCTTGGGTTCACCAATTCCTTTGGTTGGTTTATGATGACATTCAGTTTCTATTATTAATTATCCCTTGGGTTTATTAATATCTTCACTTTAAAATATTAATTGTTAGGGTTTATTAATCTCTCAGGTTTTTTGTTTTTAAATATTGTTTCATATGCTTTATTACTCTCTTGAGTTTAATATATTATTTCTTAAAGTTTATTACTTTCTTATGTTTTTGGGTTTAATATTATTAATATATTAATATATATTATTAATAAATATTATAATATTTATTAATAATATTATAATATTATTCATATATATTATTATTAATATAACCAACTATGATATAATATATATTATTAATATATTATTAGTTCTTTTGGTTTATTAATAATATAACCATCTATGATATTAATATATTTATAAATATTAAAATATTATTTATTATTAAAGTTGGCGGGGTTTTATTTTTCGGGCGGATGACGTATGAAGGAAAGGCTAATTTTTTGAATGCAAAGGGTGGTAAGAGGTATACATCACACCGCTTTTGGGGATGGGCTATTTTCAAGTGAAAGCCAGCGATTCCATACCCTTCGCGACGTGTGGCGAGACACTGTTTGTAAAACCGCTTAGCGATCGGGTGTTATTGTTCGGACATGGGGGCGATGCGATATCGATGATAGCCATTGGATGTGAAGGGGTTGATCGGACGATTGTCGGGGAGGTGAGATGATAGGGAAATAGCAAGGGTGGGCCCAATACAATTAAACACGATTTAATCATATTGGGGGGAATTCGATTGGTGGCGTAAGTTATTAATTAACCATGAGGGTTAATTAATCCTTTTTTAATGCGGCGGGGAATCAGGGTTCTACTCACGGTTTTAACTAATTAATCACAATTAACACAATATTAAGGTTATTTTTCAACTAAAGGGGCGGGATATGTAATAATTGGGAGTTTTATATAGTTAAAATAATACGAGATCGGGTTGAATTATATAGTGAATTAAATAATAAAGTTAAAAGTTAATATGAAAATGAATGAAAAAGCGCTAAGTATAAAAACATTAGAAGTATGTATTTAACTTATGCTTCTAACATGCTTCTAACATAAATATTAAAATATTATTTATTATTAATATTATTATTATATTAATAAATATTTTTATTATATATTATATATATATTTCAAGTTAATATATAGTATGTATATAGTTAATATTATCAATATATTAATAAATATTATTAATATATATTATTAATAAATATTATTATATTATTAATATATCAATCAATATTGTTAATATATATAAAATATTTTTCTGATTTTAATCAAATTTAATATATTGATAAATATTATTATTAATATATAATATTTATATTTCAAGTTAATATAATAAAATTGTTATATATATTATTTATTTATTGATATATAAATTAATGTGATGGGTAGTGGATATAGGCCTATCGGCGTATATCAACCACATTGGTAAATGTGGTTGTAAATCTATTTTATATACGCCTATCGATGTATATAAACCACATTAGTAAATATAATGTGGTTGTGCTAGTTATATTTTCTCCATAAACTTCTTTATATTTAAAAAAATTCAAAAAAAAGGTTTTATTTAGGTGAAGCTTATGTGCCAAATACCATGGGACAAATACCATTGACCAAATTACCTTTTTATATTTGCAAAAGTTCAAAAAAGAGGTTTTGTTTAGGTGAAGCCTATGTTCCAAATACCATGGGACAAATACCATATTTATAAAAGAGGTTTGGTAAATAAATAAATATAAAAGAGGTAAGGTAAATAAATAAAAATATATCAAATAGGATTAGAAATCAACATGTAATTATATACCAAGCCTATAGGCCTAATACCATAGACCAAACTATTATTAATACCATTCAAAAACGAACATTATTAACCCTAATATTAATATTACTAGCAATTGCACCAGATGTTGCAAAGGAAATGGCGTAAGCATATACCACTAATTAATACTTCTTTAAAAATTGTTGAAAAAAAATATATCAAACAAAGGTAAGGATTGTGCTATAATGAAATCAAAGGTACTTTTGGTACAATTCCTTCATATTTCTAACAAAATACAAGAATTTGTTTGAGATAATGCCTCATTTATGATGCATACTAAAGTTTAGGGATTAGTTTGGTTTGTTGGAGGATGTTGAGAGATTCTCTCAACCTCTCCATCCAAGAATGGAATAAGTTGGATCTCACTCCAACTATATATATTTGATGTATCTTTGTTTATTGTAATATAGAAATTAAGTAGTGTGTGTGAATCCTTTTCAATGGATGCTCTCCATTTTTCTAATTTGGTATCAGAACTTGGCTGGGCTTAATCCCTCACGGGAGTACCCAGGAAAATGTGAAAGTTGTGTGAATAAAGTATTTTTTGTGTGAAGTTTTTATTTCGATGCTAGTATTCTGCAACGAGAGGAGAAGATACCTGAGGTATTTGTTTGGCCCCAACTGGATCGACCCTCCACAGATTTTTCGTTGAAGGGCAGGGAGACGAAGCCGGAGACGGAGGTGCCATTGCCAATTATTGATTTGGTAATTACATTGTTATTCGAATTGTTGTACATACATACCAGCTTTCAATTAAAAACTGCACCCTGGCGGATGAAAACTACGTGCAGATGTGCAACAGTGTTTATGATGTGAAAAATATATTTTTGAGTTGCCATGTATTAAGGTTTTCAGCAAACAATCTACTTGACTTCTTTGTTTACCTGTAATATGTCCCATCGATCATTGTAGCTGAAAATAGTAACGTAATCTAATTTATTTCTAATTGAGAAAGCAGAGATGGAACCGTGAAGCTCAAATAATTTCCATTTCAATTTTAATTTTTCTTGCTTGGTCACTGACAGTCACGTAAGTTTACCGCGTCAGGTTTTGACAAAGCCCAAGAAATTGATGGAGACAGAATAAAGCGATGTGGGATTTGATCCAGTGTCTGCCGAAGGGGAAAACGTCTGACCAACAGGTTTTTGATGTCATTGAAACGAGGAATTACAGTGATGCACATGGTTCAGCGTGGATTGATCAACAATCTGACTAGTGGTATCGCTGTCAAATCCGTTGAAATCAAGTGATCTACGGCTATGGCCCTCGTGGATGGAAAGTAAGCAGAGTTCACCAACTGTTTTATTGGTGGTTTGTTCTATTTTTTTATTTCCCAGCATAGATTCACCGTGAGATACGTGATATCATATGAGCAGAGAGCATAAAATAATCAAATTTCTTCATCTGTATTAGCTATGTACATGCAGTCGAATATGTTCTAGGTATCCATTCGCTGTAAAAGAGGTTATGAGAAGCATAGCAATTGTAGGTTCGTTTCATTGCTACACTTTGTGTTTCTGAGATGCAGATAAATGGACTTGGTAGAATGTGCAAGTGTGTGGTGTGGTGTGGAATATATCATTATAGTGTGGGATTTAAGTTTATATTTGTGTAAAGATCACTTTGCAAGATTGATCACTGATCATACTCTGTATCTAGAATATTTTCCTATACGACTGTTGAAATTTATTCTTCGGGGTTATTTCACAGATGGAAATATTTCAATGGGGTAGTTGAGTGTCAAGACTCTTCGTTGGGGCTGTCAAGAATTTTTTAATCTTACAAATTCAGAGGTCACTTTGTAAGATTGATCACTAATCATATTTTGTACCTAGAATATTTTCCTATATGACTGTTGAAATTTATTCTTCGAGGTTATTTCACAGATGGAAATATTTCAATAGGGTAGTTCAGTGTCAAGACTCTTCTTCAGGGGTGTCAAGAATCTTTAATCTTACAAATTCAGCATTGATGGTCAGAAGCAAGTGTACTTTAAATGGGTTGAAAGGTAAGCTCGAAGATGTGAAGAAAGAAAGAGCGGAATCCAAAAGACTGCAAAGTGGGTAGAGTTGCTGATGAAGACTAG
Source organism: Pinus albicaulis (assembly GCA_034641835.2). NCBI lineage: Eukaryota > Viridiplantae > Streptophyta > Pinopsida > Pinales > Pinaceae > Pinus > Pinus albicaulis. Next base: position 579,781,910 of record CM076570.1, read on the forward strand.
TCAGACAAAGACAAATTTTGTAATTGTAATTTCAGTATTGTAAGTTTCTATAATGTAGGCATTATGGGAGGGTGTTTGAGATAATGCCTCATTTATGATGCATACTAAAGTTTAGGGATTAGTTTGGTTTGTTGGAGGATGTTGAGAGATTCTCTCAACCTCTCCATCCAAGAATGGAATAAGTTGGATCTCACTCCAACTATATATATTTGATGTATCTTTGTTTATTGTAATATAGAAATTAATTATTGTGTGTGAATCTTGTTCAATGGATGCTCTCCATTTTTCTAATTGAATTATCCATATGTTGAACAACCATCAAGATGGACATGGAAGAAATGAATATAACATGTTTGAATAATGATAAATGATAATTACTTCTTTGTTTTTAAAATCTGTAAATCCATATGTTGAACAACCATCAAGATGGACATGGAAGAACTAAAGATAACATGTTTGAATAGTGATAATTAAGTCTTTGTTTTTAAAAGCTACAAATCTAGAGTAGAAATTGTGTATGCTTTGTTACTTCAAAGTTGTGAATGAAAACTCAAATTCATGATTCCAAAATAAACTCAGTTATCCATAATATCAAATATTAAAACATAAATATATGGAAGACAAATGAATTCCATATAATTAATTATACTATAAACATAAACAAAACAAAACAAAGCAAAAAAAACAATAATAAATCCTATAAAAAACCATAATAACTCATCCAGTATATCACCTATATATATTTTACAAAAATATTCTATATAAATATATTTTTTTTCAAATCAAAAATATAAGTCTGGTTTTTCCTACCATATCATGGCCATAATCTCTCTATAAAAACATAATAATAATTTAGACCTTAGTCATGTCCATAAACCTAGCACATAAAATTATAAGAGTCGCTATATATATAATATATAATAACTATCCAGATAAATTGGAAATAGAAATAAGTAAAGCAATAATCAAATAAACAAAATAGTCTTCCTACTAATCAAAATGCTATGAAGGGTTGGTGATAGAATTCTGACTTTGTATGCATCTCCTATCATGTTAGTGATGTTGCAAATGCCCAGATCCTGCAGAGCCTCATAGCATCATTCTTAAATAAAGTGGTGCAACCGTGTTTGATATGTTTATAAACTTGACATGATCTCTGAATATAATTAAACTTATGACCATTATAATCTCCAAAAATCTAAATGTGTCTTTCCTTTACGAAATATTAATATCAAAATAAATATTTATAATTAACAAAAGCTTTGAAGTTGCAAAAAGAATTTAAAATTACACTCATTTTCTAAAAAAATTCCAACAAAAATTAGAACACTATCTAGTTTTATAATATGCTATTTGTTTATATAACATTTTTTTATAATTTTTTTAATTTCAAAATATTATTTAAAAATTAAAACCTACATTCCATTTAATATTAAAACTCTAAAAAATCTAGTTAGCCTAATTATTGAAGAAGAGCCAACTATCAAAAAAATAGGAAACCAAAACTTGTCTAGCTACAGAGCACACACTTAATGGTTGGTGGTATAACAAAAGCCATAGTCTGACTAGACTGCTTTTTCACCCTGAAAATCATGAAAATTCAAATAAGATTTTAAGAGAATCCATGAAACATAGTTAAATTCCATAAAACATGGTTTAAATGTTGGATCCATAAACGTTATTTTTATTATCAAAAAGCCTATCCTAAATTGACTCTCAACATCAATGAATAAAACAACGGGACTTTACCGAATTGCACATTTTAGCAACACTATAAATTCCACCCATCAGATCGAAATCTTGCTTAAACTCACGCAAACTCAAGATCTTGACAAGAACAAAATTTTCGAATTCTTCAACAGGAGCTTTCACTGTTTCCATCTAAAGTTGAATGCTTTGTTGAACCGGTTCAATCACATCTAGAATGCCGAGCTTTGCCGGAGGATTTGTGGGAGATACTTTATATATTTTTCAGAAAAAGTTCACTTAAAAGAATTGATCTATTTATTCATGAATCCTTATATTACCTTTGTATGGGTTTTAAGTATTTGTTAATTAATAACATAAATAAAAATAAAATTTAATTATGTATCAACCACTCAAAAAAATTTAATAAATAAATATATTCTTTTTACATTTCTCATCCAATGGGTTTGCAGATATAACACTGATATCTACAACATATGGTTGTATAAATATTATTTAAAATTTATTTGTAAAATGTACTTGTATAACAAAATTGAATAATATTAAAACTGCATAATTTCGCTCTATTCTCAACTTTTAGTTATTTATATTTAAAATTTTAATTATTTGTTATTTAAATAACATAAATTAAAATAAAATTTAATTATGCATTAATCATCCAAAAACAAATTAAATAATTAAGTATATTTTTACCAATACTATAATATTTTAACAATAACTTTATTTCACCAATATCACATGATCTAAACAATAATACTTTTATGACAAAATTAAATAATATTAAAACTGAATAATTCCATTCTCATTTTAATGACATCAAAAATTCATGAGAATCAAATACATAATTAGAAAACTAAATACAAGTGCTATGCACAATAAAAACTCAACTATTAAAAATTAAATAGGGATCAGTGAGAGACAAAATCCACTTGTGACTACATTAGTAAACATGTTATTAATAGGGAATCTGCAATTTGATTCATGGGCGAATTCAAAAGGGCTAGGGAAGATAGCGTATTGAGAATTAAACAAAATGGGAAAAAGGAAAATTAGCATACGATTTACCATAACTCGAAAGATAATAGGATCTTAGCCGAGATGAAATCTTAAGCCGCTGATCTAAAAACAATAATGTAAATTCTATAAAACGGAAATATTTTTTTAAAACTCCAAAACAATATTTTTTTAAAACTCCAAAACATTCCCCGTGACTCGGATTTGGAGATGGATCTAAAGATTCTTTTTCCATCAGATTTGGAGATTTTTGTTCCCGAAGCCTAGCATCTTCGTTCAACAAAAAATTTAGTGCTCTCTTTTTCAACTTTCAATCATATATTAAACTAGCAATTGTAACAGATGTTGCAAAAGGATCGTTGTAAGGCATAAATTTCAGAATAATCGTGACATATAAAAAATCATGTGCAACTAATCCAATGAAAATTATATATAACTAATCCAATGAGTTATACTTCATGATATTTCAATATCATTGTTTTAAATTTATACAAAATATATTAGTTTTTTATTAACTATTAATCTGATGGCTTAAAAAACTTCAAAAATCTTAATTTTTGCAAAACAACGCAATAAAAAAAACCTTCATTTCCACAAACCCTAATACAAATTTTAACCATAATCTCTTATTATACTAATTTCTCATTTTATGTTAGCTATTATTCCATTCCTTAATATAATATATAACATTTTTTTTTTTATTGTGATAAATTATCAGTGACCTAGATATCTTTTTAATTCAAGTTTAAGGGGTGGATTCCACTTCATTGAGGCCTTTGAATTATTTCATGTGGGCAGGGATTTCGGCCTTGATTTCGTGGTCACTACTACTGGTGCTGCAACATGTTGTGGCCATAACTATGGTGGGAAACTTCCCGCATAACCTCTCTTGGACAACAAATTTATTAAGAGGATTCGTGAGACACTTGGGTTTCAATGAAACTACAATTTCTATTATAAAGATATTGGTAAGTGAAGTAAAGAATGCATTTAACATTGCTACAGTTCAATACTACATGTCATTAATTTTTTTTGTTTTCAGTAGAAAAAAACGTTGTTATAAACCGTTCATATTTATCAAGATCGTGAAAATCAAGTACATAATACAAAATTATCATGAGATTAATATAGGTAGTCTCAGAACGACTTGTGTCCAAGAAGCAAGATAACAGTTCCATCCAAAAAAAACCTGAGAAAGAATGTCATCCTCATTAGTTATGATTTCATTTTTTCCCTCTATTTATCGAATCAATTGTGAAAAGTAATCATGTTTTGCACAAAAAACTACCTCACACCAATTTCTGATAAAATTCTTTAAACATAGGTCCAAGAATTTTTCATTACATCAAATGTGTAGTATGTCATAAATATGAGTCCAAGAATTTTATACCAAACACATGGCAGTATGAAGATATACCAAAAATCCCAAAACATTATGAGAAAATACAGTCTTTTATCAGTTTTCCGTTTGGAACTTTGTCGCTTTCATAACAAGACTGACGCCACCTGTCATCGAACCACCAAGTGTTTTGGTTGTGAACCATATGGCTAATCCTATTCCTGTGTAATTCCATCTAACTACCAGTTATATAATCACCACCCGATTGCATAGGCTTGATTATCTCTACCATAAATCAGTACATCAGACGTGTTCTTGCACATGTTCAATTTTATGTTTCCATTTTACAACGTTTGAAAACAATGTCTTTGTCATTTTATTGAATAACTCCATATCGTTCAATCACATCTTGAATGTCTAGAGAAACTCTTTTCTGCAAAATTTAAAGGGGAATAAGTCATTAAGCCATCAAGAAATTGTTCACTAAACAGTTTTGATTAATTTTGAACATGTTTATTAAGTCTTTTAATTATTAGTTTTTTATTATTTATTAATCTGATGGCTTAAAAATTTTCAATCGTCTAACATTTCATTTAATGGTGCAAAATAAGACAGAGTGGCAGCTAGGAGAGTTGTTTTCAAATAGTTACGGCGTAAATATTAGTAATATTATTATTATTAAATCCAAAATTCATATTAATATATTATAATATTAATATTATTAAATTTGGTAACTTGGGATTAATACAATATAAATTTTTTATATTAAAATATAAATATTTTTTTTTCTAAATTGGTGATCCTCCAGAGTTGGCAAGCCAATTCTGGCGGGAAATTCCGTTTCCAAAACAACAAAAAAGGGATTGCCCCAGGCGGGGAAACCAGCCAAAGAGATAAGTTCAGAAAGTTTAGAATAATCTGCCCATATTGGGAAACCAGCCTCATACATAATATGTTTATACCAAAACGAAAACAAGAAGCAAAGAAGTAACAGGAAATTGACTGGAATTAGAAAGAAGAACCCAGAAGCTAGGTTGTTTGATTCTTATCATCCTAAACCGATGGTTAGAACGGCTCCTCCACGATTCTACATGTGTACTCAAACTCATCCTCGTCTAGTTTGGACAAATGTGCATTCTACGGAGGAAAGAGTGCCGCATGGGCATCCGGTGAAGGGGAGGAAACTACATGAGCCTCTGTATCAGCACTAGTGCCATCCTCGTTTGAGCCCGAGCTGCAACTGCATTCACTGTTTGAGGCCTGCTAAATCGGCAAGGCCACCATCTTGCGAGGGGAGAAGGGGGAGGCAGGAGAGATGGTGGACTTGCAGAGACATTTCCTGGAACGAAGACCGGAACCAGAAGCTTCAGAGGGAGGCTCAGGAAAGTGTAGTGATAGGCAGGCAGTGAGGCTAATGGGGTCCAAGACTTCCAGCTCTGCCCAGTCGACAAAGAGCTTCGCGGTTCTGCTAGCAGTGGCAGGAATGGGAGGCCTGTAGGAGAGACCGCGGCCACCGCCTCTGCGGCAACGCATGCAGTGGCAATGGGGCATGATGGTGGAACAAAAATGAAGCTGAGATGAAGGTGGATGCACGGTGTCGCAGCAGGGAGATGAGGGAGCTAAGCAGTGGAGGAGGGGCTTAGCGGAGGTGCAAGGAGCGACAGAGCTTAGCCAGAGGGAGACTAGAATTCTAGACTAAGCAGCAGGGTTATCGGATTTATGGGCCATGAATGGCAGCAAAGGCATGACAGACAGATTTAATGAGCATAGGACATTGTTAATGGCGGAGTTGAGCGAGGACGTCATTGGGGAGCAATCGATGGTGGTGAATAAAAGCCCCATGCTCCAGGATTTAAGCAAGATGGGGTGGCCATGTGCGCTCGCATGAGGAGGATGGTTGTCCCTCATCCGCATGGCCAGATGGCTCCCATAATTATTGCGAAATATCACCTACATCCCGAGGTATATTATAATATAGATATTAATATATCATGATATATATATTAACTCTATATATATATATATATGGGAGGGAAGAACAAAGGCATGTGATAGAGGTGGAGAAATAGAGGGAGTGACAAGGGAGAGATGGAGATAAAATGAAGGAAAGGGGAGAGGAGGAATGAAGAGAGAGAGAGAGAGGGAGAGGAGTGAGAGAGGTAGAGAAGGGTAAGAGAGGGAGAGGGAGACATAAATATGGAGGTGGGAGGGAGAGAAGGAGAGAAGGATGGAGAAGGAGAGAGGATTGAAGGGTAGATAGAGGGAGAGACAAAGAAGGGGGAAGAAAGAGGGAGGTAGGAGATAAAGGGGGAGAGAGAGGAAGGATGAGAGGAGGAGGAGAAAGGGAGGGATAGATGGATTTAGAGGGGGAGAGAGGGAGGGAAGAAGAAATAAATAGATAGTGAGAAGTGGAGAGAGAGGGAGTGACAAGGGATAGATGGAGAGAGAGTGTGTATGTTTAGGGGTGATATAAAGAGACATAGAAGGAGAGATGGAGACAAGGGGGGAGAGAAGGAGAGAGAAAGATAAAGGGAGGGATATAGTAACATAGTTGGAGAGATAGAGTGATGGGGGAAGAGAGAGGATTTGTGTTTTTGAGAGAGAGAGAGAGAAAGAGAGCGGCGGGGAGATACACGGAAGCTGGAGAGAAAGGGAGAGAGAGGAAGGATGAGAGAGAGGAAGAGAGTGATGGGGGGAGAGAGAGGAAGGACAAGAGAGAGGAAGAGAGTGATGGGGGAAGAGAGAGGATGGTAGGGGAGAGAGAGAAAGAGAGAGAGAGGGAGGTAGGAGAGAAAGGGAGATAGAGGAAGGACAAGAGAGAGGACTTGAGGGAGAGAAGGAGAGAGGGAGGGATAGAGAGATGGATTTGGAAGGGGAGAGAGGGAGGGAAGAAGAAAGACATAGAGAGTGAGAAGTGGAGAGAGAGAGGGGGAGTGAAAAGGTAGACTTGGAGAGAGTGTGTATGTTTGGGGGTGAGATTAAGAGACAAAGAAGGAGAGATGGAGAGAAGGGGAGATAGAAGGAGAGAGAGAGCCATATAGTAAACTAGCCTAGATCCATCTTAATTTCGGATCTATCAAGTGCCGAGAGGGATAGAATTTCTAGAGGTGAAAACCTTTCCTCAAGTTTTGCACTCAAAAAATAATTTTGCATCTCAAGATATTTGATTTCTAGAGTTGCAAACCTTTCCTCAAGTTTTGCACTCATAAAAGAGGTTTGCACCTCAAGAGATAGATCTGTAGTTAAGATGGATATAGGCTAGTGTTACAACAATTAGTCTACTTTTTCTTTTAATTATATTTTCTAAATGAAATTTACAAATTAGAATTACTTAGCATTTCGTTAATCCATTAAAAGTGAAATAATCAATCTTTTTTATGATTATATTAGACTCGACTTTTTTTAATTCCTGATTTGAAGAGCTAACTCATTAATTTAATCATAGTTTATTAATTATAATTTAGTATAAAATTATTTAATTTTAGTGTAACATAACCATATTTTAGATTCGGAATTTGCTTTCTGGAATTCAATCATTTGCTAGATCCTATTCCAACATAAATCAGTCAAGGGTATGCCAAAGGACTTGGTTATTTCTCCCTTGTTGATTTAGGTGTACAACTCCATGTCAACAAGTTGATGGTAGATATTTAGCTTCCATATATTATTTTTTGAAATATTCATAACAGTATTCACAAATCAAAGGGTAAGATTTATTTCCAAATTAGTTATACTTTTTAATTAATGTATCTCAAATTAATTAAGTAAAGAAAATGTCATATCAACTAGATAAGCCATGGTGTTAGCCATGATATTGTAACAAGAAATATTTACGAGTTAATAATTACTATGGGGTGAATCTCCATCATTAATACTATTTTTACATGTTTTTAAATTTTATATATGTTTAACTCATATATTAATTTTTTGTAATTAATAATAATAAAAGTATAACTTAATTGATTTTTTTTTTTTTTTTTTTTTTTTTTTTTTTTTTGGGTAATGTGAGATGTGAGTGTTAGATTTGTAGGCTTTAGATGTGAGATGTGAGATATTTTTTAAATTCAAAATTTTTTATATTGTAATTTTATTTTTTATTAATAAAATTGCAAACATTTTTTTAGATAAAAGAAAGTATAATATCATATCACATTAAAATATATTAGCAATTGCACCACATGTTGCAAAAAAAACACCTTAAGGCAATAGCATAGGAAAGAGTAGCCTAGAAGAAATAAGAAGGAAATAGAATAGGAAAGAGTAGCCTAGAAGAAATAAGATGTTTGCAGAAAATGAGCCATTGTGAAGGAATGAAAGGAAAATTTTGTTTCCATGGAAGCAAGTCGTGGAGGTTTCAAAGATATTGATGATAAGAGTTATCAACCAGAAAATTTTGTTATAGATTTTGAAATAGGCAATTGGGGGTGAAAACATGTATGTAAATCAACATAATCTGTTCACATATATAAAAAAAAAATTATAGATATTGAAATATGAAATAGGGGGTGAAAATCCTTTGGTGATTAATAATCCTCTAAAACAAGCGTTTAACTCAAATAAGATATTTTAAATGCATTCAACTACAATCTATCTAGCATAGATGTAAATAAAGAGAATTTGTATTAACAAAAATAGAGTATATTCCAAATTCATCTACATATCTGAGTGTCAATTGCATGCTTATCAGAAATTGTATATAAAGAACAATAGTCTTGGTATATAAGAAAGTGAATGTCAATTTAATATGGAGACATTTTTGGAAGGAGATATTGTTCTTTATGTTATGGTTTATTTTCTTAACTCCAAACTTGGTTTATTCTTTCTCTATATACATAAGGAAAAAAATACAAAGTAAATTCACAAATTTGAGTTATAGTTTTATATTTTATAATTACAAATCTAGTTTCTTATTAAAATATTTTACACATCCTAGGTTATTCTAATTTTTAGGGTGGTGTTCTATGTGCACTAAAATTTTCATGAGGTCCATCACTATGTATGGGGTTCATTGCAACCTTGGATATATTTTGTGAGTTGTTGTGATTTTTTGCTTGTGGCTACAACTTACTTTTGGTTTTCACCTAGTTATCATGATTCAAAACTTTGTTATCATCTTAGATCCTTATAGCATTATATATATTATGTGAGCTAATGTAATGTTTTGTTTGTCACAATGATTCAAAAATGAGTTATTATACCACAATATTGATTTTCTTGTTGTTTGTTTTGTTTATGAACCCTTGAGGAACATTTTGTTTTACAGTGTGATCTCCCCAGCATGTGTTGGGGTTTCAAAAATTGGAGAGTAAATTGAGTGGTTATTGTTATAATTTTTTGTATAAGATGGGAAATTTGTATGGTTTGTAGACAATATGGATTCCATAAGAGATATCTTTTTTGAATTTTTTAGTGTATCTGGCCACCATGCATTTAATAGGATCCATTTCAACTGAGAACGTCAATACATCACTGTGCAAATGATATCTCGTGACATCCCTAGTCATTTTCTTTGATTGTGGATCAAGTTATAAACTAATAACTTGTGAAATCCCTAGTAATTTTATTTGATTGTGGATCATGTTATAAACTAGAATATACTCTCGCTTATATATTGGATGGAGGGAAAGCTTATGATAAAAATTGTACAAAAAAACCCTTAAGGTTGTCTCAACTTACTCTATTGTTAATCACATAGTGTCAATTTTGTAAAACTATAATATATAGTAATGACTGAATGGGTTTTTTTCTTTTGTAAGTTTTTTTTGGAGTAGAAAAATAAATAAGAAATTATAAAAGCTAAAATTATGTAGTGAGAAACTTTGTTTAAAATTTCAAAATAAAAAGTTGAGTAAGTTTGACATCATATAATATAAAAATTGTTTATGATTGTAAAGTAAAAAATAGTTAAGATTTTTTTTTAGCTACAATTAGGTAATTAAAGATATGTATACATTTGTTTTTTGAATGGAAGAAATTTGATATTCGTAAAACAAAACAAAAACAAAATCCAAAACTTGTATTTATGTAGTTACAAACTGTTATTTAGTTACAAACTATTACAATTAAGTAATTAAAGGTAAATTTAGTGTTATTTAAGAAATGAGAATTATGAACCTTCATCATTATTTCTCAAGATAAATCATGTGCTGTGAAATAATTTGGAAATTTAAAAAAGATCACATATTTAAAAAAAAAAAAAATAGTTGTAACAAAAATAATATAGAACAAGAAAAACTATATATATTTGGATGTATGAAAATTTAGATACATTTTATTAAGTGGAATTTTAAAAGAATAACGGTTACAAACATTTAAAAATAATTTTATTGAATAATTAGTTGAGATATATATTATTGATGAGAGGGATCAATGAGGTTTGCATATCAAGACATTTGATCCCTCTTGTCTCTTGGTAGATCCAGAGTTAGGCCACCTTAATTCCCCCTTTAGATAAACTACATTCCACATGAATACTGTGTGTCAATACCATGGGTTGTTTTTATAGTTTAGTATTATTTTATTTTATTATTTTTATTTTTTATTTGACCTAGTTAAAATGTTCATTACATTGTGTCATATTTTTATTTAATTTAATTTTACTTTTATTTTTGTGTAATTTGACAAAGTCACCACAACCTAAATTCAATCTAACTTATTAAAAAGAAGAAAAAAATTAACATTCTAAAAAACATCTATAAAACTTTTACTTGTGGATTTTTTTAAATAATTAGTTTAGATATATATTATTGATGAGAGGGATCAATGAGGTTTGCATATCAAGACATTTGATCCCTCTTGGCTCTTGGTAGATCTAGAGTTAGGCCATCTTAATTTCCCCCTTTAGATAAACTACACTCCACATGAATATCATGGATTGTTTTTATAGTTTAGTATTATTCTATTTTATTACTTTTATTTTTTATTTGACCTAGTTAAAATGTTCATTACATTATGTCAATATTTTTATTTAATTTATTTTTATTTTTATTTTTGTGTAATTTGACAAAGTCACCAAAAACCTAAATTCAATCTAATTTATTAAAAAAAAGAAAAAAAAAATAACATTATAAAAAACATATATAAAACTTTTACTTATGAATCTAATGACCTAAAACATTTCAATCACCTAACATTTGATCCAATGGCTCAGACATGGACACAGTGGCAGCTAGGGGAGTTGTTTTCAAATAGGAAGGCCTTACGGGCTAATAACACAGATAGTACTTATAAATCAATATCCATTTTACAATATAAATTAAAAAAATGATTGCATAACCATCTTTAAATTTAATTAATAAGCCAATAAAAAATTATATTTACAATATAACAATATTTTTAATAATGAATATTTACCATGAATATTATTAACTTCTAAATAGGTTTTCTTACAATACCATGGGCCAATACCCAAAAGAGAAAGATAGATAAAGGGAGAGACAGGGGAAAAAATCATAACACCATGAGCCAATTATTGGTTTATCAATACCATGGGTCATCTATGCTTTTGATTATTATGTTATGGATTTAGGCTTTTAATTATTTTGTTACAATACCATGGGCCAATACCATGACCTTCAGCTTATCAATATCACATGCCCAAAAACTATAACTTATTTTAAAATCAAAATATTTTACAAATACTTTATTTTAATTTACTTTTATAACATTTTTTAATTAAATCTAAAAGCAAAAATGTTATAATTACTTTTGAAGTATATCTAAACTTACCATCCTCAACTTCTTTTTTTAATGCAATTATGATATATTTACATGTTTTTTCTTATTATAAATTTTCATTTTTTATTTTGATTTTATTATTAAAAAATAATAATAATTTAATTTCAAAACAATACCATACATATAATTTCAATGGGATGCTTCAGCATGAATTCAATTATGATATATTTACGTGTTTTATTTTTATAAGTTTTCATTATTATATTTAGTTTTTTATTTTAATTTTATTATTGAAAAATAATAATAATTTAATTTCAAAATTATGACGGTTGTGTCTACATATTTGTTCATCATCTCTTGGTCGTCGCGTGTTCGAGCCCTCTTTATTCTCTGCGGATTTTGCTTTGTTTTAAAATCCTTACGATTAAATCACTCCTGAGCTTCGGTCTTTGCAGCTTCGGGTCTATGGTTTTCGGGACTCTGCCACGGATCACACACCAATTCACAACTGCGGTTGCGTCTTCAGATATGTTCGTCATCTCTCGGTCGTCGCATGTTCGAGCCCTCTTCGTTCTCTGAGGATTTTTCTTTGTGTTAAAATCCTTACAATTAAATCACTCCTGAGCTTCGGTCTCTGCAGCTTTGGATCTGCGATTTTCGGGTCTCTGTCGCAGATCCTCAGAAGCCAAGTTTCCAAATTTTATTCTGAGAAAGTTGTTGAGTTGTTAGAATGATTAGTTATTCATAAGAATACAATTTATTGCTATCTAAAATCTATAATTGAAGTGTGAAGTCCTGTAACAAAGTTTGCTAAAGAAGTGCGAGGGTCCTATTTATAATAGTCCTGAACTGTTGCAGCGAAACTGTTGAAATTATAAATAGAAGTGTATGGTTATCTCTTCCAAAGGGTTAGATAGCATCTCTTCCACAGTATGGCTCCCAGCTTCACGAAGATAATTGTCGGCCTAGTTCTGCCTGCCTCTGAGAGTCAAGCTCCTGCCCATATTGTTAGTGAAGCCTCAGCTCCCATTGTGCAGGTGGTCAAGGCCTCACTGGATGAGCCCTTAAAATTTTCTGAAAGTGCCTTAATCTTTCGGTTTAATGGCTTTTGGCCGCAGCTGACAGCACTCCACAGTTGGATCTCGGAGGTATGGAACCCTGTCATTTCTGATGAAATTAATATCTACCTCTATGCTAAGGGTTTCTTTATAGTATATTTTGAAAACTCTGAAAGCAGACAATGCATTTTAGATTTCGGCCCTTGGTTTTCGAAAAAATCAGGCCTATTCATGAAGCCATGGAACCCATCATTCAATCCCTAAATAATAGTCATAACATCAGCACCAGTTTGGGTCAGATTTCCAAACCTACCTTTGCATCTATGGAATCTCTCCTCGCTAAAAGCCATTGGAAATACAATTGAAAAATTTTATTGCAGGTGCCCAGAAACAAAGGAATATGTCAGAACCACCTATACATGCATCTGTGTAGAAATGGACTTCAGCGTTGGTTTCCCAGCAGAAATAATCCTAACAAGAAAATACTATGTATGGAACCATAAACTTTACTATGAAAGTGTCCTCTTCAGATGTTGATCCTGCTTTGAGACAGGCCATCTAGCTAAAAATTGCCTAAAATTCTCCCAGAAAAATTCTGCTAGAAAGAATCACCATAGATCTACATGGCGGGAAGGAGCACAAAAGGAACAATACACTGTCATCAAGGAATAATACTCTCCAGAAAAATCTGAATCGCAAGAAATCAGGCAAGAAAGAAACAACCCTCAAGACAAGCAAGGGGAAAGCCCTGCCCAACAACAAAAAAATGAACTCAAGAGCCCCTCAAGCATCAACAATTATGAGGATTCGAATACCGTGCAAAAGAAATCTTCATTTAGCAGCAAAGCAGATCTCCCAGATCCCGAAGATAAGACATCAGTGTCCCAAGGATCAGAAGAGATGAAGGAGTTGCAAGATAAAGGAAGCTGGAAGACAGTAGAGAAGAAAAAGAAAGCTACAGCACCAATCTCGCCAAGAAAGATGAGAAGCCAGACAACTAAGAACTAAGAAAACTATAGGTCCAATAGACAAAAGTTTGGTCTCAGTGGACGTTAACCATCATCATCAAATAATTTATATTTAAAGAAAAAATACATATTTTTATACACATTTTTATTTCTTAAATAAAACCAATATATTATAAATTTTTAAAAAATACGATCTCTCTTTCTTTTATATATATATATATATATATATATATATATATATATATATAATTTTCTATAAAATAATTCTCTCATTCTTTATATATATATATATATATATAAAATAAATTTTCCCAAATAAAATAAATTAACTTATTCTTTTTTTCTATTTTATTTATATTTAATTCAACAACAAAATATCTTAAGCAAACAAGAAGATATGAAAAGGCATGCTATGGCAGGAGGGACAATAAATATACAAAAATAATTGCAAAAGCATATGTTAAAATATGTAATTACCTCCTGCGTGTATTGTTAGACAATAAGTTAAGTGAGTTAGTTGAGTTGAGTGATAGATATATTTGGTGAGTGAGTTAGAGAGTGAGTTAAGTGAGACTTGATCAAGTTGAGTTATGTGAGTGTGTGCATGTCAATTTAGGTTAAATACTCTTCACTGAGTTCATTGTATTCATTGTGATTTAGAGTGATTGAAGATTAATAGAAGAGCCACAGCTCATGTGTTTCAAGTTTTGCAACTTTTCCTTGAAAACTGCGAAATTTTTGTGAAACTTACGATTTCACAAATCAGGGTTCATCTTCGATTTCTTCGCGTCGAAGGGTGCGGAATCGGGTTTTATATTTAAAGGCCAACAGCTGTGAGGTGGATAGCCGTGAGCCAATTTTAAACAAAAGCCGGCAATTTTAACAAAAGTCAAAGCAATAGTACGTGAAAGCCCTTTGAAAAGGGTTTCATACTTTATTAAATTCGAAGTCCGTGGGTGGCTTGTTTGTTTTTTGGGAAATCAAAAAACCAATACGTGGATGAGAGTTGTATGACTTATTAAAATGTTTTATATAAGATCCATTTCTTTAACTCATTATTAAATGAGTATTCGAAGTTCAAGGGCTTTATTAAAAAGTACTTTTTAAGTTTTTTTTATATAAATTTTTTTCTTCTAAAGATTCTTTATATATATAAAAATTAATCAAAGGGGTTTTTTTATAAAATCACTTATAAACTTTTATAAATACAAAATAAAATGGATTTTTTTTAAGGAGCTTTGCAAAGTCTTCATAAAAAAGAGAAATTTAGGGTTTTTTATCAGAGAATATTTTTTTTTGAAGCAAGATGGCCACATCAAGTTTTCAGCCAAAACTTCCTTCTTTCACTGCGAAAGATTATGATGTGTGGGCTATTAAAATGGAGACTATGCTAAAAGCGCATGATGTTTGGGGTCATGTTATGTTTTGGTTTACAGAACCTCAGAACGACGCAGAAGAATGAGCCCTCAGTAATGCAGATAGGGAAAAATGGAAGGAATACAAGAGGAATAATGCACAAGCGTTGCTTCTTATCTAGCAGGGAGTGGACCGAGCAGTGTTCCAGAAGATGATGATAACTTCTTCAGAAAAGGAAGCATGGGAAACTTTGGTGACAAGCTATCAAGGTATGGCCAAAGTGAATATTCTTAAATTGCATAATACTAGGAGAGATTTTCAAAGTCTGCAGATGAAGGAGATAGAGGACATTGATTCCTTCATGAAAAGGGTCATGTCTGTCATCAATCAGTTAAAAATCTATGGTGAATACATTAAATATCGAGCAGTTATTAAGAAGGTTCTTAGATCTTTGTCTACCAAGTTTGATGTTGTGGTAACAGCCATAGAAGAATCCAAGGATTTGGAAAAACTAACAGTTGATGAGTTGATGGGATCACTTGTATCGAATGAGGCAAGGATAGACAGAAATAAGGATTCCACTTTAGAAACTGCCTTCAAAAGTAAATTTTATATTTCAAGAGGTCGAGGCAAAGGTCGATCGAGAGTCAGAGGACGAGGCAGAAGCTATGGTGGTCCAAGAGATGGCCGAGAAGAGCATGAGCATCAAAGTGTGTTGTGGAGGTAAATCCCCTCTGCGGACAGAGGCGATCCCTACTAGCCCAGACCGGGTCTAGCAACAATCGTTCACGCTATAGTGCAGGTTCCTAATTGCAAATAAACCAACTAGCGATGAAGGCTTACTTGGAATCCAACGTTGTCGCTTGTAGAGAAAGTAGCGCTCCCGTTCCTTAGCTCTGGCAAATCACAATCCTCACGATCTCCGTGATCGGACACCTGCACATGCCAGAAACAAAACAAACGCAAGCATAAAATCCAGTATATGCAACTATATGTCAGTCAGAGAAGACATAACTCAACATCATAATCAACAACAAGAGTGGAACCATAACCAATAGTCGCTTATCATTAATCAATCAAAGAAGAATACAACTATAGCTTTGACGCTGAATTCTCCTTCGGAGGGTCATCAGCAGAACGTGTCTCGATAAAGCCTGTCAGGGATGGGAAAAACCTCTCTCTTCGGATGTCTCGACAATGATCTCCTTGCTTGGATTTGGCCTTAAGGGAATGAATCAAGGCTCTTGCAGCATTAGGCTCTTGGTAACTTGGAGACTAGCTTGCAAATGAGATGAGCAAGCTTTTATAGATGGAGGAAGGGGGAGTTGGGATCCCTATAATCATGGGATTGGCCCTATCCTCAAGGAAGCTTCCATGAGAGGTGGCAAACCACTTCCTATACATGGAGATCTGGAGCCAAACCTCCCAACTCAAATTAGATACCAGTTCCTAGATCAGTTAGGACGAAACTTCCGCCATTTATTTTTAAAAAACACTCCTTAAAATGGCTAGCGCGAGTGTGACTCTGGGACAGAGTGCCAATTGGCGCGCCCTATTTGAAGGATTTCCCCCATTGGCGCGGGTAATGAACTGCTACCCGCGCCAATGCAAAAAGGGGTGTTTTCAGGGTTTTTCACAAGGAGTTATCTTCAGGGCAATGAGAGTACATGTTCAGGGGAATGCCATGAAAGTGTTTTCAAGTTATGTCACTGCTCACAGGTCACAGAATGAGCCCTCCAATTGTGCGGGATGGGGAATTGTAGGGACGGTGACAAATTGTTGTGTAACAGATGCCCCCTAAAGCATGAGGCCCGAGAGAGAGAGAGGGGTGAAATACTTTACGAGAACGTGTCCAACTGAAAACACCACCGTCGGAAAACCTGCGTAGAGAAGTACAACTGATATCTCAAATACATGATATATGTGGTATGGGCACAGCTATCCATAACAGAGTATACAATAATCCAGATCCATGGCATGGACGCAGCCATCCAGTGAGGATCGATAAATAGACTCAGGTATGGTCGCATCCATCCAATCAGTGAGTCACATAACTAATCATGATAATCTACAAAATCGCAGCCTAGATCATAACAAATAGGAATCCAGGGTCTTGCACTCCATCTCGACCCAAAAAAAGTACAAGTTCAAGCATGTGAATATGTGAGCTGAAGTCGAACATGCAAGAACATCACCTGATTACCAGCCAATGATGAAATTTGTTAACAGATGCGAGAGGTACCACCATTAATGCCAATGGTCCTCAAGGTACTACAGGTACAATCTACAGCATGTGAACAACAAGCTGACGTCGAACACCCGCAGAATCACTCGATCGGAGGCCAATGATGAAAACCTCACGTTGAATGCGAAGAACCTGCCATTGAGGCATGCAGGCTCCAAGGTACCAGAAGGGAGTCTCTAGATCAACTTCCTGGATAATGAGCTGAAGTCGACAGGAAGTGACCTTAATCGAAGGTGGGCCATAGTGTTTCCCACATCATCGACGCGAGACAAAGGAACATAATTTTTTTGTGAATCACGATCATATGAGAATCAGAGGAAGGTTGAAACTTGTAGAGGTCAACTTCTCTTGAACATATAAATAGCACGACAGTGAGTTTGGAAGTATTTGACATCAATGGATCAGAGGTTATGGTGACGAGGCAAAGAGAAGATGAGAGGTCAAAAGGGATCACCCAAACCCACGGAGGCAAGTGGAAAATGAGATGAGATATCCCCAACCCGACACGAATGCAGATAAGTGCCATGTTCAAGAGCGACATACTGCCGACACGAAAATGATTCTGGTTCCATTTTTCCCCACCATTTCTGGCGAGTACCCCAATTATTTTTGATAACAAGCTTGAAGGGGATAGCATATGCTTGTAATATAAGTTTGTCCTTCGGACGAATCCATCCTAGTACATTTAACGAGCCCTAGGAAGGAGTGACTCGAATAACGTCATTGCGACTGAATCCGATGTCATCAGGGTTTAACGAGTCTGACAAAGGAAGAACTCGACGTCTTTTCATGTTTAGAGAGTTTGAAAAGACAGCGGAAAAGAAAACTCCAAAGGTCCCTTTTCGTAAATAGTTTCTCAGACTCGAAAAGGTAGAAAACTTTGTCTGAGAAAACCTCCTAGTCGCAATAGGCTAGGGTAATCCTTTTTCGTAAATAATCTATCCCAGCCCGAAAAAGGGGTAAACATATACTGGTTAGATGTCGTTTCGTTTCCACTTTAACGAGATTGAAACGACAAGGGACTCGGCAATCTTTTCATGTTTAGAGAGTCAAAAAAGAGCTGAAATATGACTCCTCCTGGAGGAACGAGTGGTATAAGGGATAGCAACTGGTTCCGGTGATGGTGGAACTTCTCAAAACAAATAAATGTCAAGAGGCTGGCTAACAAGACCACTCATCGCAGCGGTTCCTCAGGAATGGGTAAAACAACCAAGTGAAGGCATATAATCGGCCAAGCAGATAATGACGACGGAGTGAGAAAACCAAGCTTCATCTAGCAAAAATAGGCTGATAAAATGACAATCACAAGAGGTAAAATGGGAAAGGTTTCATTTTTACACAAGCTTGAAATCAGAAAACTCTGCTTGAAGTTGGTTTCATTTTTACACAAGCTTGAAACAAAGATAAACTATGCTTGAAACCGGTTTCATTTTTACACAAGCTTGAAATGGAAATAAACTATGCTTGAAAAAGTAAGCATGCCCCTAGCATGGTGACTCAATTCGAGGTACATGCCCCCCAAGCTTCAATCCATATGAAAGGCAGATGGAGTGAAGGTTCAAATTACGAGATCTAAGAAAGACTCGACTGGGATTTTACGAGATCTGATCAAAGACTTTAATTGAACAAGAACGTGTTTCATTATTTTAACGAGGTTGAAACATTAAAATAACTATCCTCAGACACCCTTGTTTCATTTTTTAAGGAGCTTGACACAAGAAAACAAACTGTGCTCCAACAAACCTTGTTTCATTTTTTAAGGAGCTTGACACAAGACAAGGAACTATGCTCCGACGACTAGACCCGGTTTCATTTTTTAAGGAGCTTGACACAGGAAAAGAACCATGCTCTGAAAAACCTTGTTTCATTTTTTAAGGAGCTTGACACAGGAAAAGAACCATGCTCTGAAAAACCTTGTTTCATTTTTTAAGGAGCTTGACACAGGAAAAGAACCATGCTCCGACTAGCTTGTTTCATTTTTTAAGGAGATTGACACAAAACAAGGAACTCTGCTCCAACAGACCTTGTTTCATTTTTTAAGGAGCTTGACACAGGAAAAGAACCATGCTCTGACCACCTTGTTTCATTTTTTAAGGAGCTTGACACAAGAAAAAAAACTCTGCTCCGACAACCTGGTTTCATTTTTTAAAGAGCTTGACACAGGAAAGGAACCATGCTCTAACCGACCTCATCATAATGAACAAGAATTCATCGCTTCCAAGAGTTCTACTCCCGATGGAAGGAAAACACCCTGGAAGTCAGGACCCAATGCCCCCAACACCTGATGCACAACGGCACTATCACTAGGTACAGGCACGAGGTAGGTAACCACATAGTTGACCTGCGGCGGGGCAAATACAACGGGTGGATAAAAACCAGGAAGGGATGATGGCAGGCCAGTTGCCACATCCGGACCAAAGAACGAAAGCTGATCAATGGTCATGATCCGTCCTTCATGCGGAAAACAGACCACACAAAAAAGGGAGGAGACAAGCGCTCCCATGGCATAGGTGTAATCGCGCCCCAAAAGTAGATTGAAATCCAAGGGGCCTAAAACAACCATCACGTCCATATGGACGGTTTTACCTCCCAAAGTAACAGGTAACCTTGGAAGGATCCCTAACGGTTGACTCGTTCTTCTGTTAAACGCCAACAGATTCTGCGTAACAGGCACAAGCGGCGGCAAACCGAAAGCGTGCCAAGTAGTTGAGGATAAAATACTAACAGACGAACCTTTGTCTATAATGGTATTGGGTACGACCAAACCAAAAGCCTGTATTGTGATCTGGAAAGGCACATAAGACGGAAGGCGGTATCCTGAAAATCGATTCCAATCAAAGGAAGCGACCAAACTACTCGGAGGGGCTACCATCGAACCGAGAAGGTCTTCCCCTGGTGTTACAGAAGAAGGAGTATCCTCCATGACCTCCATCTTGGAGGTGGGAGGGGTATCTTCCAGGACCTCCATCATGGGAGGTGGAGGAGCAGCTTCTTGAGGTATAGGGACAGGAGAATCTTTCTCCAAGTCCGAAAAATCTGAAGAAACAAGAAGAACCTGAGGGATGTGAGATCCACTCTCGACGGAAAAGACCTGGTGCACCGTAGAAGGGGCCAGCTCAACTGATCCCACGACTAATGGTTGGTTGGGGTTGGATTCCTGAATTTGAATTTCCGAAGGAGCGGGATCGACCAAGGATGACTCTTGACCAATCGTAGGATCAGTTGGTGG
Source organism: Pinus albicaulis (assembly GCA_034641835.2). Lineage (NCBI taxonomy): Eukaryota > Viridiplantae > Streptophyta > Pinopsida > Pinales > Pinaceae > Pinus > Pinus albicaulis. The sequence goes on from CM076570.1 coordinate 579,802,503, forward strand.
AGGACTCAAAGAAAGCTGCTTATAACCAACTGGGAGGCATGGTGTAGAAACAACTAAGTTGTCCAAAACTCGCTTGGCTTCATCCATGTACGGACAAAGGTGAATGGCATGGTGCCCTAAACACAACTTATAGGGATTGGTGATCTTAACCTGCTTCTTAGGAGCCTTACCAGCAGCAGCTGAAGATGTGCCCCCAACCTGACTCTCGGAAGCCAAAGGCAACAGCGGGCGACCGTTGGACCATACTTCGAGTACCTTGGGAATGTCAGGGCAGTCTCGAAGAAGATGATCTCCCGTGCACAACATGCAAGGGAACTTGACTTTCCGTGGAGGGTTGGAAGGTTTATCAAGAGGAGACTTCTTAGGCGCAATGGCCGCAGAGCTAGCCTCTCCTTTATCTACCTTCTTCTTCTTTATCTTCTTCTTCTTCTTCTTAGCCACCTAGTTACTCGAATCCAAACTTTCACTAGGCGAAGTAGAAGAGGAGGACGCAGAAACGGGCGAAGAAGGGGAGAGGTCCACCTTAGAATCAACATGATGTTGCTCAGGTGGAGGAACTAATTGAACAGTAGCCGAGACATTCGGGACCACAGAGGTTGAAAACAACCAAATAGGCAACCCAACAGTTAACCCAGGAAGGGACAACGTTGCCATATAAGGAGCACCAACATTCCCAAAAGGAGGAAAATGACCAGGATTCCCATCGGAGGGGATTCCTTGGTTGGTGAACTCCGGAAAAGTTGCCATTAGAAACAATCTTTAGAACAACACCCTAAGGAAACTAACTTTAACCAGGAATATTTCGTGGGCAGTTAATTTTTAAAACATTGAAACAAAACTCTACCGTTTCATCTTTTAAGAGTCGAGAAACAGGAAAAAGGTGACTCTATCACTTTCAGATTGGAAACAAGCGTGAAAGGACAAGCACTTGATGATCTTTTCAAATTTAAGGAGTCAGATAAGATCAAAATGACTGCTCAGGAACTCTAGGCAAAAGGGTGTACCAGATAACCGTGAACTGCAATATACACCTTGGTTTCAAAATGAAATAGAAATCAACCAAGGACTTGACGTACGTGCAGGCAATCTCCCCGAATGTTGTGTCCGGTGTATCACGGGTATAGGGCGGCAGACTTGGCTTCCTATGGATAAAGGATAGAAACCTAGTGGGGTCTCCCTTTATATACGCGACGGTATGGGGAGCACAAGTACGTACTAGCGTTATCTAAAGCCAAAAGGCAAACGACAGCTACTAGGTTTAACGACGCCGGAACACGTCTCTAGCCTAGACCTCTAAATATTTCGTTAATGTTTCAATGCTGCCTTAGTGTAAATTGAATAAATTTTAATGTTTATCTTCAATTATGTCTCGATTTCATTTTTCAGGCCTAGCGAGGGTGATGTCTCAAAATCTCCTAAATGCACACTATATGAGAAAATAAATCTTTTCAATTCGATGAATGCTATCTAGTTAAGGGAAGAGCTTCAAACAATGGTGCGACATAAAACAACACTGCCAACGAAATCTTTTCCAAACTAGATGACTTTCACTATCCAAAAGTAATTTCAAACATTCAACGATGCGAACAATGTAATGTGATCTATGCAAAATCCTCTTTTTCGAAAACTATGCAATTGTAATCTATGCACAATTTCCTTTTCCTTTTCAAATGATAAGAATGCACTTAATGCATTTTTCGATGAAATGAGAATCTACTTAATGCATGATTTTAATGAAAGAGAATGCAATCAAAGTGATTTTAGCTTTCAATCATTAAACAATGTGATCTAAGTTCAATGATGAATCTCAAAAACACTTTTCAATGCAATGTGATCTAATGCATTTTAACAAAAGCAAACTTTGAGACGAAAACTAAATAAACGCAAATCTTCTTAATGAAGAATGAATGCAAAAGAGATGTAAACAAACACTAAGAATGCAATCGTTGTTTCAAACACTTTGTCACGAAATCCCTCAAAAGGCGACAAGACATATGAGGTCAAACACAAAGAGGACTTCCAAAGCAAGAGATCAAAACAAGGAATTCATTCCCTTTTACATCAAGCAATCATGGAGAGAAGACATTTCAAAAAATGAGCAATGTAATCTATGCTCATATAGAGAAAAGACCGAAAGGGAAAGACACACTGGTGAAGGATTCAGGGAAAAAGTCTCAATTTTCACACACCCTGAAATTGGCCTGACTTTGTCATTGACAACTAGCGCCAACGCCTGAAAATGAAAAAACAAAGAATTTCTCCCAACCAAGACCAGACTCACCACTTCAAGCAGAATCTAAAACAAACCCAGAAGTAAAGTACTGACCAAAAGAAACTTCCGAACAAGGGTAAACCCTAGCACCTACAAGAGATGGCGTGACTGTCTGGCTGTAATCCGTGCCAGACAGGGGATGGCGCGAGTGATGAACTGGAAACCCACGCCAATTGGTGCGACTGTCAGGGTGGAAACCGCGCCAATCAAGCCAACCATGAAAGGATGAAAACTCGGAAAAATAGAGGTCAGATCTGATCCTCTGGGGATGAACCAAAATCCAAACACAGAAAAAGAGCCAGCCAAAAGAGCCGAACAAGCAAGCAGAATCGAGAAACAACCGAAAAGACAAGACAATACTCCAAGTGCTCAGTTCATAAACTAAACCGGAGATTGACTGAAGCAACTTTGATCTACTTCGCTAATGTAGAGAAATAGCGTTTCGAAGGCTATCTGGCTAACTTCAAGCTCCGTTTGTAGTTTACAAAGCAAAACAACAACAAGCTAGACGATCCCCAGTGGAGTCGCCAATTTGTTGTGGAGGTAAATCCCCTCTGTGGACAGAGGCGATCCCTACTAGCCCAGACAGGGTCTAGCAATAATCATTCATGATGTAGTGCAGGTTCCTAATTACAAATAAACCAACTAGCGATGAAGGCTTACCTGGAATCCAACGATGTCGCTTGTAGAGAAAGTAGCGCTCCCGTTCCTTGGCTCTGGCAGATCACAATCCTCACGATCTCCGTGATTGAACACCTGCACATGCCAGAAAAAAAACAAACACAAGCTTAAAATCCAGTATATGCAACTATATGTCAGTCAGAGAAGACATAACTCAACATCATAATCAACAACAAGAGTGGAACCATGATCAATAGTCGCTTATCATTAATCAATCAAAGAATAATACAACCATAGCTCTGACGCTGAATTCTCCTTCGGAGGGTCGTCAACACAACGTGTCTCGTTAAAGCCTGTCAGGGATGGGACAAACCTCTCTCTTCGGATGTCTTGACAATGATCTCCTTGCTTGGATTTTGCCTTAAGGGAATGAATCAAGGCTCTTGCAGCATTAGGCTCTTGGGAACTTGGAGACTAGCTTGCAAATGAGATGAGCAAGATTTTATAGATGGAGGAAGGGGGAGTTGGGATCCCTATAATCATGGGATTGGCCCTATCCTCAAGGAAGCTTCCATGAGAGGTGGCAAACCACTTCCTCTACCTGGAGATCCGGAGCCAAACCTCCCAACTCAAATTAGATACCAGTTCCTAGATCAATTAGGACGAAACTTCCGCCATTTATTTTTAAAAAACACTCCTTAAAATGGCTGGCGCGAGTGCGACTCTGGGACAGAGCGCCAATTGGCGCGCCCTCTTTGAAGTATTTCCCCCATTCGCACGGGTAATGAACTGGCTACCCACGCCAATGCAAAAAGGGGTGTTTTTAGGGTTTTTCACAAGGATTTGTCTTCAGGGCAATGAGAGTAAATGTTCAGGGGAATGCCATGAAAGTGTTTTCAAGTTATGTCACTGCTCACAGGTCACGGAATGAGCCCTCTAATTGTGCGGGATGGGGAATTGCAGGGACGGTGACAAATTGCTGTGTAACAAAGTGGAAGCAGCAGTAGCAGAAGCTTTCACAACAATCAAAGGTTTGACAAATCAAAGTTGAAATGTTATTATTGCAATAAATTTGGTCATTATGCTCGTGATTGTAGGAAGAATATAGTTGATCAAGGAAATTAGCGAGCTAATGTTAGTACAGAGAATACTAACTCAATATTCCTAGCATGCAACACCATGCATGAATCGTCTGATAAGGTCTGGCTATTAGACAATGGTTGTAGTAACCACATGAAAGACAACAAGAATTTGGTTGCAAATTTGGATGAATCTATGAAGACAGAGGTAAAGTTGGGGACTGACAAGACTATGGATGTAGATGGAAAATGAGTACTCAACATTGTGACCAAGCAAGGGGAGCCAAAGACCATATCAGAGGTGTATTATGTCCCTAGACTCAAACACAATTCGATAAGTGTTGGCCAATTGATGCAGAAAGGATACAAATTTGTCATTCAAGGGAAACAGTGTGTTATTTATGACAAATCCCCAAGCAAGCAACTGATAGCAAAGGTGCAGATGACGAGGAACAAACTATTTCCTCTAATTATGAACTACAATGATTAGGTTAGTTCTTTTATAGTTGCATGTTCTAATGATTACTAGTTATGGAACTTTCGGTTTAGACACTTGCATTTTTCTGGTTTAATATTGTTGCAGCAGAAACAAATGGTCAGAGGTTTATCTCCCATCAAAGAACCTGCTAGTACTTGTGAGTGTTGCATCTTGGAAAAGCAACACAATGAAATTTTTCCGAAAGGAGTTTCTTACAGAGCAAAGAAGCCACTTGAGGTGGTGCATACAGAGTTGTGTGGACCTATGAGGACACATTCGATTGGTGGAAGTTGTTACTTCCGCACTTTTATTGATGACTATAGCAGAAAGACTTGGGTTTACTTCTTGAAGCAGAAGTCTGAAACTTTTGCAAAGTTAAAATATTTCAAAGCCTTAGTGGAGAACCAAAGTGATCGACAGATCAAGGTATTGAGATCTAATCGTGGTGGAGAATATGATTCGAAAGAATTACATTAGTACTTCAAACAACATGGAATCAAAAGACAATTTACAACCAGATACACACCGCAACAAAATGGTGTAGAAGAGAGAAAAATAGAACAATCATGAACATGACAAGGAGCATGGTGAAAGCAAGACACTTGTCTAATGAGTATTGGGCAGAAGCAATTGCATGTGTTGTTTATGTGATAAACAAATAGCCTACAAAGAGTGTGATGAACAGAGTACCAGAAGAAGCATGGTCAGGTATGTCATGCAGTGTATTTCATTTCAGATTATTTGGATGTGTAGCCTATGCATATGCACCTAAGTAAATAAGAGGAAAATTAGATGATCAAAGTGAAAAATGCATATTTACTGGTTATAGTGAGCAATCAAAAGCTTACAAATTGTATAACCCTGTCACCAAGAAGACAATCATCAGCAAATATGTTGTGTTCAAAGAACACGAGTCATGGAATGGGACTGTAGACAAACCAACTGATGCACAAGCACCATTGATGGAAGAGGATGATGTAGCAGAAAAGGAGCAACAAGAATCAAGCGAGAAGACACCAAATAGAGTCACACCAGCAAGGAATCCAAGATTTTCATAGCAGCATGGATCTTCAAGAAGATCAACAGACCAGAATTCTCCAAGCAGCCAATCAGGCTATGAATCAAGAGATGATAAGAAAAATATGAGAAGTTTAAAAGATGTTTATGATGATTTGGATGTTAGTTCAAATTTTTCATTATTGGCATTCCAACCTTCTTCCTTTGAAGAAGCAATCAGAGATGAAAATTGTGTGTGAGCCATGGATGAAGAGATGGATTATATTGAAAAGAATGATACATGGGATTTGGTTAATTTACCAAATGATAAAAACCTCATTGGTGTGAAGTGGGTGTACAAGACAAAGGTGAATGAGAAAGGTGAGACTGACAGATTTAAAGCAAGACTTGTAGGCAAAAGGATTCTCGCAACAACCGGGAATAGACTTTGGGGAAACATTTTCTCCGGTAGCCAGATTGGATACTGTAAAAGCAGTTCTAGCGACAGCGGCTCAGAACAAGTGGAAAGTATATCAAATGGATGTAAAATCAGCCTTCCTGAATGGAATTCTAGAAGAAGAAATTTATGTGCAGCAGCCTCCAATATATGAAGTTGAAGGTAAAGAAGATAAAGTTTACAGATTGAAGAAAGTGCTCTATGGACTTAAAAAAACACCTAGAGCATGCTATAGCAGAATCAACAGTTACATGATTAAGAATGGATTTTGCAGAAGCAGCATTGAGCCTACCTTATACACAAAGGTAAATGAACATGGACATATTTTGGTTGTTTTCCTATATGTTGATGATATGATTTTTACAAGTAATCTTGAGTTAGATGAATTTAAAACAACCATGATGAAAGAATTTGAGATGACAGATCTTGGTCTCATGAAATATTTTCTTTGCATTGAAGTTGAGCAATTTGAAAAAGGAATTTTTATTTGTCAAAATAAATATGCGAGATATTTTTTTTTAAGATTTAGGATGGACAATTGCAAACATGTACCTACACCAGTTGCAATAGGTACAAATTTAAGTAAGGATGATGAAGGAGTAGATGTCAATCCAACTCTATTCAAAATATTGGTTGGAAACCTCATGTATATCACAGCTACAAGACCAAATATTATGAAAGGAGTGAGTTTGATTTCCATATTTATGGAGACTCCAAAAGACACACATTGGAGTGTTGGAAAAATAATTCTAAGATACATAGCAGGAACTAAAGATTATGGCATAATGTATGCAAGTACAGAAAAGAAATATTTGATTGGATACATGGATAGTGATTTTGCAGGTAGTTTGGATGATCGGAAGAGAACATCTGGTTATGTGTTCCATCTTGGTTCAAGAGTGATATCATGGGCATCTAAGAAGCAGCACATTGTGACACTATCATTAGCAGAAGCAGAATATGTAGCAGCAACTTCAGCAGCATGTCAAGCAGTATGGTTAAGAAGAGTATTGGATGGACTCAAGCAGAAACAACAAGGATCAACAACGATTACTGTGACAACACATCAGCGATTGCACTATCCAAGAATAGTGTGTTTCATCAAAAGAGAGAGCATATTGATACTACATATCACTTTATTAGAGAACTTGTGAGCAATGGAGAAGTTCACTTGAAGCCTTGTAAATCTAGTGATCAGTTGGTTGATATCTTTACAAAGCCATTAGCAGTAGATTTGTTTGAGTTTCACAAAAGAAACTTGGGTGTTGTAAGCCTAGATGAGACATAGACCAGCAGGGATGTTTGATTTTTCATAAGTGATGTTTTAGTTTGGCAGTGGTAATTAAGGGGGAGTGTTAAAATATGTAATTACCTCCCGCATGCATTGTGCTACACAGTAATTTTTCATCGTCCCTGCAATCCCCATCTCGCCCATTGGAGGGTCGTTTATGTTACCAATAAGCAGTGTCATGCCTTGCAAATACCATCATTGCATCCCTTTCCATGAAGACAACATTTCTTCTGTTGATCATTTCCTGAGCAAACCCCTAAAAACACCTGTTTTTGCCTTGAAGCTGGTAGCCAGTTATGTACTCGCGCCAATGAGGAAAATTAACACTGAGCCCGCGCCAATTGGCACTCTATCCCAGTTAAGCACCCGCGCCAATCTGCTTAAGGAAATTTTTTAAAAAATGAGGCGAAGTTTCGATTACAACAACTTCGTGGATGAGTCATCAGGAGTGGTTTCGACTGAATAACCACGGCCTTCCTCCTTTGGCCTCTTTTTTCCACCTTATGGGGAACCTCCCAATGGATAAGGCCTCCCTTCCACTATTGTAGGGATCCCAACCTCCTCCTCTCCTCTATAAGTATAGCCATCTTCCATTGATGAAGGGGCTGAATGGCTGAAGGGCTGAATGGTTGAGTCTCCAAGAGCCTTCATAGCCTAAAGAATGCTGCTATAGTCCTCATAGTGCCAAATCAGTAGCAAGGAGATTGACGATCGAAGAGAGAGGCTTGTCCCCATTCCCGACAAGCTTTACCGAGACGTATTCCGCTGACGACCCACCGAAGGAAGGTTCAGTGTCAAAGCCAGGTTGTATTTTCCTTTGTATGAATTAATGATAAGCGACTATTGGTTATGGTTCCACTCGTATTTTTCATTATGATCATGAGTTGGGTCTTCTCTGACTGATACATAATTGCATATATCGGGTTTTACGCTTGTGTTTTTCGTGTTTCTTGTGTGTGCAGGTGTTCGATCGCGGCAAGCGAGAGGATTGTGATTTGCTGGAGCAAGGAAATGGGAGTGCCATCTTCTCTACAAACAACAACGTTGGACTTGAGGTAGGCCTTCATCGCAAGTTGGTCTATTGCAATTAGGAACTTGCACCTTAGCGTGATATGATTGTTTCTAGACCCGATCTGGGCTAGTAGGGATCGCCTCTCTCCGCAGAGGGGATTTACCTCTACAACACATTGTTAGAAAATCAGTTAAGTGAGTTATTTGAGTTGAGTGATAGATATATTTGGTGAGTGAGTTAGAGAGTGAGTTAAGTGAGAGTTGATCAAGTTGAGTTATGTGAGTGTATGCATGCCAATTTAGGTTAAATACCCTTCATCGGGTTCATTGTGATTTAGAGTGATTGAAGATTAATATAAGAGCCACAGCTCGTGTGTTTCATGTGTGAAATACTTGTGTTATTTGTGTGTTTATATCCTCTGCCTATCCAACAGCATAGACGTATATTCCTAAAATATCAATTGGGAGGGGCCATTCTAATGACACAGAAAGAAGGCAAATTTTGCAAGAGAATTTACATAACACAATCAATGTTCATATTTTAATGAATTTAATGTGCAAACTTATAGCACAGATAACAGTATCTTCATTGAACCAATATATCACTAGGTTTATGCCCTAAAACAAAACAAATGTTATATCTAATCAATTACGATTACTATTGATCTCTTCAGAGGACCTTGAAACAAAAGATTCTTCCTATTGCATGGTTGAATGGGGATTACCAACACACATTTAGTTGTGTGTTGAATTTATGACAATCCAAGGAGGGTGCGCTGAGGTAAATGAGAGCAAATATAATAGGCAGTAACCCATTCAAATGAATGTGCTTACTTGTGATTGGTCAAGAGGTCGATGATATCAATTTCACAGAAGTCGTAATCATCAATTGTGTTGTGATATAATAACAAATTGGGACAAGACAGTGGAGAGCACATTGTATCTACAAGCTCAGGAAGGAAGCTGCAGGAGAGGGTGAAAATTTTTTTTCTTAGAAGGAAAAAAAACGTATTATATAAGTAAACAGTACATATCAACCATCATATTCAAACTCGGGAAAGACTCTTCAAGAGAGGATAGATTTATAGCATCATTCTAATTATGTTCTCCCATCTAATAGAAAGAGTGAACTACTTCACATATAGTTGTAGCAATTATCAACCATGAAGCAGAGTCCAACATTTTTGTTTCTCAAAACATTAACAATTTTTCAAGACATAAACAAACATTAAGAGATGAAAACTATGATGTTCCAAGCCATGAAAATATCATGCCATAATGCCACCAGCAAAGACTTATGACATAAACAAAAACAAGTGTAGAGTTTGTGTGATTATTTACCCTAATGCATTCAGCACTGTTCAAAACTAATTATATTAGATTACATCAGATGAGCATGCAAGTAGGAAATTTATAATGGATTGTGCGCATGCAACACAGTGCAATTAATTAGCTTAACTAATTCTAATGGCTCGAAAAATAACACTTACATGTGGGGTGGGCGAGAACAAATATGTAAGCCACTACATTATAGCCAATCAATGAATACCTAATGACCTTGATTTCAATAAAACATAGATAAACTGCTAAACCTGCAACTGACGAAAAAATATCGAATTACCAAAAGCTTTAAATGTGAACAACCATTGGACAATATTGAATGTTTCAGAGAGAAACCAATAGGGTCGCATGTTCACTCATATACTATATACTAACAATAATGGGTGAGAAATATTTTCAACGTGCTTCAAATTTAATAGGTACCATCAGAAATGAAGGACGTTTATGGCAGTGTTTTCAAAGTTGGAGGTGACATTGATTTGGGTGCATGGACCCCCAAATTTCTATTCAATTAAAGTTGGGCATTTTTACGTTGAAGACATTTTCGTACTTGAAATTCAAATGGAAAATTACTTTTCCTATTTGGTAAAACACACTAAAATAAGGTTATGCTTTTGAGAATGAAGCAATCTATTTACTTTTCCTATGTGGTAAAACACACTAAAATAAGGTTATGCTTTTGAGAATGAAGCAATCTATTCTGAACTATTTAGGATGCAAATTTTTAATAATAAAGTTAAGTCACCCATTTTTATGTATTTTATTTATGGGTTAAATTTGGTGAAAATAAGGGTAATGCAAAATTTTAATAAGAAAGTTAAGTATCTGGCATTTATGTTTTTTTTTTTTTTTTTTATGGTTAAATTTTTGGAAAGGCAGAAGAGTAAAGGCACAAATAATTCACACACAAAAACACACACAAGATGTGGCTCCTCAATTGGCCATACAAACTTGATTGATCTTCAATCTCTAAATACAATGAACCCAGTGAAGGGTATTTATATTTTTTGACTAACGACTCGCTTGACATGCACACACTTACCAAACTCACATATCACATAACTCGACTTGACCATCACATAACTCGACTTGACTCAACACTCACTTAACTGACTCTCTAAATATAGTTAAATCTCCATTCGGGAGTTAATTAGTCATTTTAACACTCCCCCTTAATTACGACAGCTAAACTAAAACATGACTCATGAAAACTGAAACAGTTTGTTGGTCTATGTCTCAGTTAGGCTTACAACACCCAAGTTTCTTTTGTGAAATTCAAACACATATGTTGCTAATGGCTTTGTAAATATATCAGCCAATTGCTCACTCGATTTACAAGGCTTCAAGTGAACTTCTCCATTTCTCACAAGTTCTCTAATAAAATGATATCTAGTATCAATATGCTTGCTCTTTTGATGAAACACATTATTCTTGGATAGTGCAATCGTTGATGTGTTGTCACAGTATATTGTTGTTGATCCTTGTTGTTTATGCTTCACTCCATCCAATACTTTTCTTAACCATATTGCTTGACATGCTGCTGATGTTGTTGCTATATATTCTGCTTCTGCTAATGATAGTGTCACAATAGGCTGCTTCTTAGATTCCCATGTTATCACACCTGAACCAAGATGAAACACATAACTGGAAATGCTCTTCCTATCATCCAAACTTCCTGCAAAATCACTATCTATAAATCCAATCAAATCTTTATTTTTTGTACTTGCATACATTATGCCACAATCTCTAGTTCTCGCTATGTATCTCATAATTATTTTTCCTGCACTCTAATGTGTTCCTTTTGGAGCCTCCATAAATATGGAAATCAAAATCACTCCTTGCATAATATATGGTCTTGTAGCTGTGAGATACATGAGGCTGCCAACCAATATTTTGAACAAAGTTGGATTGACATCCGATCCTTCATCATCCTTGCTTAACTTTGTACCTATTGTAACTGGTGTAGGTACAGGTTTGCAAGTTGCCATCTCGAATTTTTCAGCAAATCTCTACATATTTATTTTGGCAAATAAAAATTCATTTTTTCAAATTTTTCAACTTCTATGCCAAGAAATAATTTCATGAGACCAAGATCTGTCATCTCAAATTCTTTCATCATGGCTGCTTTAAATTCATCTAACTCAATATTACCTGTAAAAATCATGTCATCAACATATAAGAAACTAATCAAAATTTGTCCATGCTCAATTACCTTTGTGTACAAGGTAGGCTAAATGTTGCTTGTACAAAATCCATTCGTAATCATGTAACTGTCGATTTTGTTATACCATGATCTAGGTGCTTGCTTGAAACCATAGAGCGCTTTCTTCAACCTGTAAAATTCATCTTCTTTATCTTCAACTTCATAACCTGGAGGCTACTGCACATAAATTTATTCTTCTATAATTCCATTCAAGAAGGTTTATTTGAAATCCATCTTATATACTTTCCACTTGTTCTGAGATGTTGTGGCTAGAACTTCTCTTACAGTATCCAATCTAGCTACCAAAGAAACTGTTTCTCCAAAGTCTATTCATGGTTGCTGCGAGAATCCTTTTGTTACAAGTCTTGCTTTAAATCTCCCAATTTCACCTTTCTCATTCAAATTTGTCTTATACACCCACTTCACACCAATGAGGTTTTTATCCTTTGGAAAATTAACCAAATCTTATGTATCATTCTTTTCAATAGAATCAATCTCTTCATCCATGGCTTGCACCCAATTTTCATCTTTGATTGCTTCTTCAAATGAAGAAGGTTGGAATGACAACAATGCAAAATTTGAACTAGCATCCAAATCATCATAAATATATTTTAAACTTCTCATCTTTCTCTTACCATTTCTTGATTCATCACCTCATTGGTTGCTTGGAGATTTTTGTGTGTTTATTTGCTTAAAGATCCATGCTACTCTAAAAATCTTGGAGTCCTTGATGGTGTGACTTTGTTTGGTGTCTTCTCTTTTGATTTTTGTTGCTCCTTTTCTGCTACATCACCCTCTTCCATCAATGGTGGTTGTGCATCGACAATTTTTTCTACAGTCCCATTCCATGACTCTTTTCCTTTAAACACAACATCTATGCTAATTATGGTCTTCTTGGTGATAGAGTTATATAATTTGTAAGCTTTTGACTGCTCACTAAAACCATTAAATATGCATTTTTCACTTTTATCATACAATTTTCCTCTAATCTACTTAGGTACATATGCATAGGCTACACATCCAAAAACTTTGAGATGAGATATGTTGCATGACATACCTGGGAATGCTTCTTCTAGTATTTTTTTCATCACACTCTTTTTAGGGGATCCATTTATCACATAAACAACACATGAAACAACTTATGCCCAATACTAATAAGACAAGTTTTTTTCTTTCAACATGTTCATAATTGTTCTATTATTTCTCTTTGCTACACCATTCTACTGCGGTGTGTATATGGTTGTAAATTGTCTTCTGATCCCATGTTGTTTGCAGTACTCATGGAATGCTTTCAAATCATATTCTCCACCACGATATGATATCAATACCTTGATCTATCAATCACTTTGGTTCTCTGCTAAGGCTTTAAACTCTTTGAACTTTGCAAAAGTTTCAGAATTATGCTTCAAAAAGTAAACCCAAGTTTTTCTTCTATAGTCATCAATAAAAGTGAGGAAGTAACAACTTCCACCAATCGATTGTGTCCTCATAGGTCCACAGAAGTCTGTATGCACCAACTCAAGTGGTTTTTTTTCTCTGTATGAAACTCCCTTCGGAAAATTTTCACGGTGTTGCTTTCCCAAGATGCAACACTCACAAGTACTAACAGTTTCTTTGATGGGAGGTAATCCTATGACCATATGTTTCTGCTGCAACAATCTTAGACCAAAAAAGTTCAAGTGTCTAAACTGAAAGTGTCATAACCAATAATCATTAGAGCGTGCAACTATAAAAGAACCGACCTGGTCGTTGTAATTCATAATTAGAGGAAATAGAATGTTCCTCTTCATCTGCACCTTAACTATCAGCTGCTTGCTTGGGGGTTTGTCAAAAATAACACACTCTTTCCTCTGAAATATAATTATGTATCATTTCTGCGTCAATTTCCTAACACTTACCAAATTATGTTTGAGACTAGGAACATAATATACTTCTGAGATTGTCTTTATCTCCCTTTGCTTGGTCAAAAATTTGACCACTCCTTTGCCATCTACATCCACAATCTTGTCAGTCCCCAAATTTACCTGTCTTCACATATTGATCCAAATTTTCAACCAAACTCTCGTTGCTTGTCATGTGGTTACTGCAACCACTGTCTAATAGCCATACATTATCAGACAATTCATGGATGTTATGGCAAGCTAGGAACATGGAGTTATTATTCTCTGCACTAACATTAGCTCTCTGGTTTCCTTGATCAGTTAACTTCTTCTTGCAATCACGAGCATAGTGACCAAATTTATTGCAATAATAACATATCACCTTTGATTTTTCAGATATTTGATTATTTGTTGCTGCTACTTCCACTTTCATGTTCATGCTCTTCTCGACCATCTCTTTGACCACCTTATCTTATGCCTCGTCCTCTTCCTCTCGATCGACCTCTGTCTCGACCTCTTGAAATATAAACTTGATTTTTGAAAGCAGTTTCTAAAGTGGAATCCTTATTTCTGTCTATCCTTTCCTCATGCAATAGAAGTGATCCCATCAACTCATCAACTGTCAGTTTTTCCAAATCCTTGGCTTCTTATATGACTGCTACCACAACATCAAACTTGGTAGACAAAGATCTAAGGAATTCCTCAATCATTGTTCGATATTTAATTTCTTCACCATAATTTTTTAACTGATTTACAACTGACATGACTCTATTCATGAAATAATCAATGTCCTTTGTCTCCTTCATCTGCAAACTTTCAAAATATCTCCTAGTATTCTACAATTTAACGATATTGACTTTGTCCATACCTTGATAGTTTGTGGCCAAAGTTTTTCATGCTTCCTTTGTTGAAGACGTGATCATAATCTTCTGGAACACTTCTCAGTCCACTCCCTGTTGGATAAGAAGCAACGCTTGTGCATTATTCATTTTGTCTTTCTTCCATTGTTCCCTCTTTGCATTACTCAGAGATCGTTCTTTTGCATCATTCTGAGGTTCTGCAAACCCAAACTTGACGTGATCTCAAGCATCATGCACTTTTAACATGGTCTCCATTTTAATGGCCCACACATCATAATATTTCCATGTGAAAGAGGGAAGTTGTGGCTGGAAACTACTTGCTGCCATATTTCTTTAAAAAAAAATTGGCTTCTCTTATGAAACCCTAAGTGTCTCTTTTTATATGCTTTGCAAAGCTCAACAAACAACCTTATAATAAAACCCTCAGTTTTTTTTTATATAAAAAATAAATTAATTAATTAATTAAAATTGTAAAAAAATAATAATAATAATTATATATAAAAATAAACTTTTATAATAATCACTTTTCAAAATCCAAAAACCAAAAATAATATTTTTAAAACATTCGTATATCATGAAAAAACGTTGACCTTTTTTTTAAGGCTTTTTTTTTTTTAACAAAGAACTTTATTCATAAACTGAATCAACATGAACCCTAACCAAGGTCCGCTTACCGTGTTGACTTTTTTTCAAACTAACGCATCGAAATTTTTAATAAGGTAGTGTGATAACGCTAGTCACAACGGTATTTTTCCTCGTTAGTTCTTTAATGCACCAAATAACCAATGTTGCCTGTGTGCTCAGAAATCGTCGTAAGTTTTTGATCTGTAACATGGTTCTTTGCTAAACCGACCAGCGTTATAATGCTCTCACTATAACGTAACATATGCATTATAGCTTCAAATAAGAGAGAAACAAAATTCTCTTCTCACACACAGATGATTGTTGATCCGTTCCCCTTGGCTCTTTGTAACCTCTCTCTGATACCAATTTGTTGGAAAGGTAGAAGAGTAAAGTCACAAAATCACACAAAAACACACACGAGTTGTGGCTCCTTTATTGATCACACAAGCTTGATTGATCTTCAATCTCTGAATACAATGAACTCGGTGAAGGGTATTTATCATTTTTGACTAACGACTCGCTTGACAGGCACACACTTACAAACTCATCTATCACATAACTCGACTTGACCATCACATAACTTGACTTGACTCAACGCTCACTTAACTAACTCTCTAAATATAGTTAAATCTCCATGCAGGAGTTAATTTGCTATTTTAACATAAATTTGGTGAAAATAAGGTAAGATATTTGTATATGTTTAAGGATGGGAGCTTTTGGTTTGATTTATGTGGTTTTTAGTCTATGGGTTAAATTTGGTGAAAATTAGGGTAGGATCTTTGTATATGTTCAAGGATGGGAGATTTTGGTTTAATCCATGTGGTTAGTCAAGGTACATTTTTATTGCCAAATGGAAGGTGATATGTTTGAAGGGCTCATTCCTTTGGCAAATATTGGTGTTACATAGTTTACTTTGAGTCCACATGTTGGAAAAATTAGGGGTTAATCTGACATATGCAACATCATTTCTACTTCTCATAATTTTTAGATTTATGGATTCAACATTTTTAATAGTATTTGGATAGCTTGGAAGAAGGTGACAAAATTGGGGTGTTGGTAAAGGTCAAGCACTAGATTGAGTTGGGATTTGGCCAGGAGACCAATCTAGAGTTGGAAACATGAAGGAACTTACATTTACGATATTCCTCATTTTAAAGTAAAGAAGTTAGGTGAAAAACTTGGTGTGTTGGTAAATGTCAAGCACTAGATTGAGTTGGAATTGGATAGGAGACCAATCCAGAGTTGGAAACATGAAGGAACTTGCATGTACGATATTCCTCATTTTCAAGTAAAGAAGTTAGGTGAAAATTTTGGGGTGTCGGTAAAGGTAAAGCACTAGATTGAGTTGGGATTGGCTAGGAGACTAATCTAGAGTTGGAAACATGAAGGAACTTGCATTTAAGATATTCAAGTAAAAAAATTTAGCAAAAAAAACATGTGGGATTTTAGTTCCCTTTCTTGGAAGAACCATGGATTGAGTTGTCTTTGTCTTTATGAAGATCTTGGGTTCATTGCTGAGGAGAACATTTTCAATATCAATAGTAGTATATATGGTTGTATGGTTTTATTTTGAGAGATTGGAAGTGGACTTTAAGATGTTCTTTGACTTAGTATCATTGATGCCATGAGCTCGGGCCATTCCCAATGTTGGGTGGGTTTCTACAAATGAAGAAAATACTTGGATTTATTTACTGCAAGGTGTCAAGTTGATTATATTGTCCTTCAATTGATGAAAACATAAAGTGACTTATGCTTGGGATTAGAAATATTGAAACATATATTATGGGAATGTTATTTTGCAAGAAATTTTTTAGCTGAGTTTCAATTTCAATTAGCTAACATTTTGGAGAGGTATTTACATTGACATGTGTTTTTGTTGGAAAATTCCAAATCACTAATTGGGGAAGTATTTGGTATTCCTTAATTTATTTATTTATTTAATAATAAAGTTAGTTTAGTGGAGCTTTTTTCAGTTAAATTATTAGGTAGTACTTTCTATTAATTATAAAGTAACAAGGTAGTTATGAGACTCCCAAATAATATATATATATATATATATATATATATTAAAAACCAAGTTGGTAAAAATGAAGTCCTGATACTTAATTGTAATTTATTTTTATAAATATAAACTTTTCAAATATATTAATAATGAGATTTATATAAATATAAAATTTTCAACTGAGGTTTAAATTATAATACTTTCTATATATTATAATAAGATATATATAAATATAAAATTTTCAACAATGAGGTGATCTATAAGTTATTATTGAGTGGAGAAGTTCATTGTGTTTAATCTACAACCTAGTGTGATAACCTAGTGTGAGTGCTATGTATAACCTAGTGTGAGTGTGATGTATAACTTTCAAACTAGAGTTAACACATGTTTTTTTAAAATAAAAATAGAATATTTTCTAAATAGAAAAGCAATGTCCAATATAATAAAAAAATAAAAATAAATAATTGAAAATATAAAATTAAAATATTCTTTAAATAAAAAAGTATTGTAACAAATAATAAAAAAAAAATTAAAATAACAATATTTTTCTATTTAAAGAATATTTTATTTTCATTTTAAAAAGAACACTTCTACCTTGAACATAGAGACGGAATTACATCACACTCATATTACAATGAAAATTAGACATTATATATATATATATAGAATTACTATAAATTCATTGAAATCTGTTATAGAATGAGAAAGAAATTTATCTTAATGTATTATTTTTTAAAATTGTACACTATAAAATGTGTTTTCCCTTCCCTTGATATCTTGATTTGATCCCTCTTGACTTTGATTACAGCCACAATTAAAATTAAAATAAATCTATACTGATAATACTTTCCATATCTAAATCTTATAATTAAACCTCCACCTAACCATACTTGCTATGAATCAAATGGCACTGATGATCAATTGATTATGACTTCTATCATAATAATGCCTCCGATTCTCGATTTCTTTGCTCCAACTGTTGTATACGCTGCTTCAGATGTATCACTGTACCTCTGCTCGCATTCTATCTCGCACAGCAATTAAGGGTGATGAATTACAGCCACAAACCAATCTAGCACGGTGACAAGATTAAGAAAAAGGGGAAAAAGAAAACCGTTACCAAAAAGTACATTAGTTTGGGATTTATGGGCACTATAGCCCGTAAAGTAGAGAATACATCGCTCATCTGTGCTAGCCTTTTGGGTTCAGCCACGACACGGTGAATAGCAAGCTTGTCGTAATTATTATTGGGAATGGCCATGCTCCAGTTGCCAGAATAACTGTGGTTATAGGTCAACCGTCGAAGAATTTTAATGGTTGTTGATGATATTTTAAAAAAACCGTACACACCACTTATCGATTCCAGGATTGCAGGAACGTTGTAGAACAGGGTTCTTAGACTTCCATTGTTTCTTTTACTGTGTATCGATTCCAATCACTGTTTATCTCTTCAGCGGTGTTGAAATATTAAAGTCACCTGCCGTGTTTTGGGCAGTGACAAGAAGAACAAAGTACAAAGGCAGCAGCAGCAGAAACAGAGATTGAGTGCGCAGCACTCTGTATTGAAGAATGTTGGTGAATCCGTAAGGAAGAATTAATTTTTGATGGGCCGCAGCCACAGATAGCAGATGAAATTTAATTTGGTGATGGACAGATCCGTCTTGCAGCGGAATGAAGATTTCCTGTAGATCTTTTCTACGGAGGAGCTGACCAAATTAAAAACCAGTGGTTTCGGGCTTTAAAGATTTCAACAACCAGATTGAATGAAAATTGTTTTAACAGGCGGAAGTCCTTTTATTTTTGAATTGGCGGGACAAGTGGTCTCCACCATTTATATGCCAATCGGAATCGGAAACTTATGTTGGAGCAGTGTCTTGTTGATATGGAAGAGTTTCGCAAAACGGAACGTTTAATACATTGAAACTTATATATATATAAATCACCCCCACAGCAGCGGAGGCCCGTGGGTCCACAAGACCACGTGGCAGAAATCTATTGAATCGATTGATTTCAATCGCAAGGTTTAAATCGGCGGGATTTTATTGTGTGCCCCGATCAGGGCGGATCCGATCGCAATAGAAGGATCGAAGGTTTGTTTGTTTTGCAGCGCGTTTTTGTTTAAAGCGCGGATCCGACGGTTTTATACAGCAGATTTAATATCGGGCCATCGAGTCCATGGAGTATTCGCAATCGAAAGATTGAATGGAACGCAAAGTTTGTTGTCAAGACTTTTGTCGATTGCCGATTGCCGACTGCGTAGTGGTCCCTACTCGTACCTCTGGCATTTCATATTTTATAGTTCCGCAAAGGTTTTTCCTTTGTATTTGGTTTCATTTCTTTGATTTAAGTTTTCATATAGTTTATATGTAATGTTTAATATATGCGCGGCATATATAAAATGAAAAGCCCCGCGAGCCTGTAGAGTAGTAACTGCATTGTATTGTGAGCCGTTGTGTGAGCCCGCAGGCAAGAAGAAAACACAGTAAGAAGAACAGAGAGCACTGTTAGTGCATTCTTGAAGAGAGGCAGAGAGTTGTTTTGTTTAGCACTGCCTCTGTAGCAGTCGTACATATTTGGTGAATCCCTCACTGTTGAGGAAGAATTTGTAACAGTTGTTTTTAGTTTGTTTAATGAAATAGAAAGCATTTCATGCCATCTCTGTCTGCAAATTAAAATTTCTGTTTTAAACATCTCTGTGTTGTAGAGGGGAGTTTATATTCTCTCCACTGTTTGCTTGGAATTTCCAATAATTCCAACAAGCGGACCCTGAAACAATAGATTCACTGCGGGATGCGGATTACCAGAGCAACCAGAATCGGCATTAGCAGATTCAAATGAATATCACAGATATCGGTCAAGGGATCGATGATATCAATTTCACAAACGTCGTATTTATCAATTGTGCTGTGATTTAATAACAAATGGGGAGAAGACAGTAGAGAGCACAGGAAGTTGCAGGAGAGCGAAACTGAATGGTATTAGTGTTATTTACCCTAATGCATTCTGCACTGCTTGAAAACTAATTAGATAAGATCAGATAGGCATGCCAAGTGAGAAATGTATAATGGATTGTTCGCATGCAACACATTGTAATCTTTTTTTAGGAATATAATAAAGTCACTGGGAAATTGGCACGGGGCACTTTTGGGAACCTAAGTCCACACCAGCTTTGGACCGCAACCTGAGGACTAGAAGAATATTAGGACTTACATGTGGGGTGGCCATGGGCCACAACAAAGCTGTCAACCACTAATATGTAATGAACATCGATTGCAATAAAACATAGATAAATGGTTTTGTCTACCCACTTCACAATTTTGCAAACGCTATCTTTCATGAGATTTTGGCTATTATTATTTCAAAAAATCTAAATATGGAAGTGTTTAAATCAGTGGAAATAGATCTAGTAATATCACAAATATTTGGAACATGTTTTTGCATGAACTTTAATAACTAATTGGAATTTCTCAAAATTTCTATTAAATTTTATCAAAAAATTTCACCAAATTCCGAACAAAATTGTTACCAATTAAACCACTCTTAAATAAACTGTTAAACCTGCAACTGACGGCCAAATATTGAATTACCAAAAGCTTCAAATGTGAACAGCCGTTGGACAATATCGAATGTTCCCGAGAGAAACAAATAGGGTCGCATGTTCACTCATATAATTGTAATTATGGGCGACAAATATTATAATAGGTACCATCAGAGACGAAGTACGTTTCTGGCAGTGTTTTCAAAGTTGGAAGTGACATTGATTTGGGTGCTATTATTGTTATTTGAGTAGTTTTTAAGTGTTATTTTTTTGAAAAATTTTGGTTTTTTTATTTAATTTATTTAGAGTTTATTAAAGATTAATTGAAATTATAAGTTTGATAGATAAATTTATTATAATTTTAAGTGTTGAATTTATATAATAATAAAAAATAAATTTAAACCATACAAATCAAAATTTAGCTATAATTTTTTTTTTCCTAATTCTACTTAATTGGCCACTGCATATTGTTAAAATAAAGAAATGTGACTAGAATATTTATTATTTCAATTGGATCAATTAATTATCAAATTGGAAATGGTAATGGACGGAATGTATAGGTAATGAAAAGGAACCCGTAAATACAAGCAAACTCATAAATATTGTTGATAGAGTCAAAGCGCTCATTATAGAAGATAATGAAACCAACCAGCAAATATCAATGCACCAATTGCTTCCAATGGTAGTCGTACGAAAGGAACACGGTCATTAATTAGTTTCATTACAGTATTTCTCTTTAGCCAATCCGTAGAAATGGGGAATTTATCAACCATACAAAGTATATCTACATTTATAAAAGCTTCAATTCTTGTATTTATTTTCATCTTTAGTTCAACAAAAAAACATTAGAATGTTTCTTAGTTTCCGATCTAAAATGAAAAAAAAAAAAAACCGAATTTCCCTTTCCTCTCACACTATTCCTAAAAATAAAATAACACTTAGAACTAATCCATTTCTATTCAATTAAAGCTAGGCATTTTCCTACTCCAAAGTTCAAATGAACAATGGCTTTTCCAATGTGGTAAAACACGCTAAAATAGCTTGTTAAGTTTTTGAGAATGAAGCAAACAATTGCTATTTATTTACATGGATGTAAATTTTTAATAATAAAAACACACTGAAATCGATTGTTAAGCTTTTGAGAATGAAGCACACAATTGCGATTTATTTACCTGGATGTAATTTTTTAATAATAAAATTAAGTTAATAAAAATTTTGAGTAGGTTTTATGTTTTTATTTATGGGTTAAATAGTTACATGGATGTAATTTTTAAATAATAAAATTAAGTTAGTAAAAATTTTGAGTAGATTTTATGTTTTTATTTATTGGTTAAATAGGGTTAAAATAAAGGTAACATTTTTGTATATGTTCAAATATGAGGGAGATTTTAGTTTAATTCATGTGGTAGTTTAAGCAACATTTTAATTGCTATATTGATGGTGAAATGCTTTGAGATTTCATTGTTTTGAAAGATGTTTTTTTTTTTCATGGTGAAATGCTTTGAGATTTCATTGTTTTGAAAGATGTTTTTTTTTTCAAGCAGAAAAAATGTCTCATATATATTCATGTATCTGTACAAAAATCTAATTTTTTTTCTTACATATGTTTATTAGTTTTTCTTAAAGAAAAATACATAATCAAGTGAAATTATGTATTGTGCTTTGTTGTCACCATCTATCTATTTTTTTGTTTTGTCATCTTTCATAACAAAAATTGTATTATTCGCCCATTCCTCTTCCAGACATCATCTTCTTTTGGTTCTATACATTCGTTATAATTTGTACTCTATTGTATTGCAAAACCAAATAACACTGCAATACACGTGCACAGTCAAAAATAAATCTTCCACACTGTGTATGAATAGCGTTTGTAACCCAAAACTATCAAAACTGATTTTTCCTCCATATATTTTAGTGCCTTAATCTTTTGAGTGTTCTCTTCATTGAATCTCTGGCTGCTTGTGTTCAGAGAAATTTAACAGTGCCCCTTGCCCCTGTACCAGTTGCTTTTGAAAGTTCATAATGCATCTCCCCATATGTACCTCTTAGTCCCTTCTTCGATAACCTGTCAGCACTCATGTTTTTCTCTCTATAAATGTGTGAAAGAAATGCTAGAGAAGGATCTTACCAAAACGTTTATCCGATCTATCCAAGAAGACAAGTGAATAGAAGCCAACTAATTTGTATGGTTAAGGTGATCAATCAAGATCTTTGAGTCACCGAAAATCCAGATTTTGTCGATGTAGAGATGTTTGGTGAACCAAAGGAGACCCCATAAAGCCAGTGTCTTTGCCCTGGTATTGGTCCCATGGCCTCCAAACCAATGAATCTTATAATGACATAGAGGATTAATCATCAACCACGCCCCGCGGCCACACCTGCCACTTTGTGCTTCTCCATCAAAAAACCCAATAGGATAGTGTATATCATGAGGATGTTGTCTTATAGAAAAGTCTCTTGGAGGCTTCTACTGGACTCTCATCTCCTCCCAAGTCTGAATAATGTGTGTCACTATCCACATTGGTGGGGTGTATCATTCCTCAAAGATACTCAAATTTTTGCATATCCAGATTCTACAGTGAAGTATAAGAGGTATGACCCAGTAGTTCTTACCCTTTGCAAACCACCATTGAATACATTCATAGACCGACTGATAGTCAGGTGTCTGAAACTTGAAGTGTTTGCATAATAGGGAGTTGACCTCCATAGTAAATGCACAGTTATAGAAAATGTGTTGATTGTCATATTTTTCATTCTTGCACAGTACACACAGGCCTGGTTCTATCTTTCCCCTTCTCATTAAATTTGTCCAAGTTAAATTTTTATTCCGCCAAACACACCATAGAAATATTATAATCTTTTTCTGAGTCTTCTTCTTCCATAATTTCGTGAGCTAGCACTTCTTTGTCAATCTGCATTGTAGATTAATCATCTCTGAATAAGTATCCTTGGTTCTTATATGGGCCTTATATAAGCTTCCCCCCCATGTGATCTAGTCTCCTTCATTTGTTCTTCCCCATCCCATTCCCCTCATAGTGTCTATATAAGTTGACCATTCGATGGAAACAGCGTCCCCTAGCCCCAATTCAGCTGCACCTTTCCATCTTGGAATCTCGTCCTCCCATTGTTGTATGAATTGAGTTAGGAAAAATATGCCTCTATCATGCAATAGTAATCTCAGATGTTCACTTAATATGAAATCCTCTACAAAACCCCGAATGTTTCCTCTAGCAATCATGATCTTCTGGCCATTTCCAAAGGTCCATTTGAGATGTCTCTTAAAGCTTGGCCATAGTTTGTTAAACCCCATCCATATTTTTGACCTCTTATCCACCTGTCTCCATCCCATGAAAAATACCTCCTCCATGTCTTGTGTCCTTATGTATTTATATGAAATGATTTCATGCCATATGCCTTGTGAATGCATGCACCTCCATAATGATTTCATCAACAGTGATTTCCCAAATAACTCTGTATTCAAGATCCCCCAACCCCCTCGGTCCTTTGTCATAGTTAGAAGATCCCACCTTGCAATGTGGTATTTATTTTCCCCATTAATTCCATTCCATAGGAAGTTGGTCACTAAAATTTTAATCCTGTTGATAATTACTTTTGGGATCATAAAGATATGAGCCCAATATACAGTGAGTCATTGTAATACAGCCTGTATTAAGGTCATCTTCCCCTCCTTAGACAACCATTTAAGCAACCATCCATTGATCCGCTTTTTGTATTTGTCGATAATCCATTGCCAGTCTGCCACACGATATGTTGTAGGTCTCAGATGAAGTTAAAAATGTTCCCAATCTGCTCAATACAGTTGAAATATCCCTCTGAAAAATAAATGCAAGACTTTTCACCATTGGCCGCCATCCCTGATGCTGAACAGAATTTTTGGAAAATGAAATAGAGTCTTTCCCAATACTCTCATATCAATAGACCAAACATCATTACGTCATCTACAAATAGACTATGTGTTATCTCTCAATTAGAAGTGATCTTGATCCCCCTAAACGTGCCCACTGCATTCTACTTATTAATATTAATGCTCAGGGAATCTATGATAAGAAAAAAAAGCATAGGCAATAGAGGGCATCCCTATTGAAGGCCTTTACCAGGTTTGAAAAATCTGGATGTCGATCCGTTAATTAGAATGGCCATCGATGTATTGCATACACATCCCACGACCCACTCTATCGCCTCCTTGTGCATCCTAATCTTAGGAAGGACGACTCTCAAGAAAGCCCAGTCGACTCGATCATAGGCCTTGCTCAGGTCTACCTTCATAACAACAGCCTCCATTTTCCTGTTGTGGATAGTGTGAATAATCTCATGTTCTTTTTGCAATCAATTTTGATGATATTTTATATAAAGTGTTGCACAAAGAAATAGGTCTGTATTTGTTGAAAGTCGTCGATCCTTTATTCTTGGGAATAAGGGCCAGAAAGGTAGATTTAATTGCCCCCCCTAATTTTTCCTTCCTTTCTGATATCTTCTACCATATTTGTTAGGTTCCTTAATAAAATATCAGAGAACTGTAAAAATAAATTTGGGGTCCTTCCATTTGGCCCCAGACTCTTGTCTAGTGGTAGAGATTTTAGTATGACCTCCACCTCCTCCATACTAACATGTTTGACTAACTTCTCATTGTCCTCGGTTGAGAACATCATAGGGTACTTGTTGACAGCCCAGACTTGATCCTCAACAAAATATCCCTCTTGTGCCTTATATAAATTGCCAAAGAATTTTACAACTACCTTTTGTATCTTCTCAGTAGTATTTTGAATGAACCCATCACTCGAAATGTTCCAAATGGTGTTCTGTAGCTTCCTTCCATTTGCGTAAGAGTGGAAATACTTCTTGTTTCTGTCCCCCTCTTTTAGCCAGATGGCTCGGATTTACAGCCTCCAGGTTTGTTCTTGTATGAGGAGTATTTTCCTTTATTCTGACTCCAAAGCTTTAATGTTGTCCCAAACCACGTCAGACCTTAAACCATCATCGATTTCTCCCAGCATTTTAGACATATGTGCAGAGATCACTTCCAATATGAGTCTCATCTGGAGTTTCTTATCCCTCTCCCAATTCATGACCTTATTTTTTAATACCCTCAAAGTATTTGATAGGTAAATCATTGAAGATGTCCCAGCCTCCCTTCTGTGTGTCTTAAAAAATCCCAAACCATGAGGTTGAAATCGTCGTCGTCAATACATACCCGATTGAATTTTAAGGGATACCCCTGTATCCTTTTCTCAAAATGCCATTCCAAAAGAGTGGGATGGTGATCAAAAACTAGGAGGTCCTCCACCCGAGTGTTTACACCCCCCAAATGCATAAGCAAGTCTTCCTATACCAAAATTATGCCTAATCTTTTAGCAATGTATTCACCTCCCGAGCAGCTATTGAACCATGTTGGCCTCATTTTCTGTGGAATGACATCCTTAATATGATTATCATGGAACAAATCCCCTATGGTATCTAATAGCATATCCAGTCTCCCAGAGCCCCATATCTCCTAACCATTTAGAGTGAAATTCAGGTCTCCCGCAATGATCGAATGATCGAGGGAGAGAATGTCGCATCTATCCATTTTTTCCGAGAATGACTCTCTGTTATTATAAGGGGCGTAGATATTAATCAGCGTGACTATGTGGGAAAGTCCCCGGAGGTGACTAGTAATGATTATCCCACCAAAAATGATGTATGTCTTGAATGAAGCCCATCTCGGATCCCATAGGACCGCCAGACCTCCCGAACGCCCCTCCGCATCTATCGATGTCAGGTGCCATTCTGGAAAAAAAAGAAAAAAGAAAAGAGAGAGATCGTCCAGTCAGCCAGAGCCATAGTTTCCTGTCAAAAAACCAGACACGGGTCCAAAAAACGATAGAACTCCCTTAGAGACACAATTCCCCCCCCCCCCCGAAGTCCTTGGATATTAAGTGAGCATAGGATCATTATGTCACCTGTTTGGAGGGCTTTGTTTCTCTAAGTACCTTATCCAACTCCAGAGTGACGGGGATATCACAAAAATTTCCATTTTGTGATTCAGAAAATTTGACCTCGGCAGATATGGACTTAATATTTTGACAAGGTCGGCCTCTACCCTTTCTGATGGTGACATTTGTGGCATGTGCGAGACTTATAACAATGGGGGGAGACGTAGGCCAGCTAGTATGTACCGAAAGGGGATCCAATTCCACTTCGGGATTGTTTAACAGAAAATCGATATCACTTCCTATCGAATTCCGTGGAGAATTTATTGTCTCACCCCCCATGGAATCTGAAGACATAACGTTCAAAGGATAAGTGGGTGGAGATCCAGAGAGGTTCACATTCATGTGAACAGGAAGGGGATGAGGTTTCGTTAGCTCAAAATTCAAATTCGAAAGACATTCGGGAACAGTGTCATGGCCCTTCCCCCCATTCCCACAAGACTTCGACTGTTGTTTAAGCCTACTACCCAGACCCACCGACGCATGCATATCCCCCAACCCATACATATCAAGATCATATGAATGGGATTTAGTAATAGAATAGTTCTTGCTCGGATAAAGGATCGGTTGTTGCATGGGTCTCTAGTGTTCATTCTGATCCATGAAGCCAGATTTCTCCTTCCCCGTCTCCTAGTGTCCCAACTTTGTCGAGAATGGAGACCCTCCTTGGCTCCCCATCTTACAATTTCTCATTAGGTGGCCAGTCTGATGACATGAATGGCACCGAAAGGGGATTTTTTAGTACTTAATCAGCTAGCGGTGTACCCTCTATTCCCATTCCAAGTCTACATATGGAGGCAAACCGCCCGAAAATGAGAGCTCCACTAAAACCCAGGAAAATCGCTTATCAAATGCTCCCAGACACTTCAGATCTACATATCGACATGTGCCTATATTATTTCCAATTGTAGTTAGAACTGCCATAGACCAGAATTCTAGAGGGAGGCCGAGGAGTTTAACCCATATCATATGGTTCAGAGGAGTGTCCCTCTGTGGGTTAAAACCCACATACCATCTATGCAATGCAATGAAACATCAACCATACAGCCATGTTCTTATAAAAACTTCTCCCACATCTTCCACTTTCATGAAATGAAAGCTCCACCATCCATTATGAAGCCTACATATCTTGGGTGGATGTCCCAATAGTTTATTCCAGGCTTCAGACAGCCACTGGAACAATTCAATGTTGCACATTTTCTCAAAGCACCATCTACCAACCAAAGTCCAAGTTTGGAGGCTTTCTTCCTTCTCCCACATCATATCATAAACGAAGCTCAAAAGGCATCCTTCTTTAGTTGGCTTGAAAGGTTTGTCTCTCCATTGATTTTGAAACCAGTTCAATATACTTGCCGGGTGACATGAAAGTCTCTCCATGTGCCCATCAGGAGCAGAGAAGGATTCATATGATTCTAGTGCCTTCTGGCTCAGTGAACCTTGGATCCGCAAAGAATATTGAGAAAAAATAGCACCAGAATGAGGGATGGATGTTAACCCATGTTCCGCCACCTTTACCGCATGCAGAATGGCATCGGTAACTCCCTCCCCATCCAATTCATCCAAATACGATGTAAGGTCTACCATTTTTCCCAACTCTGACAGAGACGGCGAACACCTACGTAGAGGGAGAGTACATGGGGGGTGGCTAAACGATAAAGAATAATATCTCGTTACTCAAGGAATGTACCTACTGGGGATAATCTTAAGACCGGGTTGGTGAGATAGTCAGTGTAATAACTTCCAACCACCCCTCATTAATTTCACAACGTCTAGGCCATCCTGAAAGGTACATAGTCTTTCGCCCTCTAGTATGTTCCATAAATGGATTAAGACATTGGAATGTGTGAAAATATGGTGGTTGGAAGGTTGCCCTCACCAAGATCGTCCGGCCAAATCCTCACCCGAGAATTTGAATCTTCCTACTTTGTGGCCACTGTGGGTCGGAAGTTATAGTCCCACTAAGACCAGTATCATCATAGCTAAAACCAAAACCTCGCACGGAGAGAAACCCAAAACCTGTACCCGGGGTTGATCATTCATAACCTACTATCAATGTAACGAAATTAGAAGAATAAATTTTATTCATAGAACATAAAATTCAATTTTGAAATAGATACAAAATTAATCTATAACCTTTTTGTATTTAGAAATATATCAAGGTCTAACCGTTCATTTAGTGGGTGGAGAAGCTGGTGTTAAAACATTTCTACTATTGAAAATTCAGGGATTCAATTCTCTCCAATTTTCTAAACAAATTAACACTTCTCTCAACTGTCTCTACTCTTTCGAAACAAACTTTCAATTCTCTCAACAATATCTAAATCAATCTTCCTGATTAAAGCCACATGAAATTTCCCTTCGAGAATCTGTGAATCAAGCTTCCTGATTAAAGGCACTTGAAATTTCCCTTCGCTGAACAGAACAAAAAGTGAAAAGCAAGAAGAAGAGCAGTTACATATTTTATTTTGAGATTATATGTTGGCAAAATTAGGGGTTAATTTGGTTTATGCAACATCATTTATGCTTCTTATAATTTTTATATTTCTGGGTCCAACATTTTTAAGAGTATTTAGAAAATTTGGAGGAAGGTGGCAAACTTGATGTGCTGGGAGGGGTTAGGCACTATATCGGGTTGAAATTTGACCAAGAGACCAATCCAAAATTGGAAACATAAAGAAACTTGCACTTATGATATTACTTATTTTCAAGTAAATAAGTTAGCAAAAAAAACTTGTTTCATTCGAAAGATCTTTAGGATTCCATTTCCCTTATATTTATGTGAGATCGATGAGTCCATTCCTCAGGAGGATTTTCAAGATCAAAATTAATATAGATGGTTCGATTTTGAGATATCGGAAGTGGATTTTGAGATATCTGCAGTGTATTTTAAGAATTCCTTTGACTTAGTGTGATTCTCACAATGTCTACTCCATTTTGCATACATGCCATGAGTTAGGGCTAATTCCAAATTCTAGGTGGTTTTTTACAATTAACGTCTATTACATGGTGTTTAGACCAAAAGAGGCTTTGTGGATGGACTTTTCCATGGAGTTGTCTTTAGTGCGACTTTTTGGAGTTTCAGGTGCCGAAATCCGGTGAAAAATTTTGAAAAAAATTCAGGTAAAATCTTGATTTTTGTTATTTAAATTGGTTTTTTTACTGTATATATGGATTCAGCACCCTAAAAAACCCCTATGGCACTTTGATTGTGCAAAGTTACCCATAAAACTTCTATTTTCAATGAATTCCTGCCGGATTTTAGAGAAATTAGACTGGAAAAACCATCGTAAAAGCCTCCAAAAATTCGCATGAAAGACTACTCATTTTTCCATCTTTGCTTGGGATTAGAAATATTGAAGCATATTTTACGGGACTATCTTTTGCAAGAACGTGTTGAGTTAAGGTTTACATTATGAAGAACTCTTTATATAGGTTCAATTTCAATTGGGTTACATTATGAAGAGGTTTTTACATTGGCAAGTAGTTTTGTTGGAAAATTCCAAATCAATGATGAGGGAAGTATTTGGTATTCTTTAATAAAATGTTTATTTTTGATAATGAGGTTAATCCCGTGGTTTTTTTGTCAATTAAATTATTAGGTGATGCTTTTTGTTAATCTAAAGTGATAAGATAACTATATCCTAAATAAAAACAAATTTTTAATTAAAAATTTTAAATCATTAAATCTAAATTCTTATATATATAATCAATTTAATAATTGATTTATATAAAAATATATTTTTAATAATAAAAATCAAAATTTATTTTTAATAATAAAAATCAAATTGCTAAAAATGAAGTTCTAATACTTAATTATAATTTATTTATATAATAATAAACGTTTCAAATATACTATTAATAATATTTATATAAATATAATATTTTTAATAATGAAGTGACGTATAAGTTACCCAATATAATAATAATTTCAAATATACTAATAATAAAATTTATATAAATATAATCTTTTTAATAATAAAGTGATGTATAACTTATAATTGTTACCAACCTAAATAACCCCCTAGATATCAATCATAGAAGCACAGGTAGAACTCCTGCCCCGGAAAAATGGCACCCCCCCCCCCAAATAGCTTCTTCAAATGCAACTTTGATGGTGCGTCCAAAGGCAATCTTGGAAATGCAGGATTCGGAGGTATCATCAGCAACTCTCAAGGTGATCCTCTACGGATTCACTATGGCAAAATCGGTTGGGACAGCAATAATTCAGTGGAGTTGCAGGGGCTTATATAGGGTATTCAAATTGCAATCGAGTTTCATTACTTCCCCCTGGAGATGGAGGGAGGGTCGCAAGTCATAACTATGGCAGCCACAAAAATCCTCCAAGGATTGGCTTCCTCAAAGGTTTCCAAAAGTTGGAGGTTCGCCCATAAGCTCAAGGTTCTGAAACAGTTGATACACAACCACAGAGCCATTACTTTTGGCCATGTGCGCAGGAAGGATAACTCCATTGCGGACCTACTTGCAAACAAAGGGGTGGAAAGCAACTGTGAGATGCATCACTCCATCCTAACTCAGGTTCAGGAGGAATCTCTCAGACAAGAATGTCACACTCTCATTCAGAAGGATCATCTCCCACCAGATGTGAGTGACATAACTGACACATATGAAAATCATACCTTGCACACCTCAGATGACGGAGATCTTCTACGCAGCACCTCAATTGCTGCGAATCCCCAAACTGTTATTCGTCTACACGAGACTAAAAAAATCAGGAATGATGATGAGATTCCCATAACTGTGTCACCCTGTCTGGGGCACCCCGCCGCATCCATCACCTTAAATGATTATCATGATTAAACCATATAGCATCCATCACCCCTCCCTCGAGCCTGCTCAGGTGACCGATCTTGGCACGCAACTGCGTGCGAGCTTACTCATTGCTATCCTCCTCGCATTTGTCCACGCCTCTTAAAAGGTTGAGCTCACAACCCTGAACAACCCACAGTATTTTCCCTCTGCCCTTCGTTTTTTTATCTCTGCTCCGGCACTTCCCTGTTTTCAGAAGGCTGTGAATCCCTATCCTCTGCGCTGCGTCGCATAGTCCCCTGTGGGCGGCTACATCCAATTTTGCGCACCTCTTCCCCAGCCTTTCCTACCCCCCTAGCCCTAGCGCTGCTTTCCTCCATGTTGCGCAACCCTCCCTTGACATCTCCCCCTGCATCACTGCGCACTGGCCCCCAGACTTCGCTAGAGAACCATCCGAGGTGGATAGAGAGGGACTCTCCCTGGCCGTTATCACCGTGGCAAGGACAATTAACTGGAGTCGATGGAAGTCTCCTCCTCCAGCACTTTTTCTCGCCAGAGCCCTAATCCCGAGCAGGAGGAAGCATCCCCTGGCCATGCTGCGTAGAGAGGTAAGCACGGCCCGCCAAAATCCACCATCTCTCTCCAGATGCACCCCCAGCCTCGCAAGACTGACCCGTTGTCGGTTTAGGAGAAGGAAGATGATGATTCAGATGTCTGGGTGATGGACTCTGATGGCAACTGGATGCATGTCCCAAAGTAGATCCGAAGTCCCCCATCGTCTGCGCATCGGTCTATAAACCCAGGCGTTCAGTGGCTGATTCAGAGGAAGCGACTGCGTAGGCTCCTGCTTGCCCCATTGAGAAGGAGGTCCCCAACAGCGATGATGAAGACGAAGATTGAGGCTTGCGTAGCTGCACAGCTCTTCCATGCTTTTTCTCAAGCTTTCCATCAGTGCTTTTCTGCTTCTGTATATTTTGTGCTACTTAGATACATCAGCGCAACTACTTATAATGTAATTTTTTGTCTTAAGTTTTATTCGGGTTGGTTTCCTCCTCTGAGGCAGCTCCGATACCGAGTAACTAAGGTTGGGATTGGCTAAGCTCAGCTTACCAACCTTGCCTGTAGCATATGTAATTTCCCTATTTTCAAATTAATAAAATAGGCTAACTTACCAAAAAAAAAAAAACTTATAATTGTTACCAAGTCTATTAATATGATTTGATGCATAGACTTTTAAGTCAAGTGGTTGAAAATAAGCATTGCCTTTGTGTACTTAATAGATATTTATTTATATGACTATAATTTTGAATCGATGTGTAAATTTTCGATTCCATACTCAATTGAGATTTATTTATATGGAATTTTTTTAAATATATTGATGGTGAGTCTCATCTGTATTTGAATATTTATTGATATATATTAAATTGATTTTATTATAAATATTTTAAATTAATATATATTTAAAAATTAATATATAGTAAATATTATAATATTATATAGAAAAAAAATGTTATATATATTTATGATAAATAATATATACATTTCTATCTTTTTTTCGTTTGCCAAAAAAACAAGAGCTAAATTGTAATTATTTCTATTTTTTTTACCCTCTAGGTGAAGCCATTTTTCAGACAAGCTTAAACTTCTGTAGGGATTTTTAGTATTGGAACAAAATAAAATGTTTCTTTTTACATATTTCAACAAAAAAAAGCATGATATAAGAAAACAAACAAAGTAGACAAAGGAGAGGTTATAACATTTGCTTCTTCATTTAGTTCTAGCAAGACATGATTATATGAAATCCATTCAAAGGTAATAGCCACCTATAGTATGTCATGTAGAATTTATTCCAAAATAATGTTTTCTACTGAAGCCCTTATGTTGGCCCAATATATGACAAGTTTAGAATCGTCGAGTACCTGAAGCCTGGAGATGTTTTTCCTCATGATTTCTAGGAGAAACCATATCTCAATGAATTATCTTTTATTGTTTCTGCCCATACTAGGAGAGAATCTACAATATAGGAAGTGTGCTTGATTGAAATAAATAACCACACCTATGCCACATCTAGGGGATTTCCTTGACTTTATCCATCAAATAATCCCAAGGAATTTCATAGGCTAATTCTAGCATGAGTGTTATAGGTTGAGGAACAAATTTAAGTTCAGGCATGAATTCTTTTGCAATGGAAATGAATTTTGTTTCGCATAGCTTGGGAGGTGTCTCCTTATTTTGGAACAATACAAAATTGTGCACTCTCAAAATGATATCAACTAGAATGTATGGTAGGCTAGAGGGAGAGCAAACAACTTAATCTGAAAGCCAAAGTATGATACTAACTGCAAGGGAAGACGATAACCATTGGGCTTTAGGATTTAGATCTGACCATATGATTTGAATAACTTGTGACACATAGTTGCAACTTAAAAAGAGATGGTGTGTTGATTCTTCCTGATTTTGACATACCCGACATCTTTTAGGCTCGAACCATCCACATTTGGAGAAAACCTCCCATGTGAGAAATTTGTTGCTAAGTGCTAACTAGGTTATAATTTTTGTTTTGAGAGGGGAAGCCACCTTCTAGAGGGCCTTCCACCACCAGAGTTTGTGTCCTTCAAAATATTATTTAGCCCATACCTTATGGACCAAATTGGCTATATAGTCACCATTCCCTAGATTTTGGAGCACCGGAGTGTTTCAGGGGAGTCTGGATTAAGAGAGATGAATTTTAGTGTAAGTAGTTGAAGATAATGAGCCCATTCCTTGGTGAATTCACCTTCCAAACTTAGTAACCAAGATGATTTCCATCCAACCGAGCCCTTAACTTGTGGAATTTGCACCTTCACATGAGATTGGAAGGAAAAATTTTCCTCTTTGAGCTTTTGTAATAGTGGATGGGAAAGGAGGTAATCATTTCTAGTGCCATACCATGGATCCCTTCCAATGTGGATTCAAGTGTTGTCTTGAACTTTCCAAGCTACCCAATTTCTGATCAACGGAAAGGATTCCACCAACGCCTTCCATACATTAGAATCCTTAGAGGATTTGCTTGGCAGTTGAATCCAGTGAATAATTGATAGAACCAAGAAATATTTTACATAAGTGACTTTGGTCCAGATGGATTTTCATTATAGTAATCTCAATAATTTTCTTCCTAATAGTGCTTTTGCAAAAGAATGAAAATTTTGAAGGCCCCATACACAAATTATTTCAAAGCCACAAGTCTGGTCCATTTTACAAGTGTGATCCCTAGATTTGATTTGGCTCCAATCTAAAGAAATGTATAGCTAAGTCTACAGATGTTGTTTAGGATGTTGTTAGGAATGGAAGCAATGGAAATCCAATAAATTGGGATACTCTCCAAGGTGTATTTTAGTAATATATGATGATTGTCTCTAGGTAGTAATCAAAATATCCAAATTATGATCCACGCTTTGAACTTCTTAATAAGTCATTTTCAATCTGCCTTTCTATCATTATTTGGATTTATATAAAAGCCCAGATTCTTGAGGGCTTACTCCAACAACTTGGAAGGAATAGGGAAAATTTCAATGGGTATTAAACAAATAGAATGTGTATTTTAAAATTTTATGAAAACATATTTTTGTGAGTTAATTATTATAACCATGGACTTGCAGAAAGATTATAGTACATATTTCAGAGAGATAATATTCCTTCTCGGTCCCTGTAAATAGATCAAGACATATTCCACAAAAAGAAGATGAGAAACATAGATGGAATAAAATAATTTAATGATACCTTTTAAAAATCTCTAATACTTATGTTGGTCTATAAGCTTGTTGAGTGCTTTAACAACAATGAGAAAGAGTAGAGGGGAAAGTGGGGAGCCCTAGCTTATCCCTAGTGCAACCCTCTAGAATCATTGAAAAATATTGTAGGTGCACCATTGATGAGTATAAAAGGTACATATTGTATACAACCCATAATCCAATTGAAGTCTACTTGAAGAGCCATTCCTAGCTGAATTAGAACTAGTATGATGAATGTCTAAATAAATCTATCAAATTCTTTGGACAGATCCAATTTTAGGATTACACACTAGACTTGGTGGATTTTATATGGTGCATTACCTCCCGTGTGACGACTACAACATCCAATATGTTCTGATTTTGGAGGAATCCAAATTTCTCTTTAGATATGAATGAAATCAATTATTGGCTTGAGCTTTTTGATGATAATTTTGGAGATAAATTTATATATTATATTACAGTAGGAAATTGGACATTTTTATACAAAAGTGGTGCCTTTCTATGT
This sequence comes from Pinus albicaulis, assembly GCA_034641835.2. Taxonomy (NCBI): domain Eukaryota; kingdom Viridiplantae; phylum Streptophyta; class Pinopsida; order Pinales; family Pinaceae; genus Pinus; species Pinus albicaulis. Next base: position 579,838,188 of record CM076570.1, read on the forward strand.
CTTTGGGATTAGATAAAGGAAATTTTCATTAAGAGAACCCAACACTTTCCCTTTTTCCTTTTCTTCCTTTACAACCTTGTGAAGGTCGTCCTTTAGAAGATTGTAGAAACCCAAGTTGAATTCCACTGAAAACCCATATTTCCCCAGGCTCTTAAATTTTTGCATGGATCTCAAGGAAACCAATATTTTCTAGTCAAAATAATCTTAATTCAAAAAAAAATTCATTTCATTATTAATAATAATATGAAAAAGAGAAACCACCTATAGAATTTCTTGTGTCAAGTAGCCCATAGGTTCCTAAAAGAGAGAGTGAAAATAATGAGCTCCCACCTAAAATTCCTCCTCGAAAGAGAATATATATGCCCTCTCATTGATTTTGATTTCCCAAATGGTATTTTTCTGTGTCCTGTGATTGGTGAATTGATGAATTTTTTTGTATTATTGTCTCTTAACTTGAGCCACACCGCTTAAATTTTCAGCCTCCACCTTTCCTCTTCCAATAGAAGGAGATCATGTCTCCTTTCTTCAAGGTATTTCAATTCCTCCAACATAATTGAATTAAATTTTCCAAATTCTAGTATATTGTGAATGATGGATAGCTACTTTTCCACCTCATTCAACTCCTCATGTAATCTAGTGTGACGATAGTTTTCCCATATTCACGTGGTTTTATTAATAGCTTTGATCTTTTCCAAAAATTGTGCCATATAAGAGGAATCCTGCTAGGAGGATGAGTAGATATAAGTTGATTGCATTAAGGATCAGTAGTCCTCCTCAAGGTGTCAAAAGAGATTGAAACAAAAAGGATAGGAATTTGAATTGACCCTGGGGGATAGATGAAGAAGGATAGGCCTATGATTCAAAAATCCACCTAGCTTGACTGAAGATTTTACTGCACATCCTAAATTCCATAGAGCTTCAGTGATTAGAAAATGGTCAATCCATTTTTCTAATTCACTACCATCTGAACATTCGTTCCTCCATTTTGGAAAATTTCTCACAGGATCTATGTTGATTAAGCCATGTTTTGTTAAAAAATCCTGAAAGTAAGCGCTCTGCGAATTTTTTAGTGGGTTCAGACCCCACATTTTGCGCAAGGAGATATTTAAATTTAAATCACCACCTGTGATAGTAAAAGGGTTAGTAAGAGCACCTTCTATTATCAGTTCCTCCCATAAAGAAGTACAATCAAAATAGGGTTCATATATATATTTAAAACATAGATATCATAATCAAAATCATTTAATTTAAATTGTATAAGGATAGAGGGAGGTAGTAAGGAATACAAACTTGCTAAGAAGTTGGGATTCGATCTAGTTATTAAGCCACCCGAGTGGCCATCCACATCCATATGAGAGAATTACAAATTCTTCACAATACCTTCTAAAGCCTTCCTATCTTTTCCCTAAGACATATTTTCTTGAATGAGTATAATGTCAGGCTTGTAACTAGCTACCATCCTTTTTAGAGCTAAAATTTTGCGGGGCTCCCTAACCCACTGGAATTAAAGGAAAGTATAATCATGAGGCCTGACTAGAGAGGGTTTTACTTTCTCTAAGGGCACTAGAAATTGGAACTTGCTTCCCCTTTTTCATATCAATCAAATCCCTTCACTAGGATTTGTGTAAATCATATTTGCAACCAATAGGGTTGGGAGTAGTATGTTTGAGTTCTAAACCACCACTTGAGAGGGGCACATCCTTAATTTTTGAATGAGGATAAAAGGTGTATATTTTTTCCTCTGTTGTAGGCACAATGAGGGGAGGGGAAAGAGGAGGGGGACAATCAGAGAAAGAGGGACAAGACGATTAGGGACTGAGGGAGGTCGGGAGGTGGGGGAAAGGAGGGATAGGTAGAGGAAATGGGGAGGGGATACCCCAAGTAAGAGGAGGGAGTCGATGGAAGAAAAAAAAAATAGAGAATGAAGCATAAGAATACAAAAGTGAAATAATGGGAGAGAGCACATAATTCATACCTGGGGAAACAGCCAATTTTTTAGAGCTTCCAATGGGTAGAGAAACTTGTATTACTTCCAAAGGATGCTTTCCGAGGAGGAGAACCTAGAGGTGTAGGGGCTACCTTCTTTGCGGCTTGATTTTTCTAGTTCATGGAATTAGAGAGTGGTCCCATTTGTGTGCACTCCTCCTGAAGATGACCCGCCTTATGATAGAAGAATAATTTGAAAGGAAGCTTCCATACGTCAATTTTATGTTTCCAATAATGGACATCGACTGAGAAGTCAATATTTGTGATAAGGTCCTATTTTAAGTTTACTTTTACTTGTATTCAAGCTCGTCTCTTGTCTAGCTTCGAGTCACAACTAGGCTCTAGACCAAAAAAGGTGTTGATATTTTCCATATGGCCTTTATTATTTCAACATTCAAAAAAATAAAGGACAATCCTCAAAGAATGACACATAATTTCATGGATTCCACAATTTCTCTTATGGAATCGAAATTAGCCATCTAGTACTAAAGCAAAGACTAGCTTTTCCCTAGGACTATATTTGCCCCAAAATCTTAGTTTGATCTTCCTGAGAGTGAAGAATGAAATCCAACCACCCACAAGGAAGCAAATGAAACAATTGAAAGTAACTAATTATAGAATTTTAACACTCGACAAGACAATCCCCCACTCCCAAAAACTCGATAGGACAACTACGTAAACAACCAATAAGGGTTTCATTAGAAAAGTACATAACATGTGAAAGATTGATGTCCTTATTGACAACAAAACTAACCAGTCTAGTTATCTAGTGTTGAGTGTACCTCCTTTTCCTCCCACACTCCTAAAACTTGATAGGACAAATGTTGAAATGACCAATAATGGTTTCACTAGAAAAATCCATAACTTGTGAAATATTGATGCCATTATCGACAACAAAATTGATCTGTCTTATCTTATGTTGAATACTTATCCTTTTCCTCCTACCTAAGCCGTCATGTGTTTCCTATGTAGCGAGCAACAAGGGGGCGCTAGAAGAAACAATGAATGTCAAGGGATTGCATGGTTCCGTCAGGGGTGAATAGAGGGGGATCGAGTGCTTGATCCTAAATAGGGAGGGGACAGTGAGCTAGGTGCAAGGGATATTAGAGGACAAAAATGGGGCGAGGAAATTGGCATGGAGAAATGTGGTGAAGGGACATTAGGAGAGATCATCGGTGTTATGAAATCAGCTAAAAAAATAGAAGAAAAGAGAGATCAACGCCTTAGAAATTAGCCACTTCGAGGGGGCAACCTCTAATACATTACATAAATGAACAATTCTTGGATGATACAAATGACACAACCTCCTTTCTATATATAGGAGTCCATGGGGTCACAATATAATCCTAGCCGACCTAACAATAATAATGTAAGGGCACAATAATAACAATATGGGGGCTACAGGGATACAAAAATAATAATAAGGGGGCTACAATAACAACAATAAGGGGATACACTAGTATTATAGGGACCTAACATGCCCCTCTCCTTCAAACAAGTGTTTCCCTCAACGCTTAATTATTTCTGGATGCTTTTATATAAAATTATTATCCTCCTATGCAGAATGTTCAACGGGTAAGTTCTTCCACTTGCTAGGGTACTCTGAAATTGATCGATTTGGTAGTTGTCGAGTTCTTGTTTCTGTGACTACTTTAGAACTTCTTTTGCTACGATGTCAATCTTCCTGTTGTTTCATTTGATTCTACCAAATTTAGGTTATCCTTTGAGAGTTGGAGAACTTGTTGTTGATGCTCGATGTGATCTTCCACTACTTTATCATCCATATTAGCTTTCATTTTATTCTTAACATTAGGGGAATTTTGAGGTCAAAAATGGGCCTCCTAAGAAAAATGTACAATCAAAATTCATTTTATGAGAACCAATCACATTTTAGGAGATGACATCATCCCCCATGGTTGAGGTGGCATTGCTTGAGTTAAATGTACTTACTTGTCACATTTTCAATGGTGGATAAAAACTCATGGTTAACCATGGTAGTATTCTAAGTACTTTTAAAGTCACAAAGTAGAGTACTCATAATAAATGTCATTTCACACTTTTAGAATAAAATATTATTATTGTCATTTCATATTTTTGAAAGAAACAATGCATATCCCTATACAATCTTCATGTCTTTGCACACTTTTCATATATCATATTAATTTTTATATTATATATTATTTCTTCTTATGTTATAAATCAAATCAATTCAATATCTAATATAAAATTAATACATAAAATAATATATTACATTTATTTTATTTTATTATTTGATTTTTATATAATATATTAATTACATGTTATTATATAATTTAATTTAATAATTTTAATAATATAAATTTTAATTAATGGTATGTTGTACAACTAAGAATTTATGAATTTATATTTATAATTTATTTTAAGTTATTTAAGTACAAATTACAAATGCATTAGTTGTTCAATGATAATGACTTTTTCCTGAAAATTTCATTTTTACTTATAGTCACATCAATACAATTTTTAATATTAATTTCATTTTGGTACACTTTTCAATTGAATTTAACCATGGTTACATGGATTTTGATGAAAAAAGTGAATTGTAAATTCATAAATATTATTTTATTGGTTTAGCTATTATTTTATTATTTCCTTAGGAGGCCCATTATAGACCTCAAAATTCCCCTAATGAAACATCCAACTTAGCCTTCATTTTTGCTTTTAAACCATCTACGTCATCTTTTATTTCTCTTTGTAAGATCGAAATTTGTTGCACTTGGTACCGTAATTTTGATATCTCATACTGCAATTCTTCCTCTTCACGTGTCATAGTATAGCTTTCAAATGGCTTAATGGGTATAAAATTATTTTTAGGATGCATTATAGAATCAAATACTGATCAAAATTCTTAAATATTTCCTTGAAATCACTTCAAACTGGTTTTTCAAACAAGAGTTATGCAATTTGAAAAAAATACACACATTTTCTTGCATTTGAGGATCTCGATATTGAAACTGAATTATCTCTGTGAGTTTGGATCTTCAATATCTGAAATTTGGTGTTGTAGTATCCCTCTGAATCTTATTTATAATTCCACAAATCTGACCTGACTTGGATGCTTCAAGGAAAATTTATGCCCAATCTCCCACAATGCCCTAATTATGGATTGGTTCAGTAGAGCGAAGTTGTACGATGTGTCATGTGTCATTGTTTCCTCCTTCAGCTCTGAAATTTATACACATAAAACTACACTCCGTGTACTTGTGGCCACTTTTTACAAAATTTCGATCCAATGCTCAAAGAGAGAGTTATGATTATTTTTCCACGGTCGCCTCTTTGAGGTGAAATTTGGGAGCCTGAAAAACCCTAACTTACACAGATTATATCTCTGAACATGTTGCAAACCAAGATATGAAATTCTTACACGATGTTCCCCGAGATTTTGCTTCTCTCTGTAAAAATTTCAGCTTTTTAACCTTTGTAGAAAACAATTTATAGCGAAAATTCCACAATGAACTATTTAGGTGGAATTCGAGAGCCTAAAAAAACTCTAACTTACACAGACCATATCTACGAAACTATTGTGAACCAAGATCTAAAATTTTTACACAACGTTCCTCAAGATTGCAGCTTCTCTGTAAAAATTTCAACTTTTGAACATTTTTAGAAAAAAAATTTATATTGAAAATTCCACAATGACCTGTTTGGAGTAGCGAAACCCTAGAATCCAAAGCTCTTATATCAAATGTTATGGAACTTGCTCCAAAAATAGAAGAAAAGAGAGATAAATGCCTTAGAAATCAGCCACTTCGAGGGGGCAACCTCCAATACATTACATAAATGAACAATTTTTGGATAATACAAATGACACAACCTCCTTTTTATATATAGGAGTCCATGGGGTCACAATATAATCCTAGTCAACCTAACAATAATAATGTAAGGGCACAATAATAACAATATGGGGGCTACAGGGGTACAACTATAACAATAAGGGGGCTACAATAACAACAATAAGGGGATATACTAGTATTATAGGGACCTAACAATCTGGGACATGTTTATAACACGTGTGATGTGTGTTGATTTCTTTTTAAGGTATGAAAGATGGGTGAGAGGATGGGATGGAGGAGTAATTGACGTCATCCTCCACCCAATAAACCATGTCAATGAAGAGTTGGAATGTGTAGAGTTATTAAAGGGAATATGGGACCTGACCAAGTAGAACAAGAATGTCAAATGAAGCCATAAAGGTAAATGGGAGTCGTAAGTATCGAGCAAGCAAGAGGTGTGAAAGGGAATTCATCTCAAGTCCATGAACAAACAGGAAACCCTAGCCCAAAACTTGACGAAAGAATATATATATATATATATCCTAGCCCTGGTGTAAAACATTCTAATACTGTGCTATTGAGAAGTCACACATTCACATTTATATACTTTATCAAGTAAGCTACCCTAAAATATTTATATTAATATATTATAATTTACTGTATTTTTATACTAAATTCTATTTTCAATATAAATAAGTATCAATTTTGAATTATATAAAATATGAAAAACTAAAATTTTATGTTTTTCAAAGATATCAACATAACATTAATTTTGAGTTACATTAAAATCTCTAAAATAAAATAAAAAATTATAATTATAATTATTAATTTAATTATTGCTAATAATCATAAGAACATATTTTCTATTAGTACATTTAATCCTTAGAGCATGCCTCTTTCTCTCTCATCTGGAGGGAACTTTAATCAAATTATAGATAAGTTGTCAAATTGGGCATCATATGTTCAATCCTTAGAACATGCCTCTTTCTCACTCATCTAGAGGGAACTTAAATCAAATTATAGATAAGTTGTCAAATTGGGCATCATATTGTCACTAGCCTTTGGTTTTGATTGTCAAGTAAGTGGATGATCACAAGATTTAAACTATGTCTTCTTCTTTTTTTTATATCAACTATGCTTATATTATGGGTACTTCTCAATCTGTGAAACCGAAACTTTCAAGGATTATTGTGAGAAATGTCAATGTTTATAATTGATGTTCATGTTCATGTTTTGAACTATTTAAGGTTCCACTTTGGGATTTTTAATAGGGAAGAATGGGTATGGATGTTTTTAACATCCATATGCAATTTCACATTTTGTATGAATTAGTTGTGATGATGTCCATGATTGCATAACATTGTGTTAGGGCTTATTTAGAAAATCCATTGGAACAAATATATATATTCTCTTTTTTGAAATAAGATGAGTTTTTTTCAATTAAAACTAATTTATATTAACAGATTTAACATAATACCAAAATTTTAAAATCCATATGTATATGTATATATATATATATAATCAGAAATTTTAATCATTATTTATCATTATTTTTCTAATTAGAAAAAAACTAAATAATATTCTAATATTCTAATATGAAATTGTAATATAAATCAACAATATGGTTAACTAATAACTACAACAAACTAAAAAATTAATTTATTATATTTTTTTGTTTAATCTTGATATAAAAGTCAAAATATATACATTAAAAGTAATTTTCATCCATCGAGTATTCTTACGTTTTAGTTATTGAAATAATATTTAAAATAAAAATTGTCTATACTCTAATTTTTATTTTATAATAATAATTTAAATATATATAAAAAAAATTGTAACAAAGTAAATATTTAAAATTATATATATATATATATATATATATATATATATATATATATATATTAAATAATGTTAAAAGTTGATATTTATTAACCTAAAAAATAAAGCTTTAAGAAAATTTTGATATTTATTAATATAAAAATAGAAGTTTAAGAAATTCATTCCCAAACCCTTTATTTCTTTAAAAGTTGAAATTTCCAAAAAAAAACCTAAAGTTTGAGAAGATTTTAATAGAATTTTAAGAAATTCATTCCCAAGCTCTCATTTCTTTAAAAGTTAAATTTCCAAAAAGATCTCAAGGAAGATTTTGTTCCCATTCCCAAATTCCTAGAAACTTAGAAATAGAGGAAACTAGTTTAGGAAATACCGATAATTGTTCAAATAAAATTATGAAAATTTTATGTGTTATTATTCAAATAAAACTATGAAATTATTTTATGTGTTATTACTAAGGAGAAAAAATTAAGATTACTATGTATGTTAATATTTGAAAAATATATATATGTGTGTGTGTGTGTGTGTGTGTGTGTGTGTGTGTGTGTGTGTGTGTTACGCAGCATTTGATGGCATCATTCTGCATAAGGGCAAGAATTCTCTTGAAGAACATTTCCTCAGAAAATCATTAAAAACATATGTTTGGGCATTGGCGCGAGCAGCCAGTTCATCACTCGCACCGACCTGGGAAATTTACACTAAGCCCGCACCACCTGGCGCTCTGTCCCTGTGTATTGCCCGTGCCAAGCCTATTTGGGAATGTTTTTTAACAATAGAAGGCGGAAGTTTGATTCTAACAACTTTAGAACGAATCATCAAAAAGAGGTTGGGTTGTTTGGCTCCAGATCTCCCTGATTAGGAAGTGGTTTTCCACCTCTCATGGAACCTTCCTAAGAGATAGGACTCTCCCCCATGATTATAGGGATCCTAACCTCTCCTTCTCCCTCTATAAAAGCCTGCCCTCTCTATTTGCAAGCTAGTTGAACATTTGGGAAGAAAACTATAGCTAAGCGACTCTTGAGAGCAGAGCCAAGGAGAACCCTATAAGAGAGAGAGCCTTGTCCAAATCTCCGACAAAGCTTTGTGAGACACGCTCCGCTAGAAGCCCTGTTGAAGGAAGGGCACGACGTCGGAACTCGATTGTAATCTTTCTTTCGTATTTTAATATATGCTTGACTATGTCAGTGGTTCATCAGGTCTTTTCCATTGAGAGTCGATCTCATCCCCCGCCATAGGTTAATTATGTGGCTACCTATCCCGTGCCCACATTTAGTGATGGTGCCATTGTACATCGTGTGCTGGGGGCATTAGGTCCTGATTTTCAAGATATTGTTCTCCCACCAGAGGCGAACCTCTTGGAATCTATGACTTCTTATTCATCATGATGAGTCGTCATCGGAGCAGAGTTCGTTTTCTTGTGTCAAGCTCCTTAAAAAATGAAACAAGGTCTTTAGAGCAGAGTTCATTTTCTTGTGTCAAGCTCCTTAAAAAATGAAACAAGGTTGTTGGAGCACAGTTCGTTTTCTTGTGTCAGGTCCTTAAAAAATGAAACAAGGTCTTCAAAGCAGAGTTCATTTTCTTGTGTCAAGCTCCTTAAAAAATGAAACAAGGTTTTTGGAGCACAGTTCGTTTTCTTGTGTCAAGCTCCTTAAAAAATGAAACAAGGTCTTCGAAGCATAATTCGTTTTCTTGTGTCAAGCTCCTTAAAAAATGAAACAAGGTCTTCGGAGCACAATTTGTTTTCTTGTGTCAATCTCCTTAAAAAATGAAACAAAGTGGTCGAAGCAGAGTTCCTTGTCTTGTGTCAAGCTCCTTAAACAATGAAACAAGGTGTCCCGAGGATAGTTCGTCTTCTATGTCAACCTCGTTCAAAAACTGAATTAGCCATGAGGATAGTTCTTTTAATGTGTCAACCTTGTTAAAATAATGAAACACGTTCCTATTCAATTCGAGTCTTTGATTAGATCTCGTAAAATCCCAGTCGAGTCTTTCTCTTAAATCTCGTATTTTGAACCTTCACTCCATCTGCCATTCATATGGACTGAAGCTTGGGGGGCATGTACCTCGAATTGGGTCACCATGCTGGGGGCATGCTTACTTTTTCAAGAGTAGTTTATCTTTGTTTCAAGCTTGTGTAAAAATGAAACCATTCCCATTTTACATCTCGTGATTGCCATTTTATCAGCCCGTTTTTTCTAAATGAGCCTTGGTTTTCTCACTCCATCATCACTATTTGCTTGGCCAATCATATGCCTTCACTTGATTGTTTTACCAATCTTGAGGAACCACTACAATGAGTGTTCTTGTTAGCCAGCCTCTTGACCTTTATTTGTTCATAGCAGTTCCACCATTACCAAAACCAGTTGCTACCCTTTATACCACTAGTTCCTCCAAGAGGAGTCAACTTTCAGCTCTTTTCTGACTCTCTAAAACTGAAAATATTGCCGAGTCGCTTATCGTTTTGAGCTCGTTAAATTGGTTGTGAAGCGATATCTACCTAGTATACGTTTACCCCTTTTTTGGGCTGGGATAGATTATTTACGAAAAAGGAATACCGTAGCCTATCGCAACTAGGAGGTTCTCTCAGACATAGTTTTCTACCTTTTCGGGTCTGTGGGACTACCTACGAAAAGGGACCACTGGAGTTTTCTTTTCTGATGTCTTTTCAAACTCTTTAAACATGAAAATACGTCGAGTTCTTCCTTTGTCAGACTCGTTAAAATTGATGACATCGGACTCCATCATAATGACGTTACTCGAGTTCCTCCTTCCTAGGGCTCGTAAAATGTACTAGGTTGGATTTGTCCGAAGGACAAACTTACATCACAAGAATATGCTATCTTTTCAAAAATAATTGGGGTACTCGCCAGAAATGGTGGGGGGAAATGGAACCAATATTGTAGTCGTGTTGGTAGTATGTCGCTCTTGAACATGGCACTTGTCTGCATTCGTGTCGGGTTGGGGACATCTCATCTCATTATCGGCTTGCCTTCATGGGTTTGGGTAATATCTTTTGACCGCTCATCTGCTCTTTTCCATGTCAGCATGACCTCAGATCCCTTGATGTCAAATACTGCCAAATCCAATGTCGTGATGCCAATATGTTCAAGATAAGTTTGCCTCTGAAGTTTTCAACCTCCCTCTGATTCTCTGTTGATTCAAAAACATTATATTCCTCTATCTCGTGTTGATGATGTGGGAAACATTATGGCTCACCTTCGATAAAGGTCACTTCCTGTCGACTTCAGCTCATTATCCGGGAAGATGATCTAGAGACTCCCTTCAGGTACCTTGGAGTCTGCATGCCTTAATGGCAGGTTCTTCGTATTCAACGCAAGGTTTTCATTATTGGCCTTCGATCGGATGATTTTGCGGGTGTTCGACGCTAGATCACTGTTCACATTCCATGGATTGTACCTATTGTACCTTGAGATCCATTGTCATTATTGGTGGTTTCTCTCGCATTTGTTAATAGCTTTCATCATTGGCTGGTAATCAGACAATGTTCTTGCATGTTCGACTTCAGCTCACATATTCGCATGCTTGAACTTGTACTAGGTTCGAGTCGAGATGGAGTGCAAGACCCTGGGTTTTGTCTGATGAAATCCAGGCTGTGGATTCTGTGTGTATTATTATGAATTATTCCATAACTCTTTTGATTGGATGGTTGCGAACATACCTGAGTATACTTTTTGATCCTTATTCTGTTGGATGGCTACATCCATACCTTGGATCTCACTATTTTTGTACTCTTTTATGGATGGCTGCGCCCATACCACATATCATGTGTTAGAGATATCAGTTACTCGCAGGTCTTCCGACGACAGTGTTTTCAGTTGAACACATTCTCATAAAGCATTTCACCCCTTCCTCTCTCTCGGACCTCATGCTTTAGGGGGCATATGTTACACAGCATTTTGTCACCGTCCCTACAATCCCTCATCCTGTACATTGGAGGACTATTCCCGTGACCTGTGAACAGTAAAATATCTTGAAAACACCGTGATGGCATCCTTCTGCATAAGGACAAGAATTCTCCTGAAGAACATTTCCTCATAAAATCATTAAAAACATATGTTTGGGCATTGGCGCAAGCAGCCAGTTCAACACTCGCGCCGACCTGGGAAATTTACATTAAGCCCACGCCACCTGGTGCTCTGTCCCTGTGTATTGCCAGCGCCAAGCCTATTTGGGAATGTTTTTTAACAATAGAAGGTGGAAGTTTGATTCTAACAACTTCAGAACGAATCATCAAAAAGAGGTTGGGTTGTTTGGCTTCGGATCTCCCTGATTAGGCAGTGGTTTTCCACCTCTCATGGAACCTTCCTAAAAGACAGGACTCTTCCCCATGATTATAGGGATCCTAACCTCTCCTTCTCCCTCTATAAAAGCCTGCCCTCTCTATTTGCAAGCTAGCTGAACATTTGGGAAGAAAACTATAGCTAAGCGACTTTTGAGAGCAGAGCCAAGGAGAACCCCGTAAGAGAGAGAGCCTTGTCCAAATCCCCGACAAAGCTTTATGAGACATGCTCCGCTGGAAGCCCTGTCGAAGGAAGGACGCGATGTCGGAACTCGGTTGTAATCTTTCTTTCGTATTTTAATATATGCTCGACTATGTTATTGGTTCCATCGTTGTATTGCTTATTTGTGTAGTGCAACTTGATTCAATCTTTTCCGACTGATTGATAGTTACATGTTCAAATTACTATGTTGTATGCCATAATTTTTCTCTGTATGTGTACAGGTGTCTGGACGTAGTGAGCGAAAGTATTGTGATCTGTCAAGCTAGGAACAGGAAGCAGCACTTCTCCGTCGAAAGCAGCGTAGGACTTCAGGTATGCTATTTATCATAGCTTCGCCTTTTGTAACTAGGAATCGGTATCGTAGCATGTTTTGTTTGTTGCTAGACCCACTCTAGGGCTAGTGGGATCACCTATGTCCGCAGAGGGGATTTACCTCGTCAACAATATATATATATATAGATATAATTTTTTATATTTATTTTTTATTTTATTTTGATATAAAATTATTAAGTAATTATTTGGATAAGCATGTCTATTTTGGAATAAGGTTTTCTAAATTTTAATTTAATTATTAATAATTAGTAGGTGGATAGTAGTGGTTTAACCTCCACTAAATATTTTAAAATATACTAATCAGTAGTCACAAATAAAAGATTGAGATTTATCTCAAAACTAGTTAGCTCTTTCTTCCCTTTTAAGCTAATTGATTAATTTTTAAAAAAATCATATGAAATAAAGTTATTATATTTGAGTATGCGCTATTAGTAATTCATGGTATTGTAAGAAAACCTATATACAAGTTAAGAATCCTCTCTATAAAGTGGGCATGAATCTTCATGGTTAAGAATCTTGTTTCATATTTTTTGTTGAAGTATCGATGTTTAACATATATATTATTTTTAATATGTATATAATTAATAGTAATTTAAAATAAATTTATAATTTAATTGAACTATTCATCATCTAAGAGTTTTCAACAACTAGGATTTCCAAGTGATTAGCACCACTGGTGCAACTTCAATGGCAAGCTCGATAGGGGGAGCAGAGCTCCCTCTAGTGACATCATGATGGGAGATAAAATGTTATGTGAATGTCGCATACATGACTTTAAATCCATTCAAAACCAAGGAGTAGAAAATACTGAACCAAAAAAGGAGGCATCATTTACAACAAACCCTTTATTGGAGAGGTGAGCCTTAGGGGGCTACTACCAAAATTGACCATTGACCCAAATTTCGAGGTTAAATCAGACTATATTGGATATTACATTCAATACATAAAGGATGATGCTCTAATAGGAAAATTCATAAGAATTTTACATATAAAAATCCCTTTCATGGTGGATCCAACAACATTGGTAGCCTAAAGGATAAATAAAGCTAGAGTTGGGAGCAAAGGGTTTCTCCATGGTCATATCTACAAATATTGAAGAAAAATCATGAGTATTTGAAGGTGGACCATACTTATAATACTCATATGAGCTTTACTTGTGGTTCTAGAAGGAGCGATTCACTCTAGACAAAGAATATTTCAAAGCAACTCCATTCTTGATATGATTGTACTCCCTATCGAGGGAATTTTTGGAGGAAAAGATACTAGAAGGAATAAGAAAATACCTAGGAAAATTTTTCAAAGCTTTAAAAGCCACTAAGCAAGCTAGGTATATTTATTAACATAGAATTTGTGTCTACATGAATATTTTACAACCACTTCCTAAAAAAATTGATATATATCACCAAGATGAGATCTAGAAATATACTTTAGATTATGATCACATTCCCTTCAAGTGTTACCACTACCATGAATATGCCATATGTTTTGTGAATTCCATATTTTAAATCCACCTCTATCACAATATTAACATTTTTCAAAGGATGATTAGGTTTTTCCAAGACTCCAATTCCACCACAAAAACCTCAAAGCCCCTCCACCGCCAACCTCTGGAAAAAATTCCAAAACCAATAATAGCTTTGATCCATTATTAGATATGGACCCTTAAAAATATCTTACTTTAAACATTCTGGAGAGCTCACAACACCTAGATGCATTTATGCCACAACAGACTCTTGAAGCCACATTTTCTCTTTCATCAAAAGAAAATCGAAAAGTTCCCAAAGTAATCTCAAAATATGTACTCCCAAAGATCTAGATGGATGATCAGGAGATCGAAACATAAATAGATAACATTGAATAAATGGATATGGATACCATTTATTTATTCAATATGAAAAAGAATTGGAAAGGGAAAGATCTAAGCACAACACCTAAAAACCAAGTGAAAATCATAAGAAAAGCCTACATCAAAGAAAAAAATGCAATCCAAGAAAAAGGATTTAGGTACCTCAGCTTTTGTATCATGACTGGGAGTGTAATGTCAAACATTTAAAGAACCCCATAAACCTCATAAATATGAAAATAAAAGGGAAAGAAACAAATATTGGAGGAACTAAGCGAATCTCCATTCAATTCAAAGAGAATTAAGTTAATATCATGTGTTTCCCCTCCACCCCTATTTCTCAATGAAATTCATCTCTCAGAACATAATGGGCCTAAATTTTAAGGGAAACCAAATGCTCCTTAGAAATATTTGGAAGGAATATTCACCCACATTCCTAATGATACATGAAATTAAATGTATTAGTGAGAAAACAGTCAAGGAAATCTCAAATAGGTGGAAGGATTTCCAATGGATAGCCATACATGCTTGAAGACAATTTGGAGGTCTCATAGCTTACTAAAAATTTTAGGAAGTTCAGATGTTGGGCATGTTCACAGCTTCCAAAATTCCCACTATGAAATTCTATCTAATAGGTTCATCATAAATTTGTTTCCTTACTAATGTCTATGGACCTAATTTTTCCAGATAAAAATGTCGATTTTTAAGATCTCTAAGCAATCTAGCACCCATTATTGGAGAAACTTTGTCGACCATAGTGGAATATTTTAATTTAACTAGATCCTTTTCATAAAAAAAGGAGGAGCTCAAAGGCTAGAAAATGAGGCTCACCCATTTGAAGAAACACCATGTCAAGTCATAAAGCAAGACAAGTGAATTAACATGTATTTATTCAATCCAAGTAACTAAACTTTGAGGTGAAACACAATGTGTGTAAACTGGCTCTTATTAAACTTTCTTACACAAAACCTAACATAAAGCATGTACAATGTAGGTCTCAGAGTTGTCTTCCACTTACACTGATTTTTAGATTCTTAATTTCAATTTTGACTTGTTGACACAAAGTTGCAATCTCAAAAAGATGTATAAAACTTTATCACAAAATACTCTGTCTGAATTAATTGTTGGTCAAAATCAGTTAAGACTATACAGAAAATGAATTTAAATAAAATTAGTATTCTGAGTTGTGTGGGAAAATTTTAATACGAAATAATAACAATCCTTTTGTTCTAAAATGTAAACCAAATCACCCTTCTAAAAATATTATTGCACGAAAATAGAGTATGTACTTACAAATATTGTGTGGAGTCCTATGTGATTACAAGATCACTACAGGAAATCCAATAGTTATTACAGGAATTTCGGTGTGATTACATGATCACTACATGAAATACGATAGTTATTACAATAATTCGCTTGTGATTACAAGATCACTACACAAAATTTTGGCCTACAATTACAGGTATTCTCAATAATTACATGAAAACAGAGCACACACATTTCTCATATATATCATAAGGATTATAAATAAAATTCATATCAAACATATCAAAACTTAACAAAAATAATAATAAAAACATATGCAACACGTAGCAGGGGCCCCTCCTAGTCTATGTTATTATTAAAGCTATAAAGAATTACCACAACTTATATAAAAACTCACATAAAATCCTCCTTATATTAATAGAAGAACCAGAATTTTAGTACAAAGGTGTATGTATATACCAGAAAGTATCTTTCTCTCCAAACTATATCTTTTCTACCTATATACTTTTATGAAAAATATCAATATTTCACTGAGTTTCCCAAAAACATGGTCAATTCATTATTTTATGCTTAAAATAAAGTGATACCATCATAAAGATGATTATCCTTAATTCTGTAATGTGTATCTTATTTTTTGGGTTCTGGTAACTGATCCTTAGCTCGTTGGAGAATATTATGGCAGTTCCCAATATATTTTGCATAATACACTTATTTGGTACCGCTTACTATCTTTGTTCTTTAACTTCTATAACAAATAGATATGGATCGACCTCTAAGTGTCAGAATCATTCTTGTTGATGTGGATTTTTTACCAGAATTTTGATGGTTAAATTCCCGTGATGACAAGTTTTGACCTTTCGATTTCATTAGTAACAAGAATAAATCTAATTTATAAACATTTATAGATTAAAAATAAAAGAACACTTCTACAAATGATTTTACCTTTAACTTTATCCTTTAAATGCCATTTATTTAACAAAATAGGTAAAATGATATGGAATGAAGGTTCAAATGAAGGGTATGATGTCAAAAATGGGATGGCCACATATATGAAATTTTAAGCACAACATTTGCTCAGGCTTATATTTTTGCATGACCCTTATTCAACAAAAATGGAGATCTTATTTTTAGTGTTACACCACTTTTTGGTCATATAACCATTTATAATTAGACAGTCGAAGTACACCATGTAAAACTAATTTTACCATAGTGAAATTGCTTTCACTATAAGAAATAATTTAATAAACCGTATTTTATTAAGTTATTTCTGGTTCAAATAAGAAACCCCATAAGGAATAATTAAATAAATCATTATTTATTTGGTTTTCCTCCAGGAATAATTAATTAAACCACTATTTAAATAATATTCCTAGTCATATTTAACCCAATTAATGAGAAATAGCTAGATAAATCATTATTTATCTTATTATTCTCTAGGAATAATTAATTAAATCATTATTTATTTAATATTCCTTGTTAAATTTGATTAAATCATTTAGGAATAGTAAAATAAATCATTATTTGTTAAATTTTTCCTTAACCCTATTCTTCAAATGATAAATAAATCATTTATTTATTTATTATTTCTAAATAAAGGGATTTAACCAATTTAAATTCATTTTCCCTCCAAAAAAATATACTAAAATATTCCAAGTAGTTAGATCTAGATCTTGGTTAATAATATTTTATTATGCACCATTATCAAGGATAACTCAATATTTTGTTATAAATAGGAGGGTTTTCCATTCATTATTTACCTTTGATCATTTTATCATGTTCTGACTTTGATCCTTTTGTCATAGTCATACTTTGATCACTTTTATTATTTTGTTTCTTGAGCTCCCATAGAGTTCAACACGTCTTGGGTTTTCTACACCATTGAGAGAGAGAAGCTTCTGGATCTGAAGCATTAAGGACAGCCAAGAACACATCCCATTGAGGGGGATTGGTAACATCATTCTTTGTTCTCTTCCCATGTGTTAATACATATAAAATTATTTATATATCTTGTCTTTTCCATTGGATATTTGAAGAAACTCTTATTCCATTTTACTGTTTAGCTACTTTTACTACATAGATCTGGGTTTTTTTTGCATTTGTTTCGACTATCTATTGCAGATCTAAAGAAGTTAGATAACTATATTTGTTGTTAGGGTTTTTTTTCATGTGCATCTAAAGTGATCTCTTTTCATACATTTGCGTTAAGAATTCATTCTAACATCCAACATCTCAAAATTAGTCAAACAAATTATTTTACTTCATGCTTGGTCAAAATTTCACCTCTCTATTTTCTTGTACTGATTCAGTTGCTTGAATAAAGAGATTGAGACTAGTATTTACAGGCTTAGCTCTGTCAATTTTGTCTTTCAATTTTGATTTTAAACCCTTGATCCTTATCATTAACCTGTTTTTATTTGAATGATGTGGAGATTTTCCTTATACATATCTATGTATTTTATCTTGAGAGTCTTGTGTTTCTCTTATTTTTTATAAAATCAGTCCTTCAACATTTCATTTTATAACTTTATCACTTCATTTACCATCTTTGTTTCATGTAAATTCCATTTCAATTTTTTAGTAGTCTTGTTCTTTTTCTTTAATTTATTCAATAAAATGTTTAGTTGTTGATCTTCAAGGATCATTTTTTCTTGAATTTCCTTTGATGAATATTCTTCATATTCTCCTTTTTACTGTTGGAGTGGTTAGCTCTGCTCTGTGTATACTTCTTGGCCTTGTTGGAGTGGTTGAATCTGTTTTGTGTATACTTCCTCAATGTAATCTCATCTAGTGTGTATTTCTTTCTCCTTTTGAAGTTCATAGACTTGTTCATCCTGCACTTCCTCAAGGGCCTCCTCACATATAATTTTGGCTTTAGTTTTACGATTTTTGGGAATTCCTTATAGTTTATTAAGGCTATACTCTTCTCCATATGCTTCTTTAAATAACTGTATCTGTCCTCTAGTAATTTTGATACTGACTATTGGTGCTTTCCTAGAACTAGCTCTTCTTTTCTTGCCAGTGGAGGAGGAGCCAATAACCTCTAGGGAAGGTGGGGATTCTTGTTCTTTTTGTTTTTCGAATATAGTCTATTCTTTCGATTTTTCTTTCATACCATGTTCTCCCTCCCTATCTTCTTCAATTTTTTGTTGGCCTTGAGGTTCCATATTTTTATGAAATTGTGGAGTCAGGTTTTTTTATTCTTCTAGTATGTTTCCTTCAATTTGTCTCTCATTATGGTCTCGATTCATTTCGTTAGGGTTTTTAGGAGGCTCTGCCTCTTCAATTCCAAAGCAATTTATTTGTAAAAAAATCACCTCAAGTTTGATTTAATCTAACCAATTCATCTAAAACAAGTAATTTGAATAACCCATGATGATAAAGAAATATCTCCTTATTTCCTTAGCATTTTTGAACCATGACTGGCATCTTCAGTATACTCTTATATAAGAAAAATGGAAAATATATCCTTTTAGTATGGTTTTTTGCATGTTCCAACAAGCGGATATGATAGAGGAAAATGATGTTGTACCTGCCTTCACAAGTAACATATTTCTACTAGAAATATGCTATGTCGACCCATGGGTCCTTTAGCCACCACCTTGATACACCCTTAGCCCAATCAAAGCTTTTGTTTTCTTTATTTGGAAACCGTATACATACTCCCTTCTTTATCCTCTGTCATTTAAACCATTTTTCACCACTTTGCGTTAATATTGTAACCCTAGTTAGGGTTTCCTCTGAAACGGTGAATGTGAGGTCACCAATATTTGCATCTATCCATTGAATATGGTGGGGAATTGTGTTGTAATTGTAGCATTATTCCCTTGAAAGTTTTCGGAAAATGAGAGCAATCCAACTCTATGGAAATATATCATACATGCCAGAAATTTTTCCATGATAGCAATGCCATAATGTTTGGTACGTACCACCCTATGGTAGCCATGCTTGACCTTTGTCTCTGATTCAAAAATATTAAAACTTTAATTCAGGTATATGGGGTATGATACATAATAGCAGCGTTGGGTTTACGATATTTTCAGATTTTTAAATGGCTATAGGTTGTGGAATACAAGAGTGGAAATGGTTTTACTTCGAATGAAAGTTATATTTGTAACTAAAAGTAAAAAAATCGCTTTTTATAATAATTGGTGATAATGAATTCACATCATGATAAATAGTTCGACATAACTTATGTTTTTGAAATGCCCAATAAACACTATAGAGTAAAGATTTCCCAAAGGATAGGTGGATATAATAGTAATAATTACATAGAGGAATGTGAATTGTGGTAATAATGTTAAATCATGAAAAGTAGTGTCTAGGATGTATTAAAAATAAAATAATTTGTTTCTAAAGTCTTCCAAATTTAATAAATAAATGTAAATTAATTAATTTCTTCTTCTTCATTACCTTGCTAAGGAGTACTGAATATGATCTTGTTGATACCTTCATTATTGCTTCCATGATGGAATATAGGATTGCTTGTTGTAACTATATTCTCTCTGTTGAAGCCGATTTTACAGGAAACCACTTCTTAATTTGCAAGAATTTAAACTTTAATTCAAGAAATCATTTCTCATATTACAAGAATTTAGTAAACAATGTTTTCTTTTCTTATATTGATCAAAAATTTTGTAACTAATATTGATAAAAACTTTCCTAATGCATTTGTCTAATAGGAGTAACCAATGATTAAAAGTAACCTCACTTTTGACAGATAACTTGAGACTATCTTAGTGCAGAGCTTCCTGTAATTGAAGGGATTTTATAAAAACATTGATTCTGAATTCTAATTTTGCAGGAATTGGAAACATATATGTTAAAAAATCCATGTAACTATAGCAATGTATAGAAAATTATGTTTTAATTCTGAATTTACAAGAAAAAATAGCCACATTTTTCTAAAAGGAGGCATTTTCTGAGTATATGTAACTTATTAACAAACCACACTATTTACATCTTTAGGACACTATCCTGTGGATTTTTATCGATCCTAGGACAATTAGTGTTCATTGATGTTTTCAAATTTTAATAAATCTAAAAAAATTAAAGAAAACTCAACTACTATCATGTGGGATTTTCTCGATCCTATGATGGTTAATTCTCATTGGTATTTTCAATTTTAGAGAGTCTAAAAAACTTAAAGAAAACTCTAAAGAATTTCCTTTTTCGTTATTAATCTATCAAAATCAGATTAAGGAATAATCATAAAATTGATAGATGTCCTTATCATATTTTAATGAGCACAAGAAGGAACAAATTTAGCTCATTATTTCAAAAATGTAAATTCAGGATGAAAGTGGATGAGGGGCATTATCCACAATTTCCATCTCTGTATGCTGAAAAATTGAAATAAAATAATCTCTAGAAATTATTTGATGATACAGCTTCAGCCTATGGCCATTGACTAAAAATGAAATTCCTAACCCATCAATTGTTTTTATTTCTACAACACCATTATCAAACACAATTTTAATTTCATAGGGTCCCAACCAATTAGTAGTAAACTTACTCTTGAAGTCTTTAAAACTTGATTCAAACAATAGGGCCCAATATTCAGCTTTAAACTCTTTGTTATTTATGAATATGTCATGACATTTAGCTCTCTTCTATTGTAATAGAGTGGTCTTCTATAGAGCATCTAATTTCATCTCATCTAATTCATTTAATTGTAGGAATCTTGGTTGTTGAGATTTAAACAAGTTTAATCCCAATTTTGTTGCAATTTCAAAATTTTTAACTTAAAATTCAATGGGAAAAAGTACATGTTTTCCATAAACTAATTTGAATGGGGTATGACTGGTTATACCCTTCCATGTTGTTTTGTATGCCCATAAAGCTTCATGAAGCTTTTCTGACCAATTTGTTCAGTGAAGCCGAACAATATTTGATAAGATGCCTTCCAACACCATATTTGTAGATTCCACTTCGCCATTGGCCTGTGGATGATAAGGAGTTGACTTCCAGTGTTTAGTTTTATATTCCTTCATAATTGAATCAACAATATTTGATGTAAATTGAGCCCCTGGTTAATAACTATCTCCCTAGGTAACCAAAAAAATCAAAATATCTTCAAAAAGAAAATACACTATTTATTGTTCATTGGCTCTTACCAAATATTTCGCCTCTGCCGACTTTATCACATAATCTATGCAAAATAATATATAACTCTTCTTCTTTGGTGTTGTATTAATGAGTCCCACAAAGTATAAGGCCCATTTCTCGAAAGGTTCTACAAGAAATTGTGGATGAAGATTCATTTCATCAACTGCAACTGGATGACCCATTATTTTGCAATTATCACAACTTCTGACATACTTTTTGGTGTCTTTAAAAAGACTTGGCCAATAGTATCCTAGCTAGAGAATTTTATAGGTTGTCCTCTAATCTGAAAAGTGTCCACCACATGGCTCATCATGAATTATTTCAATATATCCAACATATCATATTCTCTAACACATCTATGGATAGCCACATCTACTCCTGTATAGAAAAGATCCCCTTGAATCTAGGAGTATCTAGCACTTTTCCTAATCACTTTCTTCTTTAATTTCGATGAAAAGTGTGGTAGAAATTTTCTTGTAGAGAAACAATTGGAAATGTGAGTGAACAAAGTTGTTATAACAAAGATTGCAAATAAATTTTCTTCTAGAAAGCTATCTACTACAATAATTGTCTCACCAGAATTGTTGATTCGAGAGAGGAAATCTTCCACCTAATTTTCTCTCCTTGGCTTGTCTAGCCTTGTGATGTTAAATTCCTGTAATAGTAGCAACCATCTTGTAATTCTTCCATTTTTTATTGCCTTATTCATTAGGTGTCAAATAACAAAATGGTCATTATGCATAAAGACTTCATAACCCGTAATATAATGAAGAAACTTATTAGCTGCATAAAAAATTGTCGAAAATTCTTTTTTTGTAACAATGTAATTAGTTTCAGTCGGAGTCAAGTTTTTAATAATATAATAAATGACATATGTTCTTTGTTATTTTTTTTCCCTAAATTAATCCTATGGTTGATTCAGAAGCATCTGTAGATATATGAAAAGGTAATTTCCAATCGGGTCCTCTTAACACAAGAGTCATAGAAAGTTTTTCTTTAAGTAAATCAAAAGCAATTTGGGAGTCATTATCCCAATAAAATTCAATATCTTTTGCAATAATTTTAAATAATGGTGAGGCAATTTTTTATTTTTATTCAATAAAATGCCTATAATACCCTGCATGTCCTAAAAAAAAACTTACATATCTCTAAGAAGGTGGAATTGGGAAGTTAAAAATTACTTCAACCTTGTGTGGATCTACCTTGATACCCAAGAAAGAGTCATGATGTCCAAGGACAATTCCTTCATTAAACATTAAAAAACATTTTTCATTGCTTAAAGAAATATTTGACTCTTGGCATATTTTAAATGATTTTTCTAGGTTATCAATGGCTTCCAACATAGTTACCAATCAAACGGGAACTCTTACCTCAAAACAGGAACTATAACCAAAAAAACATCAAAAAACCATGAAAAAACAAGCCGAAAACGAAATGTTGTATTCTGGAATAAGCTTTTTTTGCAGAGTAAATTTTCAACGTTTTTTTAAAAATGGAAGAAAAGCCCATTTTTTTTTGTACAAAAAACACCCCGAAAACAAAAATTTGTATAGTGGAATAACCTTTTTTTTTCGGGGTAAATTTTCAACATTTTTAAAAATAGACGTAAAAACCAATTTTTTTGTGCAAAAAACACCCCGAAAACAGAAAATGTTCAAACAAAAATTTTAGAATAATAAAAATTTATATTCAAAATTAAAAAAGAAAAAGAAAAAATATTTTAAAATAATTGAAAAAAACACAAATTTCATTATTTTTTTAATTAAAATAATTTTAAAATTAAAAATTAAAAATTAAGTGAAAAAATTAATAAATAAATAACATTTTAAAAAATAAAATTTAAAAATATATTGAAATTAAAAAATAAATGAAAAATAAAAACAAAATATTAAATTTTTAAAAATATATATATATATATATATTAAAAAATTAAATTTTTATTAAATTAAAAACAAAATAATTTAAATTTGAAAATAAAAAATTAAATTTAAAAATATATATATTAAATTTTAATAAATTTTAAAAATTGAAATATATATATATATATTAAAAATGAAAAATATTTAAAATAAAAAAATAAAATAAAATAAAAATAAAAACAAATAAATTTTAAAAAATAAATTAAATTTAAATTATATGTATATATTAAATTAAATTAAAAAATATATATTCTACACCTTATTAAATTAATTTATATATATATATATATATATATATATATATATATATAATTTTAATAAATAAATGAAAAAAAAAAAGAGAAAGAAAGAAAGTAGTCTTTTAAAAGGAAATTTAAAAAAAAATTAAAAATCAATTACAAATGGAAAATAGAAAAAAAAAAATTGAAAAAAAATAAACAAAATTATTTAAAAAATAAAATTAATTTAAATTATAAAAATTTAATTTTAATAAAAAATAATAAATTTTATATAATTAAATAATAATAATAATAATAAATATTAAATTAAATTAAATTATAAAAATTAAAAATTAAAAAAAAAAATTATTATTAAATTTTATTAAATTAAATTAAAAAAGTAATATTAAATTTAATAAAATTAAATTAAATTAATAAATAAATAATTAAAACGAGTATGAAATATAATAAATAGCAATACAAACAAAAAAAGAATATTAAAAAATAACAATAAAAAATCGAATTAAAAACGAATTATTTAATTGCAACGCCTAGATTGCGACGGGGTCGACCACTGGGCGGGTGTGGGGCTACTGCCCAACGGCCGACCCCCACCGCCACATGGTTCCCAATTCGATTCTTGGAATCGACCTCCCCAGGTCAATTTCGGGAATCGAACCTGACCTCCCTAGGTCGATTCTGAGAATCGACCTCCCTGGGTTGATTCCTAGAATCGACCTCCCCAATTGGATTCCTGGAATCGGCCTCCCAAGGTCGATTCCCGGAATCGGCCTCCCAAGGTCAATTCCCGGAATCGGCCTCCCAATGTCAATTCCCGGAATTGATCTCCCAAGGTCGATTCTAGGATCGGCCTCCCAAGGTCGATTCTAGGATCAGCCTCCCAAGGTCGATTCCGGGAATCGACCTCCCGCCACCACTTGGACGGCGCAATTAAATATATTTTTTTTTAATTTGATTTTTTTTATTTATGAAAATTTAATAACTTTTTTAATTTTTTTTATTATTTATTATATTTCATATTTGTTTTTTAATTTAATTTAATATTTTATTTTAATTTTTTTAATTTTTTTTATTATTTTTAAAAAAATTTATTATTTATTTATTAAATTTTGTAAATTTTAATTTAAAAAAAAAAAGTTTTAATTTTTTTTTTTCTAAACTATTTGAAAATGTTTTTTCGCAATTTTTTTGGTTTTTTATCTTAATTTTTTTTTTAATTTCTATTTTAATTTTCTTTTTCATTTTTAAATTTTTTTTTAATTAATTTAATGTTTTATTATTTTTAAAAAAAATATTTTTATTTTATTTTATTTTTTTAACTATTTTTTATTTTTGTATTTTTATTTTTCTATTTTAATTTTAATTGTTTTTAAATTATATATATATATATATATATATATATATATATGAGAAAAAATTGTTTTTGATGTTTTTTTATTTATTTTTTTCAATTTTTGTTTCTTTCTATAAATTATGTGTTTTTTTTTAGCTTTTCCCTTCTTCTTCTTCTTTTTTTTACAAGTTTATTTTATTTTATATTTTTACATTTTTATTGGTATTTTTATTATTTTTATATATTTTGTTATATTTGAGTTTTTTTGTCATATTTTTCTTATTTTATTTTTATGTTTTATCACTAACATGAAAATTACCATTCTAAAAAAAAATGGTTGATGCTGCATCAACACTTTTCAAAATTAGCATGAAAATCACCTCTAAAAAAATGATTGACGATGTATCAACACTTTTTAAAATTAGCATGAAAATCACTAACATTTAAAACAAATGATCATACTTCATAAATAAAAAAAGTTGAAGTGTCAAAAATATGCTAAAAAAAAAACTGGGTGATTCTACATACCACTTATCAAAATTAGGTGTTTTTTTTGCGACCTCAAAAAAGTAGGTACCAATTCAGTTACCTATTTGATCGATAACTATGTTTTCCTCAAAAGTGTTTCTGTAAATAGTGAAATCATTCATATATACTTCCACACAATCATGAATTAAATCAACAAAAATAGTCAAGATTGCCCTTTGAATTTGGAACTGATAAAACTTCATTTATCTTTTTTATTTCAGGGATAAGAAAATTTGCAGTAATTAGGAGGAAACATAGAAGAAAAATACAACCATGTTAAAAGTTGGTGTATAACCTAGGACAAATACAATTTCCAAATAATTTTGACAATTTATATATTATTAAATCACAATTTCTTAAACCACAAACTTTTTACAATTCATAACCATGTTAATGGAAAATAAATAAAAATATTAAAAAAAAACCATTATCACATAAATAAATAAAAGAAAAAAACAAAAACATTACAAAATTTCAAAAAATGATAACAAAATAATTAAAAATTTATTTAAAACAACACATTTCTAAAACCATTATAAACTTAGTAAACAACAATCATGGCTCGAACCAATGCCAAAATTAAATGAAATTAAAGTGCAGAGCGAGGAAGAAAGAATAAAAGTGCAAACTCTTCAAAACATATCTTAGATCTTAGGTTTTTAAAACAGTTATAAACCTACTAATGAAACAACAATCATCACTAGAGTCAATGCCAAAAGAATGAAATGAAATAAAAGTGTGGAAAAAAGAGGAAAGAATAAAAGTGTAAACTCCTCGAAATATATCTTAAATTTTAGATCTTTAAATTAGTTATAAACTTAATAATGAAACAACAATCATGATTAGAACAATGCCAAAAAAAAATAAAATGAAATAAAAATGTAGGACAAAGAGGAAGAAATAAAGTGCAAACTCCTCAAAATATATCTTAGATCTTAGGTGTTTCCTTCAGAGTGATTTCAAAAGATTTCGAGCTCAAAAACTTAAAAGATTTCAAACAATTGAAAATCAAAATCACATTTAACGATAATAGGTTAGGAAAACTCACTACATGGTTTTTCTATCAAATAAATTTGATAGCATGAGTGAATATAAAATTATCATTTGATAGCACGAGTGAATGTAAAATTATCAAAAAGGAGTTGTCTAATGAGATGGAAGAATTATTTGGATGGTTAAAATTGGCTTGAATTCGGGCCAAAAAAATTTAAGAAATCTTACAGTAACAGTGTTTGAATCATAATTTTGATAGTGGAAATGAATTCAGCACTATAAAAAACTTCTAGGGCACCCAAAATATTAAAGTTTGATAGTTATAACTTGGATTTACAAAAATCTCTGTTGATGTTCTTAAAATCTTACCGAAATTTCCATGATTTTCAGAGCAAAAAAGCAAGTCTAGTTAGACCGAAATTTCCATGATTTTCAAAGCAAAAAAGCAAGTCTAGTTAGACTACAGCAATCAAAAATGAAGATAGCTACAATGGGTAATCAAGATAGCTAACGATTATGAGTTTGTTTTGGGAATCATTTTTATAGTTGATAGTTTTTTTAAAACCTAATTCAAATATGTTCACTAATTATTTAATTAAAAACATCTCACAATTTTTTACATATTGAGAATTAAAAGTTAAATTAGTTTAATTGTAAATGGATTACAATATATTTTACATAATCACTTATCAATCAGCTTGATTACTTATAGGTGTGATTGTATTAATAAATTAATAAATAATTATTATAAAAATAATACAATAAATAAAATATTGCCCACGTGGTGTAGAGCAGTCAGTGATGTGGTGCACTCTTAAGGCACTCCGTTCTGCAAGGTCACCAGTTTGAAACCCCTGAGTGGGATAGCAAAACTCGTGGGTGGGATGAGAGGAAAAAAAATGGGAAGATTAGGATTAGTTTAAACGAGCAAAAAAAAATACAATAAATAAAATATTAAATAATAAAAATTGAAAATATTAATAAATAATAATAATAATAATTAATATAATAAAAAAATGATAATAAGAGTAAATAAATAAAATAATAAATAATAAAGTGAAGTTATCAATAAATAAATAAAATAGTAAATTAAGTAATAAAAAAAAAAAAAATGAATAAAATGTCAAACTAATAAAAAGGTTAACGAAAAGTTAAAAGAAAAAACTAGAATTTCATATGATGATACATGGATTGTGTGGATGATGGTTTCTTTCCATTTTTGGAACAAATTATCCTATTTAATAGATGAAAAGGAGGATGAGAGACATTATTATTTGGAGAGGAGAATTCTAGGAGAGGAAGATTCAATGACTATAGTAGTTGATTGAGTTAAATCTTCTTTTTAAAGATAAGTTTTCATCTCTCATGGTTTCTTACATTAATTATTAATAGCATTAATTAATGTAAATAATTTATATGTTTTAATTTCAAACCATTATATATGATATCAAAGTATGGTTTCAACTCTATTGAACCTTCAAACTTCTATATTTTTATTCACTAATAATTATAAATAATATTTTATAATTAATAAATTACAAAAAAAAAAACTTAAACCCCAAAAAAATGATTATATCTATAAAACAATGTAAAGAGAATTCAATTTTTTTAATTTTTTATTCAAATGTTTTTCACAATAGTGTTGATGAACTAAGGTGGATTCATTAGATAAGATGAAGGGATGAAGAGATTAATTTGTTTTTAATATAATTTTAAAAATATATATATAATTTTAGATGATTTAAAATATATATATATAGAAATAACAAAATTAATTAATTCTAAAAATATTAGTTATCCAAAATGAGCTAACACTCACACTTAAATGTTTTAATTAATTCTAAAAATACTAGTTATCCAAAATGAACTAACTACTCAGTTAAAAGAGTAAATTATTGTACAACATTCCAACATCCACTTAAGTGACTCACTGAAATTCACAGGCAAGTCCCTTCAAGTTCACATGCAGCTAACTACTCAAGTTAACATCTCTCTATCATAACTTGATCTCCTCTATCATATCTGAAACTATGTGACATGGTTCTTATTTGTATCTTGTCTTGGTCTATGTGAAGCTGGTTCTTATTTGGGTTGATTTCTGCTTTTCTCTCCGTGGAGATCTCTAGTACTTTATCTTGAATTCAGTTTCTGACTTATGCCTTAAGTTTTAAATTGAAATTGTGCGCCTGAAATCGTAAACATGGGAGCACCAGCGGATTTAAGCATCGAAAAAATGCAACTCGAAGTGAGCAGCAGAAATAAAAACTCCAGGCTTTGAATCCTCCACAGAAAGAAAAACTCCATGCTTTAGATCCTCTTGTTGCTCAACATTTTGGCATTGGTTGTGGGTTCAAATGTAGGGACTCTGTTTTGGCCTTGGTTGTGGGTTCAAATGCAGGGCCTCTGTGGACAATATTTTATTTCCTACACGTTGGGGCCAAACAATGGTTCTCTTCCTGTCTTGAGACTGTGGGTTGGCCTCTTCTCATATTGCCTTTGTATTAAAATATAGAAAGCAGCCCAACGGAGAGAATCACATCACCCCCAAGCTCTTCCTTGCTTGTGGAATCGGAATTCGCACAGGCCCCTAGAACAGCCGTGTCGATTTCCAGACCCTAGATCAACTCACAGGCCCCTAGATCAACTTCGGCTTCAAGGTCCCTTTGAAAATGCACATACAGATGATCAGATCAGTCCATTAATGACGTATCAGAAAACAAACAAATCCATGAATGATGTTGAAGAATTAGCCATAGCTAAGTCTGGTAAGCCTCCATAATAATCCATGACTGTAGAAATCTCCATGCACCAAATTACTATAATATTCATTTCTAGTTTAACCTCTAAACCACAGACTAGATCATACATCTTACCATGTAACTGTTAATTGCAAAAACACTACCATGTTATAAGATAGAATTTTATGATCATAGCCTCTTCAAACTTCGAACTGACCACAAAACTTCATTAATAATTTTTATTTTAGAGTTATAGGTCTTCAATGCTTCACTATTGAGCGCTCTCTTCATTGATAATATCTTCGCTTATTTTTTTTAACTGCTGAAATTAAATGAATTTAGACTTTTTAACCAAAAATGTTGTCAGGCTGAAAATGCTCATTTTCTGATATGGCAACAAAACATAGGGACATCCTTGCAGATATCATCCGGGTTCCGTTGAGCGACGGCCTGTTCACCAATAAGCTTCTTCCCCAGGATTTTGTGGGGTGATCTCTTACACGTGGGATTGAGAACATGTCCAAAAATCTTTGCCCTTTCTTTTGTCACTCCCTCCAATGCAACCTAGTGGTTAAAACAATTTTGTTGATAAAAAAGATGGTTGTCATCAAGCGACTAGTAAAAGTGTTGGTGTACATGCACATAGATTAGATTTAGTTCAACTCTAGATATTGCATGGGATGTGCACTTCTATTTAGCTAGTTAACTAAAAGTGTTGGTGTACATACACATAATTAACCTTAATTAGCTTTAGTTCAACTCTAGATATTGCATGCAATGTGCACTTGGCTTTAGTTAGTTAACTCTAGTGCTTGCATGTGGTGCATGTACACATTAACATAACATAAAGCACACTTAGCGTTAATTAGTTATAATTATCCATAGTTATTGCATGTACAATTAAGCTTAACTTAGTTGTTTTTATGTATTGATTATCAAACTAATATTGATGAATCAAATTCAATTCTCAATTAAAATTTTATTTTTCAACTTTCGCATTTTTTGGCAATTATTCTTCAACTATATTTGTATTTGTGCTCTAATAATTTTACATGGTATCATAACTACAAGGGTTTGGAGAAGTTGCATGAACAATTATTTGCAAGTTTGAAGAGCAAAGAATTGGAAATTGTTCCAAGATTTTATTTGCAAATCAAAATATTGGAGATATGTCGCAATTGTTGCTACAACTACAAGGCGAAAAAAAAAAAATGGAGTTCTCCTCTTCAACGATTCTTACTCCGTATAATTACTTCCAATGGAAGCCATATCTTTTGCTTCACCTCAGAGGCAAAGGCTTGTATCGAATAGTTATGAATACGGAAGTTGAACCCAATTCCATCATTGAAAAATCCGAATACTTCAACAGGATGGTCGAGGCTTTTGGTATTCTATTGTTGTCCATATCTCAAGCATTGTGTTTCCACGTGGACACATACAATAGTCCGAATGAGGTTTAGACAACCTTGGAGAATTTATTTGGAAAGTATGATGAGATGCGGGCTCATATTCTCGAAAATGAGCTAAATTCCTTAGATCCAAATAGCTTTGAGAACATTCAAGATTTCTTTACGAAATTTAAATCATTGTTTCTACAACTACATGATTGCGGGATCGATAAATAAAAACAGTAAGGTCAAATGATCCTTTCTATTTTGTCTAAATTAGGCCCTGAATATTCTGTTTCCATTTCCACATTTCATACAGTTAGACTTGCAACTGGAGAAAAATGGAAAATGTCCAAATTTGACGCATTTATTGAGTCTCTTATTAACGAGCAAGATAAGCTCATAAAAATGGGTACATTAAAGTCTCCAAATGCACATGCACTTGCCATGCATGAGAAAGAAAATTCCAACTCGAAACCAAATCAGCAATACAAAGGCAAAGGAAAAGCAAGAGATCTGAATATGAGAAAGGGAGGAAATCCAAAACCTCCAGATGATTCTTCCAGCTCCAAGTGTAAGAAGGGAAAGAAAGGAAACTTCAAGTGTCCTTATTGTAATAGAGGTTATCATCCTGAATCCTCTTGCATGCAGAAGACTATTGATCTAATGGCAAAGGTTGTTCAGCAAAATAATCTTGGTCATCACATTCCAGAAAGTGCCAAGAAGAAGACGGAGGAAAAACCATCAAAAACAAGGGGTAGTGGGCATACTTTGATTGCTCTTCATTCTACACCACAAGAATGGATCATTGATTCAGGAGCTTCACATCATATGGCTTCTTCAAAGGAATATTTTTCTTCTCTACATGCATACTCAGGACCTCCTATTCTCATGGGGGACAATTATGCAGTTGAAGCAACTAGACAAGGAAGAGTGCAATTCGAAGATGGAAGTTTTGAGAACGTCTTGCATATTCCAAAGCTTTCTGTGAATCTTCTTTTAGTGTATCAAATGACACACACAGGTACTGGAAGAAAAGTGGAATTTACCCTGGATTCCATGAGCATTTATGACATGCAAACCAACTTGAAGATTGCAACTAGCAAGGTAAGTGATCAATCTCGTTTGTATACATTTTCTGATTTTGTTCCTCAATCAGATTCTATTTTTCTACTTACGCATGCAAATGAAGAAAGTAGGATTTGGCACGAGAGATTTGGACACTTGAATTTCAGATATATGTAGCAACTTAACAAGCAAGGGATGGTCAAAGGATTGCCGACCATTGAATTTTCAAATGGTGTTTGTAATGGATGTGCTCTTGGAAAGCATCCACAAGACAAGTTCGAGAAGGGGCATGCATGGAGAGCCTCTTCACCTTTGGAACTTGTACATAGTGATCTCATGGGTCCATTTACAGTACTTTCAATGAGAAAAGCAAGATATGTGTTTTCATTTATAGATGATTACTCGAGATTCACTTGGGTTTACTTCTTCAAACTCAAGTTTGAAGTTTTTCAACATCTAAATATTTTCAAAGCACATGCAGAAAATCAGTCTGGAAAATGCATCAAGATCATCCGCACAGATAATGAGAAGAAATATGTCAACAAAGATATTAAGAATATTTGTAATGAAGCAGGCATACAGTTGAAGCATACAGTTCCTTACACTCCACAGCGAAATGGGGTGGCCGAAAGGAAGAATCGATCTTTGAAAGAGATGGCCAATTGCATGTTGCATGCAAGATCTCTTTCGTCAAAATTATGGGTTGAAGCTATCAATTGTGCCTCATACATCCAGAAGAGATCTCCTCATAAATCTGTTACTGGAAAAACATCTTTTGAGGCTTGAACTGGCATTCAATTTGAAGTCAGTCATTTTCGCATTTTCGAATCTCGAGCATGGGCCCGCATTCCTACAAAGAAGAGAAAGGCTTTGGAGCCTCAAAGTAAAGCATGCATGTTTGTTGGATATTCTGTGATGAAGTCAAAGGGTACAGATTTCTTGATATCAACACTGAAGAGCTCTTTATTGAAATAAGTGTCAAGTTTGACGAAGATATTTTGCATGCACCAGCAAATGAATTTGTTACCAAGCTTCCATCACCACTCATTGATGAGTATGAAGATGAAACTTCAGATCAAAATTATGATGAAGATGAGCCTTTGCCTGTGACACTTGTTGGACCACCAGTTGTTGAACATCGAGATCATACTTCCTCATGTAGTTTGGAAGATTCTCAACTACCTTCAACACAAAAATGGCATAGCATGAGTGATCTCCTTGATGATCTTGCCTCTATACCTCAATTTGAGGAAGATACACAAGCACTCTATGGAGATATGGAGTCATGTATGCCCATGCATTCTTATATGATACATGCATCTAATCCACAGACTTATGCAAAAGAAACCGGGCATCCTAAATGGGAAGCAACAATGGATGTGGAATATAACTCTCTCATTGAGAACCAGCTTTGGGATTTGTTTCCGCTACCTTCCAATCGTAAACTTATGAGGTACAAGTGGGTTTACCGAACCAAGAAAGCATCAAATGGCCAAGTTAGTCGATATAAGGCATGGTTGGTAGCAAAAGGTTTTCAGCAGGTACATGGTGTTGACTATGATGAGACTTTTGCTCCATTGGAAAAAATGGATTCCATTCGGCTAGCTCTCTCCATTGCAACAGCAAGAGGATGGGAGGTGCATCATATGGATGTGAATAATGTCTTTCTTCACGATGATCTCGAGGATGAAATCTACATGGAGTAGCCACAAGGATACATGCACAATTCATCTCTGGTATGCAAACTAAAGAAGTCTCTCCATGGCCTCAAGCAGGCACCTGGAGCATGGTATGCAAATATGGATTCTTATTTGTTATCTCGAAATTTTGTACGTTACAAATCTTATTCCAATTTTTTGTTTTTTGAAGAAAATTGACTCCTTGTTGATCATGGTATTCTACGTAGATGATCTTTTGATAACATGTAGTTCATCTTCTATCATTACTGAGATTAACACTGCATCGCATAAGCAGTTTTCTATGACATACATGGGCTTGCTAAATTTCTTCCTTGGACTGGAGATCGATCAGAGTAGTTCTAGGATTACCATTTCTCAACCAAAGTATGCTAGAGATATTTTGGCACGATTTCTGAATGAGTGATTGCAAGCCAGCAGCCACACATTTCTTATCAGGGATAAAGCTTGAGAATGGCAAAGACACACCATTGGTTGATTTCACATTGTATCGTCACCTTGTGGGAAGTCTTCTTTATCTCACTCACTCTTGTCCTGATCTCTCATATGTCGTAGGAGCAGTTTCCATATACATGCAGGAGTCGCATGAGTTACACTAGAAAGCTGCAAAGTGTATCCTTTGATATGTCTAGGGGACAATCACTTATGGGATTCATTATGCAGCAAATTTTTCTTTGGATCTCATTGGGTTCACAGATTCAGATTGGGCTGGCAACAACATTGATCGCAAGTCCGCCTCCGGTTATGTACTTAGTTTGGGATCAGGCCCAATTTGTTGCTCAAGCAAGAAGCAGGTTGCCATTGCTTTATCATCAGCAGAGGCCGAGTATAAGGAGCAGTCAATGCCATTATTCAGGCCATTTGGCTATAACATTTCCTATTTGAGCTTGGGATCAATCTCCATCGTACAACTATCATCTGGTGCAATAAAAAAAGTATGCTAAAGTTTTGTAGAGATCCAATGTAGCGGCAATGGACCAAACACAGCGAGATCCACATGCACTTCATTAGAGAACTCATTCATGATGGGATCATCGATCATCAGTACTGTCATAGTTCTGAGCAAACTGTTGATATCTTCACCAAGTTTTTCACTTAGCAGAAGTTTTGATTCCTATGAGATCGTCTCGGGGTAAAGGACACGAATGCCCAGCAGTTGTCTTTTCTCTACTTTTGCATTATATTTTGAGAAGGGGGGGCGACGGGGCGGGAGTGGGGTTCTTCCCACTGGGTTTTCCCTCTTTCCTCTTTTCATGCATTGTATATGGGTACCTAAAATGGCCATGTTGTCGGGACTCATTCATTTTGCATCACACTCACCTAATTTATGCTTAAGGGGGGTTGCTGGTGTACATGCACATAGATTAGCTTTAGTTTAACTCTAGATATTGCATGCAATGTGCACTTCTCTTTAACTAGTTAACTCAAGTGTTGTACATGCACATAGTTAGCCTTAATTAGCTTTAGTTCAACTCTAGATATTGCATGCGGTGTACATTTGTCTTTAGCTAGTTAACTCGAGTGCTTACATGTGGTGTGCACTTGGCTTTAATTAGTTAACTCTAGTGCTTGCATGTGGTGCATGTGCACATTAACATAACATAAAACACACTTAGCTTAGTTAGCTTTAATTATCCATAGTTATTGCATGTACAACTAAACTTAATTTAGTTTCTTTTATGCATTGATTCTCAAACTAATATTGATGAATCAGATTCAATTCACTTAAAATTTTATTTTTCAACTTTCGCATTTTTGTGCAATTATTCTTCAACTAAATCCATATTTGTGCTCTAATAATTTTACAAAGAGCTCCAACTGATTAAATTCTACTAAAACAAAGCAATGTCCTCTAAATAGAGCGAAGAACATCTGGAACTGAGAAATTTACACAAAAAATAAATATTGTGTAAATAATTCCAATTACAGTGCTAAAAGCCGAAAAAGAAACGTCCAACCATATTCTTATTAAATTGAA
Source organism: Pinus albicaulis (assembly GCA_034641835.2). NCBI lineage: Eukaryota > Viridiplantae > Streptophyta > Pinopsida > Pinales > Pinaceae > Pinus > Pinus albicaulis. Next base: position 579,873,767 of record CM076570.1, read on the forward strand.
GAAAAGAATTAGTTATATACTTTGAGATATAGTAATGTAATGTTTTGTTTTATAAATATTTTAATTAGCTTTACACACATAAAAATTTTAAAAATATATTTATTAAAATAAAAATAACTTTGAGGAGATAGCTAATATGTGGTATGTAAATATTTAAAATTCAAATCCTTCAATTGTAACCATTTTACATAGAGAAACAAACTGCAATTACCGAGAGAAAGACACGGTGTAAAACCAAAGATTTATGAGTAACTTCGAAATTCCTCTTTCAAAAAATCAGAGTTAGAATTAAAAGCTAGAGAAAACAAATTAGAATTTAAACCATGCCTCCCTGTCTATCTTTTAATAAAGCTACATTTTAATTTTAATTTTAAACTTTGACAGAGATTTTAAAAAATGAATAAAAGAGATTTCTTGAACGAAAATAAAGCTTAAACGCAAGGCGAAAACCTAGCTTGTTTGGGTTGATTGTTAGCAAATCTGGGTAGTAGAGGAATACCTAAGTTGTTTGGGTTGATTGTTAGCAGATCTGGGTAGTAGACGAATGCAGCGTGAGAGATCAGCCGTCGTCTTATAATTATGGCCCCTTCCTCCGCCCCTCAATTTACCGTGCTCTGCTTGGGGCGGCATACCACGAAGTTGTGAGCCGCTTCCCCTGACGTGGCCTCCGGAGTCCGTGTTCTTCGTCCCACGCGTTGACACCTCCTCCAATGAAGAAACGACCCTCTCAAACTTCAGCGGCCGTACAGGTTTTATGAATTTTATATGTTTTTTGTTTTTATAATTGTGGTGAAATATTTTTACGTTGCCATGCGTTGGACATGGCTTTCCTACATCATCATGAGAAATGCAATGCAACCCAAGCATGGAATTTGATGGGTGATTGATTTTAAAATTCGGCGAGCTTTATTTCACAATCCATCGGCCTGAGGCAGGAAATGCCCACCGTCTGTTTAAAGCAGTATATCATTTGACGGTGAGCATTTATGGACCGATGGCCTGGGGAATATTGCTTTTTATAAAATTGTTAAAGAGTTTTTATTTGCATTACAAAATAGAATGGGAGATGTGGAAATTGTTAAATTTGATAAGTATGTTTTGAAATTTCGAAGTTTGTGATTTTACTTTTGCTGTAATAATAATTAAATCAATCCACATTATTCTTCATGTGGTGTAGATATTTTTTACTTATGTTTTTATTAGTTAATTGGATGATATTTTAAAGTAAGTTGGAAAATTTATTACTTATGTTTTTATTAGTTAATTGGATTATACTTTAAAGTAAGTTGGAAAATTTATTGTGAATTAAAAATTATGATAATTCAAAATTACTATGGTTTAGGTTAATATAATAATGTTAATTTTTGGAGAGTGTGAGGAGATTATTTTGAAACGATAATAGCAATTTCTTTAAACAAAAATATATATATTATGATAAGATAAGGTTATACTAATAGATTAATGAAGTTATATAAAAAGACTTAAGAATATTATTATAATAGATTAATGGATCCTCTTTCTCAAAACCAACTCAAGTTGAAAAACTCCTTAGAACTTTTTACAATAAGCATCCCACTACAACACCTCCCAGATGAGCACACCCCATCAAAGAAGCCAACCTTGCATTGAGAAAACTTTTCTTTGAAATGACCATTCACCATGAAGAAGGCAACAATCTTTATCCCTGTACCTTGACATATGGACCCCTCTGGTCAAATATTGTGGCATTCCTCATACGCCAAATGCCCCATAGAATGTAGAACGGAAGAGCCTTGTATATCTTGTTCTCTAAAAACCATTGTGACATACAGGCACCAATAGTGGCTTGATTACATTGAATTAATATGCAGCATGAAGGACCTCATTCCACACAGCAACAACACATGGGCACCTTAGAAAGAGATGTAAGACATCCTCCTCGGAATTCTGACATAAAGCACATCTACCATGCCTCGAGAAGCCTCTTTTAATCAGATCGGCCCATGTAAGAATTTTATCATTAACCATTAACTAGCAAAAGTTAATGAATACTTATAATTGGTGAGAAATGAGAAAATGAAGAAAATGTTTAAAGGTCTTTTAATTGGACCATGTAAGAATTTATCTTTAAAGGTCTTTTAATTAGATTGGCCCATGTAAGAATTTTATCCTTAACCATTAACCAGCGAAAGTTATGAATACTTATAATTGGTGAGAAATAAGAAACAAAAGAAATAGACTATGAAGATTAATGAGAAAAATCTTAACATGAAGTGTAAGATGAAAATTCTATAACAAGACCTTTATGCATAAATTGACAAAAGAAGAATCAACTAATAGAGGATGTATTTGACTAATATACCCATTGTTTCATGGCTAGATTAATGATATACTAAAGCTTTTTGTATAAGAAAATTCTCAAGTTTGTACCATGGGAAATGGAAGAAGTTATTGCCAAGCACACCAAGCATATAAAACTTTTTGCTGAATGATAATGGTAGTTATGGTTCAATGCTTCAAATCCTAAACCAAAGATGGTATTAACAAACGAAAATTGAAGTGGGAGAATCCATACTCCAACTTGGAGGAGGGTGAATCTACGATAAAAGGAATCAAGTGGTATTGAGATGAGAACTTGAGGAGATAAGCAAATATTTTGAGGGTGAACAACAATAATTACTTGATAAATCATGAAGGGTCAACCATCCCTTGACCAAGTGGATCAAGCATGACAAAAGACTTAAACAATGACGACCTAGTGTTTGTGTACCATTGAGTAGAATGATACTAGAGTGGATAAGCAAAATATGTATAGTGATCATGGAATTTTAATTGTGATATTGATGATTTAAGGAGATCATATGGCCAATAATATATTATTGATGAATTTCGATAAATTTCCTTGGGGAAGGAAGAATACATGACTAGATATTATAGCTCAAGTTGAGGAGGTTCATTTAAAGTTAAACAATGCACTTAAATGACTATACCTATATTGTAAATTATCAACTTCCTAGTTGAAAGGAGTAGAAATGATTATTGAAAAGCAATTGGTATCTTGATGAAAACATGACAGGCATAGTGTGGAGGTCCTTGATGTGGGTGATCAACCGTGCAAACACCTGGCACATGTGAGGCCCTCGAAGTTCACCCCTCCTCCACGCGGTCATTAAGATTGAGATCATGTGCAATGCTTACATTCACTCCACTCGAATGAATATCTCTCCAGTGAATCCATCAGTTAAATTCAAGGGTATGCGAGCATTCTTCTCCAATATATAATTTTGGGTGATGAATTTGGGTCGAGCAAAGACTTGTGGTGCGAGAAACAGGGTACATGGAGACTCGCTGAGGTCATGGCCTTGGATGAGTGGTGAAGTTGAAGCCCGGTATGCTTTGGTTTGGGATGAATTTGGCCTTCAGTCTTGCACCTAGGATCCAAGAGCCTTAGCAGATGGTGTTTCGAGTTGGCTCCACGCCATTATCTGGAAATCTTGTCATCGGCTTTCAATAACAAATAGGAGGATTCTGGAACTCTCCTCCGTCGTGGGGGAAAAGGTATCAATGTTCATAATTTTTACCATACATTATGCATGTAATTATAGTCGGAGGTCACAATCATTGTTTGTTTGTGGACGCCCCATTCTCGGTTCCCTAGTGGAAACCACCTTTGATTTTTATTTGAGTGGGGGTTGTGTTACTCCGGTCTCTGGCCAGTATTGTTGTTTGTATGGGTTCTCATTCAAGGTATTGAGTTAGTCTATCTGCCCACCAAGGGAAGTACCACTTGTCTCAGAGAGCCAATTGGTTGGCAGGCGGTGTATGCCCTGGACAACTCTTCGGCCTGGGTGGAAGCTTACCCATCCTGGTTCAAATTTTGTGGCATTTGGGTACTGGTGTGTGTCCATTCAGGGTATCAGTCTCATGGTCTTGGTTTTTGCCACTATTTTTGCAAGTTCCATAAAGGGTTTTCATTGGCCCTGCTCGTCAGCGACTTGTTTGTTCACGCCAAGCACATTATGCCCTGCCAACGGGGCCGGCCTCGCCACATGGGGGGTCAACAATTTAATGCAAGGCATCCCGAGTCAAGTCATAGCTCGTCCTTTGGAAACTCAGCCAGCCGAGAAACCGAGGATGTGGTGACTATCTCTCCAACGCATTCTTCAGGTCATATAGTGGCTCATGAAACCATAGAGTCCATAGCATAGCAACTTCGAAATATCCAAATCAATACGGACATTCTCAGGGACCACAGGTATGAAGACTGCAACAAGATTGTGGCTTATCTCAATGATATTCAATATAGTCATAATGAAATTCTGGCGCAGTTGGATAGCCTCCGCCACAACCACCGTCACACAAATGACCATCTTCGCAGTCTAGAAAAGCAGGTGGAACACATTGATTTCCACATGCATGATTATGTTGGTTATTTGGCAGCTCCTCCTATAAATAGGTAAATATGTCACTTTGTAGGAATTGAACTCAAGTGGAGGGGAGAACAAATTATGTTGCAATGAAAAAGTCACTACATGTGTGTGTGTGTGTGAAGGGGGGAGGGGGGAAGCATACGCACTATCCATAGCTCAAAACAAGAGTGGTTGGGAGAGGAGCCCTTGAACTGGAGGGTGTCACTAATCTATTATCTCTCTGGCAATTGTCTTGATCAATTGGTGAGCTTAATGTTGTAATTTAACTTGGCCTATTTTTCCTTGGGTTAAGAGATTACCCAACACATTATGTATGTGTTAATGGCTCAAGACCGGAGTGCATTAGATCAAAATAAGCACATAAGTGAGAAGGATTATGGTCACATTATATTATTTTAACCTAAAAGGAGTGAAAGAGGATCGATGGAATGGAGGATTCCCAAAGGCAAGTCAAGATATTTGAAGTGAAATATCAAGATGTTTCCATTGTTATGTTTTCTTGTGTTATCAATATTTATGTGTTAACATTTATAGGGATAGTGATGGATTACCTAGTTGTGCAATTAACTTAATTGCTTTCAAAAGAAAGAATTCATAAAGTTGTCACGGTGGCCTAGCACTCATATTGCTAAGTGTGCTACAATATTCAAGTACCAAAGCACCATGTCACTAAACCATTTTTAGCTTTTAACAACTATGCACAATAGCCACTTTATACTTCTCGAATAACCATCATTTCAAAGTGTTATGACAACAACTACTATGACTATCATTACAAATAATATTGCTAGTGACCATAAAGTTCATTTTTTTCATGATCATCATTGAGCATATTGTATCAACTAAGTATTTTACATATTTTAACAACAATCTCTTCACAGATACAATGTATAACCCTTACAAACCATGTGGTCATCTTTTAACACATAATATGTATGGTTCTTGTGCAATTGGTCTCCTCGCTCGTAACTCCCTAATGCCAATAACTTTTATGATCCTCATGCTATTATTGACTAGTAATCCCTATAGTTCATCCTCTATCCATGTTAGTAACATGTATGGTCCCGAACTTAATAACTCATATAACCAACATTGTCTTTGCACTAATAATCTATTTGGCCCCTTTGAAATAGTCATTATGTTCTCTATCCTAACAACCCTTGTAAACCTATAATAAGTCTTATGATCTAAATGATTATAACTCCCATAACCCCCTATTATTCCTTGGAATAATACATATAGCACTTACGGTGACTACAATAACAATTTGAATGGTTCTTATACTAATAACACCTTTAACCCTTGTAATCCCTATGTTAGCCATATAACACATATAACCCTTTGTGACCACATGTATAACACAATACACCTATAACTCAATTGGTATTTATACCAATAACCCCTATGATCCCCTTGAGACAATCCTTATGTTGATAATATTTTTTGTCCATAAATTATTCACCCTATAATCTCAATAACGCCTAAAGCCCACATGCCAATAACCCTATAACCCCCTTAATATTTATATAGCCCCTCTAACATATATGGTCCACATCATAATAACCCTTATGCTCTGCTCTAATAATCTTGTGCTCATCATACTAATAACTTTAAACTCCTACAATCCACATATCAGTAACCCTTACAATACCTTTTCATCTATGTAAACCTTATAGAGCTTATGCTACTTGGAGTATTTCTATAACCCTTCAATGTTTATGCTACTTTAAGGATCTAGAACCCTTATAGTGGTTATGCTACTTGGAGATGTTTAAGATAATCTTTCATTTTCTCTATTCGGAATGATGCATTGTATACATCCATTCCCTTCCTTCACACACGAGGGGAACTTGTTATAACCCAAAACATCCCATTTTTTAGTCACTCCACCACACATTTATTTAGGGGAATAAATTACATTAGAGGATACCAAAATGGGAACCCTTTGTTTCAACATTAACAGTTATCAATCCACCACAAGGGATTTATTATTATTGATCCCACCCCCCACTTGAACAAGGGATTCATTTATTTTCCATCTCACCCCTTGCTTGGTGTTCTAGTTATACACTTTGAGTTTGACCACTTAAGTGTATGATATTATATTTAATTGCAATATATATTATATTGTAATGTGGCCAACTATAGAAGCAAAAGACTAGATAAAAGCTCCAATAGCTATCAAAAACTATATAATTCACCTTGGGGAGTTATTCAATGCAAATGGAGAAATCATGGCAACTACATTACGAGTTATCTTAAGGTACCACAAAAACAAAACCAACACAACCCAATGTGGGTAGCAAAAAAATGTCAACTAAATGGTATAAAATCATGCTTGTTTCTCATTTCAAATTATTAAGGAGACTATCGTCAATAAGTGAATGCTTTCAACAAGTTGTTTCACATCTCAAGTGTAATGATCAGTCAATAAGAATGCACTAACCCCTTCTAGGGAAAAAAATTCATCAATTTCTCTTCATTTTCCATGAAGAATACTTTGCTCCACAATCTTAGAACAAGGAGAGAGCAAAACATCCCCACAATATTTTCTCCACATCAAGCATTAAAGCTAAGTGGGTGTTGGAAAGTGTAACTAGGTTCGGTCTTCATATTGACTATGTAATTATGTATTTATGTAATAAAGAAGACAAAGATAATAAAATGTATTTTTGTTATACTTGCTTCATGGGTTTCATGAGCAAGGTTTTTATTATAGGTCAAAAGACTTCTTCTTGATGTCTTTTAGGGATTTGTCATCTTGTCATAAATGTACTAATTAAGAGTCATGCATATGAAGAGTCTAGTCAAAGAAGTATGCTCAAGACCTTGTCATATAATCCGTGGAGACAACTCCATATGATGCTCAAGACCAGCGTTGAACATCTCCTCTAGACAGTCAATAAGAAAGTGGACAAGTCAACTCACATACCCTTGAACAAGTCGGCCTACAAACAAATTGGAAGGTCGGTCTAAAATGAGGGAAGGATGTCACTATATAAGAATAGGTTTGCGGTTCATTTGGACACATAACTTAAGACAAGTCTGCAATTTAAAAGTGTGGATCACAGATATAAATGTACAGGGAATAAAGCGAAGATTCGTACTGAAGTAATGCGAGATAGCTCATTGTAATTTTGAAGTATATTCTGTGATACAATTCCTGTAAGTACAGAGAAGTTCGAGGACAGTATTCAAGACTGGTGCTGCTCGGTGCAAGTATAAACGAGTGCAGATAGAAGTTGTAAAAGGAGTCACATAAAATGCGAAAAAAGGAAGAAATAAATGAGTTAAGTGTTGCTAAATAGAGACCCAGTTTCTCTATGTAGGCAAGTGCATATCAGTGCATAAAGGAAGGTCGAAAGATAAGACACTGTTATCAAAGTGCTAAAGTATATCTAGAAGTTTGAGGCTAGAAGAAGACACTGCAAGGTGTTGACGAATCTCTATGACTAAAGAAATTCACTAAGAACCGAGATTTCTTAGTATTGGTGCAGAGAAATGCTAAAGGGAGGATCACCAAGAAGAAAACAAGAAGAAAGCAGTGACAAGGTCTTGGAGGCATACATAGGTCAAGGGTCTGAGTCATGGTCATGGTACTTGTCAATTGAAAGTATATGAGAAGAACTTCTCGTGGGTTTTCCTCTCCAAGAGGAAGTGGTTTTGGCCCTGGCTCGAAGAGCCTAAATTTGTGTCGCTTGTATTTTGGTCACTAACTTGATGAAAGACATATATAAGTTAAGAAGAGAAGACATAAGTAAAAGAAGTAAGCTCACAAGTAATTAGCAAGAAGATAATTTGAATTAAACCTAGCCCAACGTAATTCTCAACGATGGGCTCTATTCAAAATTGCTATTTTATTCTGATTTTCACTTCAAAGGATTTTTGTTTTTATTTCCCTTCATTTTCCTATCTATTTTCAAGTTTTTTGTAATGTTGTTTATAGTCCTGGGTTATAATGCAATACCCAGTGCCCTATTGAGTGAGTATGTCTAGAAGTTCACACATTTATTGCCTATTTAGTAATAACATAATCAAACTTGGACAACCCAATCATTGCAATACCCAGTGCCCTATTGAGTGAGTATGTCTGGAAGCTCACACATTTATTGCCTATTTAGTAATAACATAATCGAACTTGGACAACCCAATCAAGCTCGCTCCATCATAGAGCATTTTCTTGTCCTAAGGCTCAAATTCATCTACCTTGCCCTTCCATTTAAAATCCTTAAAACAAATGGCTCATAATTTTCTACCCTAGAGCCCAAATTCATCCACCACCTTCTAATTGAAAGCCCAACATACGCATACACAAGCACTTTGAGTTCAAGTTGGAGAGAAGTCATCTCACGCTACTATTTCCATCCTATGTTTAAGCCACAAATATGGTCTTTATCCATGAGATAGTTGCTAGAGTAATGTGCAGGTGTATTGGCGAGCAACACTTCATAGGAGATGATGCCTTGTGAGATCTTTAGAACTTGTGTTTTGGCGAGCAACACTTCATAGGAGATGAAGGAGATGATGCCTTGTGAGATCTTTAAAACGTATCTTTCCTTTTTCTTAAAAAATTAAATGCACAAAACCATGGCAGTTTTTTTGTTTGTAATTGTTTACTTGGGCCCCAAATCTCCTTTATGTGTGGTACTTACATGAAAGCAAAAGCACTTCTCGATCTCTTTCGTTGTTTGAATTGCTTTATCTTATATTTGATTTAGATTTTAAAATGAACAGAACTGTGCAGAAGAATCACTGATTTCTGATTTATCAATGGTGTGAAGCATAGACGCTCTTCCCTTTCCTCACCAAACACAATATCCACACATTTCACCAAACACAATATCCACACATTTCTTTCTGAATTATCAATGGTGTGAAGCATTGACGCTCTTCCCTTTCCTCGTCAAACACAATATCCACACATTTCTCACTTGCAGCATCCCAATGTAAAGGAATGGCTATTACCCCCAACCTCTCTAAATGAGAGAAGGTGCTTTAACTTATATAAACAAGTAAATAAAACATTACCTAGATATGTGCTTTAATTTTTCATTAACATTTTATTAAGAGGTTTTAAGTATTGCAGCTAAAATGAACCAAGAAGAATTCCACGTCTCAAAGATTTCATACGACGAGAAATATTCCAAAACGAGGGTGATATCCGAAGCTTTCAAGATCTAGCTTTGAAATATAAGAATCTAGCTCTAAAAGACGCTCTGTGTTGATCGATTGATCGAGGTAGCTTAAAATTTCAGATTAATATCACGCTCTCAATTTCGTGGCGTAAAACATTTTTTTGCTGACATCTAGGGCTGGAATTCATACCCACATCGGTCCATTAACATTGCACCGAATGCATTTCTTTACCTAAAATTTGGAATTGAGCAAGTCGATTACCCAAAATCAAGGATCACGATAAGCCCCAATCGAACTAACGTGAAAATTAAAAAATTTCAGAAGAATCAATAGAAGACAAAACTTATCTTTTATTCACTCTCCAATTAGAAAGTTGACACACAATAACTCTAAGGTGGACAAAAATCAATAACCAAAACTTCCTTTAACTTTAAAATTCAGTAACAAAGTTTACCGAGTACACTGTTAAGCCGTAAACAGTGAAAATAATCAAAAAATACACAACATGCTAGCTTATCTAACTATATGCTTGGATTCTCTTCGACAATAATTCCATAGATGGATGTAGCCAACGACAGGAAAATTGATATAGTCCATTATAACAGATGAACTTGTGGAAAAACTGGTACGAAAATCAGAATGTGAGGAGTTACAAAGCTCTGCCTCAGATTTTAGCATGGGGTGTTTGGCTAGCAGAAAAAGTTAGTCTTTTTTATGATAAGTTTATACCCCTTCTGCAGTGTGCATCACAAGGGATAAGTATTCTAAATAGTTTCCCTCAGTTGAATAAGCCCGCTCAACAAATAGCTGTGGAAAGTATCGACTCTTCTAATGCTTCAGACTATTTTGATGGGGCCTCTCAAAGAGACCCACAATTCTATGGATCCTGGGGTATACAATCCCTGAAGGATACACACTCTCTGAAATTTAAAGCAGGATTAAATCAGGGCTCAAACAATTCTGCAGGATTGATAACTTTAAAGTTGGCCCTTACTCTAACAGCTGAAAGAGGTGTTACAAATCTTCAAAGCTACAGGGATTCACTGCTTCTGATCAAATGGACAAAGGGGAATGTGCTTTTCATTCTACAGCCAATTTGGTGAAATCAAGGACATTATTCCTGTTTTTAGCAACATTACTTTTCATCATGTATATAGAGAAAGAAGCATGGTCGTGGATGATTTAGCCAAGGAGGGTTTGCATTTAATCATGGACAATGAATCATCCAGGAAGATGACTGGACAATCTTATGATTTGTCTACCCTGCTTTGTTTTGATTCTCGTTCTATATAGCTTACTGCTGTTGTTACTAATTTGTTCTTCAAAGCTTTTTCATGATGTACCTTTTATAGTAAACTTTTCAGAATCTGTGTAAGGAACTTTATGTCTTTTTTGGTCAGACCTGGACAGATTTAGTGTGTGCTGTTTATGCTTTAAGCTGGGGTTTCCTCCTCCCATGAGGTTATATGAATGCTGTCACATTTGCAAAATGTAATTCCGTTTTATTGAATAAAATTACAATATCTTTTCCAGAGAAAGAACAAAAAACAAAAATGAAAAAAAAAAGCACACAAAAAATACAGATGGGACTTGTGGTCTAGAAGAAGGGATCATTTTACTTGGCATCCCAAAGATAGTCCTTGAGCATGCATTTAACTATAAAAATAAAATAAAATAACTGACAGTGTTATTGAACAAATTGTCTTTGCCTTTGTTTCCCTTAGTAAATGCAAATTACCCCTGAACATGTATGTAACTATAAAAATTAGAATTAGAATCTATCTTGTGTAGGATCCTAGCTGCACTACCATGCTCCTTCCTCTACAGAACTAATCGTTTGCTAAATCAGAAGCCAAGCAAACATTAGTGATTGTGCCAATTTCATTCAGAAAATAATCGTTACTAAAAAAATTGCAATTGTGCATATCCTTGAGGCTACCAGACTTGGATTTCACACAAGGCACCAATGTTGAAAGCCAGGTATGACAAACCAATAAGATATTTTTATTACACCAATGAAAAGAATATTACCATTAAGCCGATTCCAGCATAGACACTTCATAGATCATACAATATACACACCTACAGAAAGCTATTTACTTGATTATACTTTTTAAAGGTGAAATAACAGTACTAGCAACTAATGAGGAATCAGGATTTAGATGCAAAAGGATGTATGCTGCAAGTTGCAGCCCTGATTCTAGATGTGTGTGGTTGGAAGTGTTCTGATATTGGCAAAAAGGGTGCTGAAAAGCATGGAGTATACTGCATCTCATCGGTATTCTTAGAAAAGGAACTTCCAAATACACCTTGTGCACAATTGCATAGCATTGGCAGTGAAACTACACTTGATTGAGATGGAAGTTGTTGAGGTTCAGAGATCCTCTGGTCAGTTTCCATTGACACTCCTCTTGTTGTGTGTACATTGTCAGCTGAGCAATAAACTGAACGTACACGTTTTGGAAACAAAGGACTTGGCATTTTTGCAAGCCTTTGAGAGATGCAATTAACAGATTCCATTTCTGTAGCATCAATAGCAGGAGCAGAAGACCTTCTCTTAAAGCCAGCTGAAACATTCATGCCTGTTAAAACACATTACTTGTCAGATAACAAACCAGTAGACACAGCTTAATGCAAAATCAGATGAAAGTATTCACCCTCAAGGGTTTCTCCAAATATATCATTCACCAATAATAGAATAAATGGATTTTAACATACCTGGCAAAAGACTAGGTTTGTTTGACATAGACATGCCATTTAAATCATCAGATATAGAATTCAAAAGATTCTCTGATCTAAGACTAAATCTATCTGGCCTGTGAACAGGACTGGAGCGTGAGTTCCTGCAATACATCAGACAAATGAAGCCCCTTTCGACATTAAATCTTCAAACAGATGATCAAATATGGTGAATTTTTTTGCATTGAACGGAGCAATACTTTCACAGTTGGTAGAATGCATGTTAGATCCTACACTAATTAGCAAACCAATGATATAATTGATGTCAGGTATCAACTGTCAGCAGATGTTTTTTTTAAAATGTCTTTATTTTCAGTGCAATGAGAGATCCAACTCCCTAAATCTAGACAGCAGGTATGAGATCCTACATGACATTAATAACAGATCTATATATGCAACAAATTCTCGAAATGCTAGAAATCGAGGATTCATCACATTAGGATTTCAAAATATAAAGGCATACAAAAAAATCTGGGATAAAAGCATCTGCTAAGCTCAGTTTAGAGCTTGGAACTGGGCCAAGGGCTGGTTGATATTGGCTTTTTATGAATTTCTTGTGCTACTATGTTATGCCCAAGGTGCTGAGTTTAGTTTCGAGGGCATTTTTGGTTTCTAACCAGACCATTTTTTATTTTGCTCCTGCCCGCGGTGGCTGCACTGATTTTTTTATAATATTTGTATGTACACTTCTTGTTCATATTCATAGTCAAAAGAAGCATTTTATCTGCACAAAGGGAAAATTTAAAATATATATATATAGTTGGAGAATATTGTTCCCCATGGAGCGGTGAATGTTGTTCTGTGTCAATCTTCCTCTCTAACCAAGATTTGATTGCATCCTGGAAAAGCCATCAAGCATAGACAAAATACATGCTTGACCCTTCCACTCTCTACAGTAAATTCTCCATGTTGGGCAGAGGATAATTGTCTTTAAGGGACAGCTAGTTAAGATTTCTAAAGTCAACACACAATCTGATCCCACCAATTTTCTTTCTCACCACCACTACATTGGCACACCACAAGGAATGTTGTGCAAGAGCCAAGATTTTTGTAGCAAGCATCTTTTCAACTTCCTTCTTGATGATAAGGGGCAAGAGCATGGTGTGTTGAATGATACCTCATTTGGAGGCTTTAATGTCATCATATGTCCATTCAAACACATCAAGATACTCTAAAATCAACTTTGCTCTATGGGGTTAGGATGCAAACTCAAAGGTGTGATTCCTCAAAAACTTTAAAAGACAAAAAAGGCTGTCAAAACAAGATCCAAGAGAACCTAGATTTAGCAAGCCAAGTATCACAAAAATTTGAGAGAGAAGGATCTTCAAGAATTGTACCACTTCCAAGTTGATTAGGTAGTGTTCTTTGCCTAAAAAGGGATTGAATGTTGCTTTTGTTCCCAAGGAATAATAGGATAAGAATTCATTCACTTCAAGTAAGGAAACAAAAGGTTGAGACCATACCTTTCCAATGTAGCAATACCACTCCTCTATGGCACTCAAGTCTACTTTGACAAGCCAAACCTACAATAAAACCAATCTAGTGTGCTCCAAGAAAATTTTCCACATTCCAAGAAGATTGATCATCCATTCCACAAAGCCCTAGACAAAAAGATGAGCAAAATATTTTATTCCAAAAGGTTCCAACAATTTTACAATGAGGAGTCGCCTCTTATTTATAGATGAAGGGCTCAACAACCTCTACAATAAAATAACATTAGATCTCTAACCCTAGAACTATGTTCAGAAAACTAATATCCTCTAACAAACTAGACAGGATATAGTCAATAATAATATAATATGGTGGACTAATGCAACATGATGCCTCAACAAAGTGTATGCCCTTCACAAAAGTGAGCTAGACATAGTTAAAAGACAACAACTTTCCTCCTCTCAAGGGTCAACTTCGTTGAAGTAGAACAAGATAGCCTCAAAATGCTGAACAAATTCTCCACAAATGTCGATCTTAAGGAAAATATGAGGGAGGGTCATGCCCTCAAAATGCTCCATCTACTGCTTAAAAACCCCACACGTGCTCTAGACGTCCCCTAAGGTCATTCACTCCCTCAAAATGCAAAATGCTCCAATGTCCTTTAAAAAGATGCCAAGTGTGTGGACAATAGGCATGTGGGACTCTAAGCACAACAACCTCAATCAAACAGTCAAATAGGAGCAGGTCACCCCTCAAAGGAGTGATAATCTAGCATGTGGGGCATCCAAGAAAATTGGTACAAACTGTTGCAATGCCCAATGCAAGTCTCACAACACACAAGGCAATGACAACATTCTAGGCAAGGTTCACAACACTCTAGAAAAGTTTCACAATGCTCTAGACAATTGAAGATCCCAAAGTTATCACAAATCTCAAAGTAGGTACACAAGTCCCACTGCAATTACACAAATCCCAGTGCAACAAATAATAAGGCATGCCTTGATATACATGCCATTAGGTGAAGAAACATCAAATGTCATCTTTTAACTTCTCAATGACTCAGTGAATTGATACCATTTTCCAGGATTAACCATGGTGGGGACAACATCAACCTCTATTACATGTGACAATTCCTAAGACAAGAAGTATTGCCTGGGATACTAAGTCTAGTGCATGTGATGTTTAGGGAGGGTACCTTTGTAAGTCAACTCTCATAGCCACAAAAGGTTTATTACTTTATATTCATGCACATGAGTGTCTTGGAAGAAAGGGTGCACTTAGCATTAAGTTACCATTCTTTAAGCCATTTTTCTTACTACCACTTTTATTGCCTTTTTCTTTATTTCATTGGTCTCTTTCTTTAGATATGCATTGTCAAGCATGGGACTTTGGGCATTGGTCTTTTTGCAAGGTGGCTTGCCTCAAGATTTATTATTTGGCTTTTAATTTTGGCTACCTTGAGCTTATAGCCCTTAAGATGAGGCTTTCTTACATGGGACTTGTTACCCTTCATTTCAGCAGATATACACGTGCACCGTTTCATTCTAGGCAGAATCATTGTAAGCCCAAATAATGCAAGTCGAAATCCTTGTAGGTCATGTGAAGGCTATGTATCATGGTATCCTAGGCCTATTATGGTCAACCATGGCTGACCCGCTAGTACCCGCTCTCAGCGCCTTTTGTCTTTGTATAGGATTGGACAACTTAGGGTGGATCTTCTCGAACTCATGGTTTAGAGGAACCACTGGTTTTGTAAGAGTGATCACACATTGTAAGGCTAGTATAGCCCAAGTCCTGTGTGCACCTATGTCTTTCCCATATGGTCATTTTCTTGAGCCTATATGCATTCTTTGGCCATGCTATTTGCATCATGATGTGGTTCTTCAATATCACAATCTCACATTTTCCAATAGCTTGCTTTTCCCAAGCAATTTGTGGATCACAATGCACAAGGTCCCGGGGGATCAAAGGTCAATAAAGGCTAAAATTGCTAAGCATATTTTGTACTAACCATGCCAAGTGGAAATTTTCAAAAATGTTTGTGCAACTGAGAGATATCCTCATTGAAAGAGGGCCATCCTCTTTTTGTGGCATGTGTGGCCTCATTTGATGCAAAAATAGGTCAAATCTTGGTCAAAGGAGGCATCCAAGGCATCAAAATCCATCTACAATTTTTTTGCAAAACAACCCATGTACCAAAATTAGAAAATCAAGAAAGGCGTTGGAGATCTACACTTGGGGCTATATGTCAAGAGAATGGCCACATGCATGAGGGCTAGTAGAGCCTCTCAAGCAAATTAAAGAGAACGTACCAAGTCAATGAAGGAAAAGGTCAAATTAATCAATCAAAACTCAAATAAGCAAGCAAAAAGTATAAAGGCATCTCTAATCAAGTCAAAGGACCAAATCAACCTTAAAAGGCAAGTGATGTGACATCTCAAGAGATGCGTTGAAGGAAAGCAAGTCGTTGGGCCTCCTAAGGAATCTAAAAATTATTTCAAGTCGCTTCAAGCCAATTCCAAGTGCAATGTTGCATCTTTAGGCAAATCATCCTCCTATTATTGACGTCACTTTATTTATTGGGGTTTTATGTCCAATTTTTGAGCTTGAAAAGTCATTCTCATGCTTCATGGAAGTGCCTTAACTTGTAGTATGGGCATGGACCTTCATTTGAGACATATATTGAAGGTTAATAAGCACTATTGGAGGGGTTATTGGAGCTATTTTTTTAGGGTGTCGCCCCTTTTGGACAATTTTATCACCATTCTTATGAAGGTTTCAAGCAATGTTCAGCCCTTAACCTTTAACCTGACCTTCCTCATTGGATCCTTTGATCCTTTGGATCCTTAGGTGGAACCCGTTATATATTGGGCAAGCCCAACCTTCATGAACACTACAGAGCCCTTCGATCATTTGGATTGCAGCATAAATAAACACCCCAAATGGGGGTGAAGCCAAAAGAGGCACCCATAAAAAATTATTTCTCATTGTAACGACTTAGCCTCCAGATTGTGAATGGCAAATCTAATCATTATTTTGAGGGAGGGTTTCAAACTCAATTGTTAGAAGCAAATTATATAAGGTTAGTCCCTCACCTTATTTGTTTGATGTGAAAATGTGAGATCATTATGCCATAATAAGAACTTCATTTGGTGCAAGCAACTTGTCTTGTCAATTGACTATTCTATGAATCTATTCTCTTCTTGGCTTTATTATAAGATTTTTTGCTTCTATAATATTTTTGTTGGTTATTCCATGTTACACAAAGCTATTGGATCGATCCATTGAGAGGCTATTTAGTCACATGGAGGAAGCAGGCTAGATTTCTAGGCCTCACTTCATTCTGATTGAGGTTAGGGTTTTCAAAGTCTTATTGTTGGACAAATTACAAACCCTTCTAGGGGGTTCCTACTTCAAGTACAAGAGTTATCTTAATCTCATAATTGATCCATTTGACCGGAGATATTTCACAAGAAATCGCTCCCAGTTGGATTTGGCCACCGTTAAAAATATTAGACAAGAGTGGGGGCAACTAGTCCAAGACTCCAAATTCACATTTGGTCCAAAAACACAAGGCCAATTTAGAGGAGGTTGTGATCACGATTCGACACCAAAAGAGGGAGGGTTTCAAATTATTTCTCATTGTAACAACTTAGCCTCCAGATTGTGAATGACAAATCTAATCATTATTTTGAGGGAGGGTTTCAAACTCAATTGTTAGAAGCAAAATTATATAAGGTTAGTCCCTCACCTTATTTGTTTGATGTGAAAATGTGAGATCATTATGCCATAATAAGAACTTCATTTGGTGCAAACAACTTGTCTTGTCAATTGACTATTCTATGAATCTATTCTCTTCTTGGCTTTATTATAAGATTTTTTGCTTCTATAATATTTTTTGTTGGTTATTCCATGTTACACAAAGCTATTGGATCGATCCATTGAGAGGCTATTTAGTCACATGGAGGAAGTAGGCTAGATTGCTAGGCCTCACTTCATTTTGATTGAGGTTAGGGTTTTCAAAGTCTTATTGTTGGACAATTACAAACCCTTATAGGGGGTTCCTACTTCAAGTACAAGAGTTATCTTAATCTCATAGTTGATCCATTTGACCGGAGATATTTCACAAGAAATCACTCCCAGTTGGATTTGGCCACCGTTAAAAATATTAGACAAGGGTAGGGACAACTAGTCCAAGACTCCAAATTCACATTTTGTCCAAAAACACAAGGCCAATTTAGAGGAGGTTGTGATCACGATTCGACACCAAAAAAGGAAATTAGAAGAGCAAGGTAAGCCTCACTTCACCTCTATTATTTTAAAAAATCCAAAATATTTTTCCATAATTTTGTCTTTAAATAGTCAAAAAACAAAAAGTTGAAAAAATACAAATATCAAAAAATATTTCATTAGCTTGAGCTTGAATTCATACTTTTCAGCTACTTTTCTCACTCGGATTTTCAAAGCTTATCTAATTGGCCCAAGGAAGGTATAGTTGCTTGTGTTGTGCATGAAACATTGATTACAAACAGTTCAAGTGGTTGTACAAGGGTTTTGGTAGGGAAGCCTCTAATGGCTTTGTAGGAGCTGGCCTAAGGAGTGGGGACTCCTGCTGAGGTGACAGTGGGAACGTGTCCTGTGTAGTGTCACTCTAGCATCACGTCGGACCTTAACAAGACAACTAACTTGGTCGTTAACAATTCTATTAAGTATGGGCCTTGCTGTGACATTTCATAAGTCAAGCATGAACAGGAATATGATATATGTGCATGGAAGTGATGCAGAAAATGGCAGAAAATGAAAGATATTTAGGGAGAATGGACACGCTACACCTTCCTATGTCTCCAGTTGTACGGCTCAACTCAAGAGGGACAAAACTTCTAAAGAAATACTATGATCCATCATGCTACAACAAGGCAAATAATAACAATTTAGAGTGTCATGATTCAGTATCACATTTCACCAATGTTCACCATGATCATGACAAATAGATGGGGCAATATTACCATTCATGCGCAAAAAGAAGGATATGACAAACATCCAATACATCAAACTTCATAATCATAATCCATCATAGACAATAGAGAATTGAGGTGCTCTCATCATGTGCACGATATCGTCCCCATGCCAAACCAACTGAACAATGCTAGCATCACCATGAACTCATATCCACTGTGTAGGGAAGACCATCATGCAGCAAGATCTATGACATATATACTCTGAAAGACCAATCTGAAGTGCTCGCAATCAAGTATGAAATAGAATATCACGCCACTAGGAGAGTGGTACTCATGTTAGAATCTGTCACATGTGATTAAAATCACATGGTTATCTTTTATACAGTATGAGAGTTAATAAGCCCTTGTACCTGGAGGGGTCGGCGTAAAAGACATATCTCTTGTAGAAAATATATTAAGTTTTCAGAAACATAAAATAACAGCCTGGCATCACATTTCTGGTAACTAGACATTTAATTTTATGGCAAAGGAATTGCAAAACAAAACAAATTTTGCAAACATAAAGTATGCTTCTACAATTTATATAAGACAATTAAATTGTTTTGGATTAGCAGACAAAAACATTGACATAAAATCCACTCTTCTTTCAAAGGCCACCTTGACAAGTCTATAGGTCCTAGAAAGGCCAAATACCACAACTGAGTAATATACCTGTACATATGTTCAACAAAATCATCAATGAGAACGGGCCAAGCACCTGCAGTATATGAGAAGACATAATATGCATAAGCCCTCTGCCTGATGTCAATATCATTGAAAAGGTATAAAAGCAGCAAACATGATATTACAAGTTTGTCAACCGCTATCAAATTCATTTTACATTTCAACTGAACACAGGTATTTAGAGCATTTTGTGCAAACAAAATATAATATCCTGCAAGGAATACAAGTACTGAGAAACCTATCATTTATTTGATCTTCTATCAATGACTATACTACTTATGAGTGTGTTATAAACAACTGAACTTAACAGAACATTGGTTCTTTTGAATTTGCAAAAGAAAAAATATAATGCTTGCATTATGTTGATTTGGCATGTAACAAACTATAATTCTTATATGAGATTGATTCTTGTCTGAAAATAGCCATAATTCTTGGAATAGACAATGGTTAGAACAGATATAGGTTGATTTATCTGGGTTAGAGAAGTTTAATTTTTTCATTTTGGAGCAATAATCAATGCAGTCAAATCCAAAGTAGCAACTTTAAACTTTTCAAGACTCGATTGTTATTAAACAGCTCAGAAACATTGATGCCAACAATACTGCCATATGTTTTATTTATTTGCTTTATCTTACTTAAAATATTTTTCACCTTTAATTAAGGAAGAGCTTCAATAGAGACAACAAGAACACAGCTATTGGTAATGCAGGAGTAGGGTATTTTACCATGGACATGGACAAGAAGCTACTCAACAACTCCAAGGACCCTTTAGAAGGGTATCCCATCTTCTCCTTCTTAGCTTTCGAGGTTACTCCAGAAGTGTTTACACCATGTTTAAGGATGCTTCATATGATGTTGGGGAGCATGGTGTATGGATGACCCTTGATTCCATTGTGACGGGCATAAACATGGAAGGTGGCTCACTGACTGGTTGCTACACCTTGTATGGATGCTTGTGTGGCATACTTCATTCTGAATCATGATGACATTCTTCATGATGCATACATAGTGAGTCAATGGTGTGCTTGGAGCACGATTTGCCTTGGAGGAGCGTTGAGCACACTAGAGGATGGCATTGAGCCCTGCGTGGCATGGGGAAGCTCGGTTGCTTGCATGGAAGATTGTACTTGACAATACTTTGGTTGAAGAGTGATCATATAGGTGGGGTGGACCTGAAGGTATACATGGCTTAAGAGGGCACACTGGAGCTTTGGAGGTTTGTGGAGGTGGAATGTGGGGCCCTTTATGAGGATTGTTCAGCCTTAGAGCCTTGCTCCTTGAATGTATTCACATTGGAGATTGACATGTGTCTCTTGGAGTTGGAGTACTTCAGATGTGAGCCTTTAGTAGGTAGCTTAAAGAGGACTTGATCCACTTTATGATTATAAGTCTCTCTCACCTCTCCTATAAATAGAGGGAAGAGAGAGTCATTTCCTCATCTTGTACTTTGTACTTGTTCTATCTTGATCTCACATGCTCAAGATACAAATCTTGTGTAAGGCAAACTCATCACCCAATGCACTCCGTTTATATCTTTCTCTGTCTTAGGTGATAGGTCTTGGAGGAAATTCAAAGGAATATATAAGGTTAGGGTTTTCCCCGAAGGTGGTAAAGAAGCTACAATTTTTTATAAACCTAAGAGAGGAAAAATAAGCATTTCCTCTTGTATATTTAGTGAGAGAAGACTAAGATTTTAGGGTAACTAAAAAACCCTAGTGCTATTTGCAAATCTTATTGTGGAGAAGAAAGGAGGAGATACTTGTAAACTTGTGAGATGTAAGTGTAAATGCCTAGGAAGATTTTTGGTGGACTAACCAGCTTTCGTTACGAGTGACTCCTATCTAGGAGGAGGTAGTGTCTATGATTTTCTATGTTTTCCATGGCTAGGGTTTGGAGAGCTTGAATTGTACCAGCATGTAAGAAGATGTTGGCATGTACATGTACGTCTCTTGTACACAAATGAAGTGTTTCAGCGATCAAAATAGTGTACTTGCAAATTTGATTCAGTTTTATGCTATCTTCTATCATCTTGAATGGGTCAACTCCAGCACTTCTTGTTCATGCTATTTCAAAAAATATACTACTGAATTTGTTAAATGGTTTGATAGACACCTTAAAGATAAAGGAGTAGATTTACTACTGTAATAATTCTCTGTAAAAAAATTATTTCAGGTCCATTATATGCTTGGAAAAGTGCATCCGAGGGGCTGTACATTGTTGCCATTGAAGTGCACTTGATTGGTATGTCCATTTTCTAGGGCTACCTAGTAATTCGGGTGTTGAGAATTATAGCTTGGACAAGAACTTTTGCACAACTACAGTGTGAACATGTGAGAAGTAGTTTGAGATATTTTCAAAAAGTATATTTAGAAAAGTAATTCTATTTTGTAATTCATTTCTGTAAAACAAATAAAACTCTTATATTTCACTGTCAAGTTTTATATAAAAAAAAGTACATCTCATGCATGCATGATGAGGACTAGGAGTAAACTCAAAAATAGAATAGGGTTTTCAAACGCACATGAACAGCTAAGGAAGTTGAACGACCAAAAGAGAGCACAAGGATTCAAGCTATTGTTTGATTGATATTGTGGTTTTGAAATTTATTTCTACATTAATTCAATTCCACAATTACACGGTTAATTGAGTGCACAAGGGATTTAAATTTTAATCACTTAGGCTTGGAAATTTTCACATGGCATCAAATGACAAAGATTATCTCAATCAGAGATAAATCTGCCTCCAAAAATAAGGGTCAACAGTTAGAGGGTTTCAATGTTGTAATTTTAAATTTGGGAGTTTGTTGTTATGAATAAAATAATGTAAATGATAATAATCATAAATAATGATTAATTAAATAAAAATTTGTATTGAAGAGGCATGTCTCTAAAGACATGACCACTCATGAAAGGGTACCAGCCTAGGTACATATACGGGACCCTCATTTGTAACAATCATCATCTCTTATCTCATTTGTAATCATATATATATATATATATAATCCTACTATGATACTTCTATATTCTAGATATTCTGAGAATTATGCTGTGTATATGAACTCTGTTCGTTACATTGATATCAAAGCTCTTCAATCCTCTGTTCGCTCAACCATTGCACAAAACTAGTCTGATCCAGCGTTTGGCCATCAACCTTCCGTCAACATTGTTGTCATGTGATTCAAGCATTTCGCTACACAGTATTTGAAAGTTCTCCATTTTATCGTCGGGCCTTTGGCCATTAAAAAAAATAAAAGAGAAGTATATATATATATATATATATATATATATATATATATATATATATATAAGGTGTAAAAAAAAGAGTTCAAAAACTATAAAATAAAAATAAATTTGAGAAAAAGGGGGGGTCAAGAAAGGAAAACGAAAAAAAAAAACAAATACAAAAAAAGTGAGAAGATATAATAGTTTAAAAAAAACATAATATAAAAAACTATATATATAAAAAATATATATTAAAAAAAGAAATAAATAATAAATTAATTAATTAATTAATTTGGACCAACAACAACCACAGCAGGAATCTTCGTCGTTCCCCGCTCCACTCGATAGTGTTTTCGCAATCGTCGTTGCCCCACAAGGGACCATTCTGTAGATGGCAAAAACAGTGCCTAACGCACTAACACCAAGAGACCACCACTACTGCTCGAGGTAGCCACACCTCCATTGTTGGCTACCTGCAACAGTGGTTGCTCCCGCGACCAATTCCAGTCGCCACCCCCGTCAACTATCTCCTTGCGAAGAACCTGCAGTTTGGGTTGCCACAATTCCTTTCACATCGCCGCCACTTTCCACTTTTGTTGCAGTCATTGCCCACCTTGAAACTCCAACAGACAACTAGCTCTGCACGTTGATTTTGTCCCACAACATTGTCCACATGACACCCCTCGACCTGGCATGCCAACACTCCACATCCACTACAACCCCGTCGTAGCAAGTTGCCGAATTTCCTGTCGCACTTCCACAATTCCGCCACCATCAAGTAGTTGGCGTCTCTCTTACTGCAGTCATCAACCAAAGTAAGTCGTCACAGCTGTTCTGGCATCCAAATGTTGTAGTATGAGCCACTATATTCACTGCAAGTGCAACTAACATCACAGTTGCCAATTGTATCTTTCGTTATCATTGTAGATAGTAGATACAACTCAATCACAACCCGTGTTGTTGCATCAGAATGTCGAAACGTCACAGTTATTTACTAAGCGTGGTTGACATGATTAATTGGGGTTGTCGAGCATTTTGTACGTAGGTTCATAATTGTGTTTACTACAAATTACAGTTACTAGTAACTAAAAAAATTACATATATATATATATATATATATATATATATATATATATATTAGTAAGAAAAAAATATTTGAGCCTCCTTTCAAAAAAAAGATTATCGAGGATTCATTACTAAGGTTGAAGGATTAATAAAGTTATTCTAAAAGGGAGTTACTTTTAAAAACCCTAAAGCTCATCCAAAAAAAAAAGTAAAATGGAGACCAGTATGAAAGATTTCCTAAAACCTTTAGTAAATGGGTTAGTGCACTATTTAAAATCAAAGGATCACTTGTAGGAAGAGATATCATAATCTCTATCAGCCCTAATAAGGATAATAATTATGTTAGTACTCAGTGTGCTAACCAATTAGTGATTCCTGAATCAAATATCACTGAAACAAGTGACAAACAATACGACATAATCAATCTACAACTAAGGATTAGGGATTATACTTTTATCTCGCAATTCACCGTGAAGACCTTTATTTTTGACGATAGTGACATTATTTTGAGTTCGCCCTGGATAGAAACTCTAGGATCCTTCATCCTAAATACGAAGAAGTTTTTGACATTTTCATACCAAAAAAAAAAAACACTACAGGATGTTAACATTGAAGCCTAATTCAATAGCACCAAAAGACATACAAGATATTTCAAAAGTGTTTTTTCAAAAAGAAGTACTATAGTATATGGAAAGAGAAGTTCACAAAATCACCGTTGACAAAAATGAAAAAGTTTATCAGCTTAAAGATCATAGCGAAAAATTACTAATGCAAATTAAGAAGCTTAAGAAGGAAAAGAGTCATTGGAAAACAAGATACAACACCTCACTGAGAAGGAAGTGTCATGATCTTCAAATGTAGAAATTCAAGTTGAAGAGGAAGGAATGAACACCGATCTCATGAATATCTCCTCAAGAAGAAGACAAGTCAGTTGAAGAAAAACACACTCAGAGGTTGTAATTCAAACGATGAAAATTCCAAGTGAAGATTTTGTAACCAACTCAACAACAACAGTACCTGGAGTAAATCATAAAATTGTGTTAATGTTCTTAGTGCTTCACTGTTCTTTGCTTTGATAATTGTACTGCACCATTTACATATTGAATTCACCCCACTGCATTATAACATTATTTCATCACATGCAATTATGTAGATAGAACAATAACATCAATAATGCAACGGAACATAAGAAAACAACAGAAGAAAAGCAAGCACAAATAGAGACACCAGGATATGGTGAGAGACCAGGGCAAAACCGCACCAAGATTTAGTCGGAGACTAGGGAAAAACCCCACAAAGAGGAAAACTCGGAATTCAACTCTTCTTCTATTAGATTTCGTCAATTGTTTAGCTAAGATACAAAGTACAATGAGATACATCAGACCGCCAACACTTGTTCTATTCAGAACTCCATTTGTGAACAAAACAATCAACTCTCCATAGAGTTGTCATCAATGTCATATTTGAGCTGAGACATTGTCATCCATAATTGTCATGATCAATGTCTAAATTCATACATTACTATCATACCCATCATTGACATAATCCACGATCACAATTACAGCAAGAGCACTCTCCCATGCATGCTATCACATATGCTCATCAAACTAGATCATTGACCATCTATTACAGGAGTACAAACTTCTCAAGAATATTGTTGTCGCACAGAATGTCTAGGCACCGCGACAATGGCTTAGATCAGGGGTTGTCACCCTGATCCCCAATCTCTCTATCTAAGTTGTCTCCTTGCAAGCTAAGGGAGGTAGACCCTAACGAAAATGAAGAAGGAGAACTGGTTGGAAACCAACCAATTCAGGAGACACAGTTAGACGACCAAGTACTTGTTAAGATTAACGGGATTTTACAGATCCAATTAGATTTGAAACTTTCAAACCAGTGCCTTGTGGAGTCAAAATATCCCGCTATGAAATTAAAGCCAAGTATTTGATAAGTAACTGCTGCTATGAAAATCAATCAACCACAATGATATTCAATAAAACACCCTCACAATTACGCATTAACAATGGTCGATGAAGTTACGTAATTTATAATCACTTGAAATATCCCCAAAGTTAACTTAAACAATTAATTACCAATTTCAAGTAATTTAAAATCACAATTAAAGATAGCTCAATGATCACCAACCACAGCTAAGCACCAACAATATGTTGAACCGACAATTTAAATTTGAAACAAAAGTATTATCTTAAGGGTACCATCAAATTTAAATGCCAGGTATTTCCAATATTTCCTAATTTATGATATCCCAAATAATTCCGATTCAGAAACCTATAGTCAAACTTTAGATAGAAAATTAAAGATCACCTTGACTATGTAAAAAATTTTAAATTTTTTGAGAATTTTCTAAATTTTTATATTTTCTTTTAAATCTAAAGGCAAAATATATATATATACAAAAACTAGAGGATCTACCAAAAGTTAAAAAAATTTATTTTTTTTCTATTTTTATATCTTAAAGTTTTTTAAATCTAAAAATTAAACTAAAAAATTGAAATCCTAAAAAAATTAAAACTAAACTAAAGAAAAGTTACATAAAGGCAGGAGTGATTAGCTCAGGCAGAACCAGTACACATGAAATTCCTTCTCACCCAGCAATTAAAATTTTATAAATATAACTCAATTTTTTTAAAACACTGATTTAGATGCACCTGAGATTTTCTCTTTGCAGCAAAATAACATTCAGATCTACCAGCAAAAATGATCTTGAGGCCAGATCTTACCCTCCAAGGCCTAGATCTGGCTTAGATCTAAAAAAAATTGAGAATCTCCTTGTAAACCTGCACAGAACCAGAAAAAACCCAAAACTATGCACAAAAAATAAACCCTTGCACCCTAAAGAATATTTGCAAATTTACAGTGCTAATTTACAGATTAGAGGCCCTCATGGCCAGATTCAAAACCATTTTTGCACAATTAATAAAAAGAGAAATTATGAGAGGCACAAGCTCGAGAAGACCCTGTAAAAAAAAAATTCCGTAAGATAAACTTGGGAATTAGGAAACAATGAACTTTTTCAGATTTATGAAATCTGAGAGTCGACTGGTCTAACTAAAGACTTCCCCAAATGCTCAAACCTTTAAAGAAAAACGATCTCTGCACATTTAGATCTGAATTTTAAATTGATAGAGATTAAAAAATAAACATGAGACTTTTCAGAAAAATAGATAACTAATCTTTACGTTAAATCAAAATGTTATTTTAGAAACCCAAAAAACTGCACAAGATACCTATATGCAGATTAATCCATAGAGGCCATCAACCATCAAAAAACTAATAGAAGTAGCAAAGTTTAGAGACAATATCACCACATAGATCTGGAAAAGGAACACCAAAGTTTGTAACCCCAAAGTCTTTATGCTTTATTCATCAAAAAATCACAAGAGCTTCCAAGAACAAGTGCACGATTCAAAGATCAGATGACTGACTGACAAAGACCTCTAATTTATAAGATAAAATCTCCAATGGCTAGTTCAGTTGATCCATGTCAAAATAATCTCGACCGTCAAAAAGATTTAATTATCTTTTACTCTGGACCGTCGAAATTATAATTTTGAGGAAATTCGAATTTATCATTTAATTCTATTTTAATTAACTCAAAAATAATATTTTTGAGTTAATTACCTCAAAATTTTGACTTTGACTTAACCACCAAAGCCCAAGGGTCCAAAATTTCTTGAAATTCTCAATATTCCCTTGGCCTGGGACCTTTAAAATTTTATTTTTAAGGACCCACGAATTTTTCCTTTGAAGAATTTTAACTCACCTAGGACTTAAAATTAATTAAATTTCTGTCTTACGATTTTTAATTAATTTGGCCAGAAAATTTAATTAATTGACTAAGAGGGGATTTAATTATTTCTCCAACCCTCTTTACATAAGATAAATACATTTAGACACATAAAAGGGGAATACCCATTTGTATAGACCTTCAAAAAGCTACCCAATTCTGCGACTCAAAACATGATCTAGTATACCAAGCAGCTTCTAATAAAATAATCTAGCAAATTAGCTAGGGTTATTCCCAAACTACTTTTGCAAAAACTCGATAGAAAACACTAGGACTCACTTAGCATCTTGATGACAAAATCCACCCTAGCTTTGGGGTGAAGCTGGAGGGGAAAACTTTGCCGATCACTTGTGTCGAAAAACACATGCAAATCAATGAGACAAAAAACCTCCTAGGATAGAAATCGTCACCAAAATACTAGGCTTACCTAGGTTGTTACATACATGATGGTCTTACTTAGATGATTTACATCATAAACAAGCAGAATGGGTTTACATCGTTCATAAAACTGTCAACTGTCGATGAAATCTTAACAGTGTGAACACCTCGAACATGATGGATCCCATTTGAAAAAATGGGGGTGTACTGCTATGGGGTCGTTGACACAAAGTGGTCAACAAATACTAACCATAACATATATATATACTTTCAGTGTGTTAGCCCTAGATAGGGCACCCAAATGAACATGAATGTGAAACACACCTTAATCTATCTTTGGATTATTTGATTCGAATCATTTATCTCATCATAAGGATCATGTCATATGAATGTTTGTTGTACAAATGCATGACATCAACCAGGGTCTATCATTCCAATGCCACCATATAAGGTCTATCATCACCATACAAACTAGTCTACCATCCATGCAAGGGTGTGTCTTCTATGCGAGGATCATCAAGAGGTCATTCAATATATTATGTCTTCCATGCAAGTAGGATCACATGATAAATCATAAGAAGTCGTCAAATACATCATGTTTGTCATTTGAATGTCATCAATAGATCATGTCAGTCATGTGAATGTCATCAATATATCATGTCTGCCATATAAATGTCATCAATGCGTCATGTTTTCCATGTGAATGTCATCAATATATCATGTCTGCCATGTGAAATCAATATATCATGTCTACCATGAATAGCTTAATCATATAAAATTTGTTTTACATGTCATATACAACCATACATACATACTCTGTCTACCATGAAAACCAAAGCAATGTCTGCCATACTATACTGTCATGGTTCATGATCACTTAGACAGAGATCTCTTTAACCTTCATCATCTTTTGGACAAGGAGCACAACACTGAGAATGTGTCAGTCCAGGTTAGAGCACTCATAACGTGTGTGTACATATATATGACATACCTTGAAGTAGCAGCTCGGCTCTTGCGTCATCCAAACATGACAGAACTTGGACCAAAACTTGGACTAACATGCAACAGAAGCCTCGAATCGTATTCCAATATATTCAAACTGTACACTTTAGGTCTCGGCCTACATGACTCACCTCAAACTTGCATTGTTGACTTGCAGGGGCTCAGACTTTTAGTTACAGACCTCAGTTGGATCAAAGATTATGACACCAAATAAAGTCGCACAATAAGTTCGCACTTGAGACAGAGTTAAGAAAGGCAAACTTCTTCGCTCGAGAATATGACCTAATCCTTGTAACCACCGAAAATCTCAGATAGGGAGTGATGTCAAACTACTTTTGAGAAGATGAATCTAACATATATTTATATCTTTCAAACATGGTCTGAATGGGTGACTTTGATAGGCAAGCCGACTTAGACTTGAGATAATGTAATTCATCATGAGGAGAAATTGACTTGAATACAACCCTCCTTCAATAATATTAAATGCACTTTGTTACTTGTTATTAATTATTGCTTGCCCAAGCAATAATGTCGCACCAAGGAACATCTTAATAAAATATTTTCTTTAAATCTTATTTGCGGCAAGGCTTTGGGGCAGATGGGTTTCCTTAGGGAAATTCCTCCCATAGTTGCCCAAACTTTAACAAATTGCCACACTTGATAAGGGAAAGTCAAACCAAAAGAATTCCTTATCGAAATCTGAATCACAAGAGTAGACAACTCAATCAATATAAGTATTTGTATCATTCAGAACATAAACAACAGACTTATGTTTCGAAGAAAAATGATGTCAACACAATCCAATTTGACGATAACAATTTATCTCAGCTATCAAGTAATTGCAAAGTACCACAAAAAATTGATTTAGGATGGACAGATTCCTTCTCAGTTCGACATTTTATTTATCACTCCAAGGATCCTATCATCTTGTATCAACGAAGATGCAACTCCAAGGATCCTATCACATCTTGTATCAACGAAGATGGAACTCCAAGAATTTGTAATGACGCAGACATTACAAAACAAGAAACAGATGACATGCCTTGTCAGCAATAAGCTTTGAGGACAAAGCTTTTTGAAGAAGAAGGCAACGTTATGAATAAAATATACATAAAATAATGTAAATGATAATAATCATAAATAATGATTAATTAACCAAAAATTAGTATTGAAGAACCTTGTCTCTAAGGACAAGACCACTCATGAAAGGGTACTTGCCTATGTATATATATGGGACCCTCATTTGTAACAATCATCATCTCTTATCTCATTTGTAATCAAACATATATATATATATATATATATATATATATATATATCCTACTATGGATACTTTTATATTCCAGATATTCTGAGAATTCTACTGCGTATACAAACTTTGTTCGTTACATTTGTGCAATAAATGTCAGAGATAACAACGACGTGCCTCAAGTTTGAGGAAAAATTGAATGGTGCCTCAAATTTCTTATCATGGAAGGTGAGGGTTACACTTTCTAAAAAAGAATGATCTTTGGGATATCATCAAGGACATTGTGACTCTACCTACAGATCCATAACAGTTGGCATTGCACAACAAGAGGGGTGTGAAGGCCAAGCCGATGATCTTGGATGCCATAAAAGATGAGTCATGTACCTGAGAAGAAGATAGCAAAAGAGATGTTCAGTGCCCTGATTAGTTTCTACCAGAGTCAAAACATGAACCAGAAAATGACATTGGGGAACAAAATCAAATCCATAGTGATAACCAAATAAGAAACAGTCACCAATTTCCTTATGAAGGTCACACAAATTCGTAATCAACTTGTAGCAATCGGGGAGAAGGTTGAAGATGCAAAGCTAGTGAACATAGCATTAAATGGATTCTGAAATTCATGGGCACCCTCCTAACTTTGAGAGGCTATTGGATGATTGTATCCACGAGAAGACTTGGATGGAGTCAACAACCAACAAGAAGGTTGGTGATGAAAACCTACTTTTATTTGGTCAATTACATAAGGGTACAGGGAAAAGACCCAACAAGAGTAAGGGAAAGAGTGAATAGTCAACCACATAGTCAGGAAAGAACAAATTGAGAAAAATCAAGTGCTTCCTTTGTTATAAGAATGATCATCATCAATGACAATGTCCAAAGAAGACGAAGGGTAAAGGGAAGAAATGACAAAAGTAGGTAGCAGCCTCTATAAGAACTAAGCAGAACAAGTCTACTACCAAGTTTGAAAATAATTTCCAATTGCTATCGTGCTTTTCTACCAATGTGATTTCAAGGAATGAGTGGTATGGACAATGGAGCATCTCAACATATGACATTAGCTTAGCAATCATTTTATAGTCTTAAAACGCAGGACTCAGGAAAATAGGTTAAGCTTGGTTATATTGCCAAGTACCTAGTTGTGGGAAATGTTACTATTCCCTTCTATCTCGAGTCAAGTAATTCTTTAGATTTGGCAATATCTTGTTTGTTCCAATTCTCAAGAAAAAATTGCTTTAGTTTCAATCATGGAGGATAATGCCATTGTAGTTGAGTTCAAGAACTAGCAAGCCCTCGTCATTCCAAAGTATTCTAACTCAAAAATAGCTCAAGTAATAGGGGTTAAAGAACATAATTTGTATAGGTTGTACTATGAACCTATTCAAGCCCTGATGCATAACAATGCCAACTTGTGTGAGTTGTGGCACAAGAGGATGGGGCACCTACATCATAGGGTGTTTTGCATATTTTGAGGGAGATAATCATAGGTCTTTCAAAGTGCAGTATTGAGCAGCATGGCGTATGCAGAGGGTGCATGCTTGGCAAGCATATCAAGTCTACTCTCCCAAGCAACAACCATCAATTTTACTTTTTTATGACTTCTCTCTAAAAGCTTGTATCTACTTCTTAAAGACCAAGGATGAGGTTTTAGTAGGTTTCAAGAGTTCGAATCTCTAGTTGAAAATACAACAAGAAAGAAGATCAAAGTCTTGAGATCGAACAAAGGGGAAGAGTATACCTCCAAGAAGTTCAAGGGTCTCTACAAGGAGATAGGAATCGAGGAAGAGTTCACAGTTCCATACAACCCACAACAGAATGGGGTTGCAAAGCAGAAGAATAATTCCATCATAGGGGCCATTAGGATATGACACGATGCAAAGGCATGCAACACAACAACATAAATCCAAAACCAATGTTCAAAGGATCTTGGAGGGCAAGACACCAAAGGATGAATTCACTAGTGTGAAGTTAGAGATGAGTCATTTCTTGATCTTTGGTTGTCCAATTTATACCCATTTACTAGTAGAAAAAAGAACCAAGTTGGAGCCCGCCAACTTGAAGTGTTTATTTGTGGCTTACAAGGATACTTCAAAGGCTTGCAAGGTCTATATATTCCAAAGCAACAAAAAACAATAGTGAACCAAGATGTAAAGTTCAAAGAAGTCTTTCCAACCAGGAAGTTTCATGAGCCTATTACAGTGATAGAGGATGAGGAGCGAGAACCTTTGAAGGTTGAGTTGAGGTCACCAATGATTTCGGGAGTAGTAGACCAACCTTCAAGTAAAAAGGGGGAGACAAGAACCCCTTCTACTTTTGTCAAGAGACCTCGATGCTTCCCTTTGTTGAGAAATCTAGGGCAACTAGATTAGGATGATTTCTCTTACTTTGATAATTGCTTGTGATGTTCTTTTACTTAACTTGAAGTAATTGTAATTAGCTTCTTTTTCACTTGATTATTATTGTGTTCTTATCATCAAACAACTACCAAACTATGAGGATCAATGAGACAAGAGGACACAAAATATAGGTTGCAAGCCAAGGCCAAAACCTCTCCTCTTGAGAGGAAAACCCACAAGAATTCTTCTCCTCTTATAGAATCTTCAAATGATGAATTCCAAGACCTAAGACCCAAAACAAGGACCCCTCCACGACCAAGTCAGCCTCTCCTTTGATGAGCTCGTTCTTCACAAAATTCAACCCAAGTCAAACTCGCTTCCACACTTCAGACTTCGTCCTTACTTCAATATTTCGGCTTCTATTACATGTCTGCAATTTTCAACCTTCCTGCAACAGTTGATTTTCACACATGTGAGTAGTTTAGGACATAAATGGTATCCTTCTCGGCCTGCAAACTTGATTTTGTTGACACCAAAATTTCGCCCTCCTAAGTTAACTACAATGATGCCCTAGTTCTTTGCACGTGTGGGAGATCTCCCTCCCTTTATGTTCTCCTCTTCTTCATTGGCTATAAGGCTTCTTTTTCTTCTATAATCAAACTTGGATGGATCCCCTTCAAGTGTGGTCAAGTGCCTTGTATATATAGGCTTCTTGGTGAGGTTCAAGCAACCCTAATGAGGCCGACTTGACTTTCTCTTGTAGGCTGACTTCTTGATTGTTGGACTGACTAGATCTTGGAGGATCTTTAGACATGAATTTGACTCAATTAAATACTTTTGACTTGATACATGATGCCCAATAGGGTCTTTACATATGACAATGACTCTCTTGACACTTTGACTTCACGACAAAGCCCTAGAAGCACACAATGGGTGCTTGACCTATAAATAAATTAACCTTGAGCATGAAACCTATGCTACAAAATAACAATAATAAATTTTTTTTTCTCTTTACATCAAATGCATAAAATCATGATTATATGAGACATTATTCTTTTTCTCTTTACATCAAATACATAAAATCATGATTATATGAGACATTATGAAGATCGAACCTAGTTACATTTTCCAACACTCTTAGATGTTGAGGGATGCTTAGAACGCATGTGGAGACTCCTAGGAACACATTCAAATAGAGAAAATCTTTGAAAAGAGTTTCTAGACTGTATGGCATTGATAAGCAACAATCTAAATTCTAAGCCTTCCATTTTTCAAGAGGTAATAGGTTAGAGGGTATGATGAGATGCCATAGTGGAGTACATCTACATCTTGAAGAATGATGTTGGGGACATAGCTCCAAGACTGGAGGGGAAATCAATTGTGAATTCTAGGTGGCTCTACAAGATTAAGCATGTAGCAGATGGAAAATTTGAGAAGTTCAAAGTAAGGTTTGTCGCAAGAGGATTCTCTTAAAGAAAGAGAGTGGACTATGAGGAAACATTTGGTCCAATGACCAAGAATATTTACATTAGAGAAGTTATGGTTTTATTTATGGGATGGAGGATACATCAGATGGATGTCAAGAACGATTTAAATAATAGGATAACTAAGGAAGAAGTGTGCACAGAGCATCCTCGGGGCTTTGAAGAAAGGGGGAAGAAGTCCCATGTTTATATTGCAATGGGCACTTTGAGTCAGTTCATGGCAGAGCCAAAGAAGGAGCAATGGGTAGCAACAAAACATGTGCTAAGGTATTTGAGAGGCACAGTGGAGCATGGGTTTGAGATATCTTGGTGTTAGCGAAATGACATTGTAGGGTTATTCAAACTCGAAATGGGTGAGCAATGTAAAAAATAGGAACAACACCTCAATGTGCTACTTTAGCTTGGAATCAACAACGGTGTCCTACTTTAGCTTGGGATCAACAATGGTGTCCTAGTTCAACAAGAAAAAAAACTTGTGGAACTTAGCTCAATAAAGGCAAAATACATGACAGCTAGTACTGTTAGTTGTGAGGCAATTTGGCTCCACAAATTACCTGCAGGATTGTTTGATTAGAAATTCGAACCTACAATTATTTATTGTGATAATCATAATTATATCAAACTCTCTGAGAATACAATGTTTCAAGTCAAGTCCAAGCATATAGAGATCAAACACCACTTCATATGAGATATGAAGGGAGCAGAGAAGCTTCAATATATTCCCACAAATCAGTAGGTAGTCGCTATTTTGACCAGGCCCTTAGTAAAGGATGATTGAAGCTTTCAGAGACGAACTTGGATTGGCGCAAAAATACTTCCTTGCTAAGAGGGACTGTTGAGAATTATAAGGGGGTGGGGGTGACCAAGGGGGGTGTACTACTTATGATTTGATGGTGATCAACCCTTTTTCTAAGATTTGATGAGGTATTAATAATGTCATAGTCCTTTGATGGTGCACCCTAGGTTCAAACCTAGGTTGAGCTTCTTTTTTATCATTGTGGTGTTAGCATGGTGGGATTACTTATAGGGACAACATCTTATTTTCATGGTACAACACTTGATGTACTATGTATTTTATTACAGCATTAACCTTTGAGCACACATGTTAAACAATAATATAATCAATTTTATCTAGATTAAGGTATAATCGATTTTATCTAGAATAAGGTCAATTGCTTGAGTCCCCTATTTCACTTGGCAATGGTTCATACTTGCAAGGGTCTATTTGAAGGAGAAAAGAGCTTTGGATGGAGTTCTCCCCTATTGGGCACAATTGTTAAAAGTTGCTACATTATTTTATCATTATTGGAGAGGTTGGCATACTCCACTAGGGTGCTCTTCATGTGGAGATTGTTTTATTTATTGTGGGTGGCAAGAGATAATTATATAGGACAATTTTCTCCTAGGAGCTCTCTCATCATTATTACATGTATATTTTAGCTACACTTGGCACCTTTTGACCTCTATTTGAGAGTGACTTCACTTCTTTGACTTGGCATATATATTATTTTATCAAAGGGGATTATGAAGTAGTTTCATAGCATGTGGCATTTTTGGAGGGCTACACTTGGCACAATGCAAGCTCTTACTCAGTATAATTTTCATGAGTGGAGCATTGTCTTGGAGGACACACTTGTGGAGATACTACACTTCCTATTTTGGGGTTTGGCCGCATATTTTCTTATGGAGCACTCCATCTACTTGGTACTTCACACATCCATCCATGGAGTTGCTTGCCTTGGGATATACCCATGTGGATTGGTTGCATGCATCTTGTGGACCACTTACTATTTTTCGATGGTTTTTATGAAGCATTCTCTCAAGAGGATTACTTTATTGTTTCATAACTCATGCATCTTGGACGGCACACTTCAGGAGCTCTTCTAGTTGGACATTCACCAATGTTAAAGTTATTTTATTATATTTTTGCATACATGCATCAT
This sequence comes from Pinus albicaulis, assembly GCA_034641835.2. Lineage (NCBI taxonomy): Eukaryota > Viridiplantae > Streptophyta > Pinopsida > Pinales > Pinaceae > Pinus > Pinus albicaulis. The sequence goes on from CM076570.1 coordinate 579,909,649, forward strand.
GGAGGGCCTATTCTATGTAGACCTATAGCATCTTGACTTGGTTATCATGTCTATTTTTATTTGCATACCCTCTCTTGGAGACTTTTCTTACTTTTGACTGAGAGAAAGTTCACTTGGAGAGGCTAGTGTCCATATATGGATTGAAGATGTTGATGTTTATAGCTAGAACAGGTGATTTTGCATAGGTTAGGGGTCAAGCATACAAAAGATGTCAATTTGTCTCTTTAGGTTCTTGCTTATTATAGAATTTTTAAGGGTCATGTAACCCCTTGCTCATCATGTTTAATGCCCAAACCCCATGTTCATTGCATATTTAAACATGAATATTAAATTCAAAAGAAACATTGCTAGGCGACCACTACTCTTTTACACTTGCACTTTCAGCTGATAAGAAAATTAGACAAGCATATACACAAATATTAAACACTGATTTTTGGTCAACTACGGACCCTGGAAAAACCCCAAAAGGGGAAAACCAATTAGAAGGATTTTATTTGCTTCTAATCTTAGAGAATTTACAGCGTTAAATACACATCAAGGTACTTATCTCTCCCCTTGAATTTCATGCCCAACCTCCTAGAAAAATGTGCTACTGTTCTGAAAATGCATGCCACTCTCAACCTTCTCTCCTCAATAAGGCATGCCACTATCTACTCTTCCAGATCTAGAAAACCATTCCACTTTTCAGCATACAATGATCAATCCCCTCAATTTTAGTGTTGTCAGAGGAGGAATCTCTCCTAAATTTTTGTTTCAGTCTTCTCTGCAATAAATGCACGAACAATTGCATAGGAATGTGTGTTATCAATTTTCCATTTCCTCCTAGAAATGTGTGCCTCTGTCAGCACTTCCCAACCCTCAAAAAACACACTAAGACTACCCTCACCACCTTGAAAATCACGCTGAAGGTCCTCGAAATTTGTGTTGAGTATGAACTGCTTTACCTCAGGCTGCATGCCACCATGAATCACTGCATTGAATCTCAGACCTGTGGTTTCCCCTTGCTATAGCTCGTTCCCTCCTTTTGCAAATGGCTATCTCAACCTCTCCTCTTCTCTTCTTCTCCTCTCTTCACTTCTCCAACACTTGCACATGAAGAATGAATGAACTCTTGACCTTTTTCCTCAATTTTAGTCTCATAATGATAAGAAGCCCTATCCCTATCATCAAGGATTGAAATTGGATCTCAGCGCTCCTTAATCAAGGGTGGAGATCTAACCTCCCATTGACCCCCTTTTTAAGTCTTCCCCTTCATTAATGAGCCTACCTAGTACTTTGTGTACCTCATAAAATGACTAAAAAGTCACATGACTTTCATAACTCAAAGTCACACTAAAAAGTGGCTCTCATGTGTTTTCCTAGGCCAAAGGCAAAAAGCACTAGGAAACACCTCCTCGGTACCTTTTTCAACACTCCCTCTTACCAAGGAAGGTGTTTCTCACCACTCCCATCTTGTCCCTGAAATAGAAATGTTTGTCCCATGGAAATGATTTGGTGAGAATATCTACAACCTGATCACCAGTGCATATGTACTCCAGCTTCACTACTCCTCTCTAAACACAATCCCGGATGAAGTGTTACTTGATCTCAATGTGATTTGACCGGTCATGAAATACTAGATTCTTCATGAGCTTAATACAACCCTGATTATTGCAGTAAATCATAGTTGGGTCTCATCCTCTGACCAAATAAACCACACAACATCTTGTGAATCCAATAGCCTCGCAACTGGCGTGACTAGCTACAATGTACTCAATGTCACTGATCTCTACTTTATGCTGAACCACAACACCAATTTTGAACCCAACATGAAACAACATCCAGTTGTACTCTTCTTGTCACTAGCACTGCGTACCCAGTCTGAGTTTGTACAACCTGTCTCCATCCCCTCGAATATAATCCAATTCATAGTCCACGGTGTCTTATACCGTAAGTTCGTAACACATGTTTCACCCTGTAAGTACCGTAACACATGTTTCACAGACCCAGTGCACCCTCCTGGGCTGCATCATAAATTGACTCAACGTGTTGACTGCAAAATAGATATCTAGTCTAGTGTAGTCCAGATACATCAACGACCCGATCAACTGACAATATAAAGTGGGGTCTACCAACTCGTAATCAACTTCATCCAGTTGGTAATCATTGGAGCAGCCATAGGTCTGCAATCCTCCATATGAAATCTCCTCAATATGTCTCTTGCATTTTTTTCCCTAACCCACGAAGTTATGCCCATCCTCTTGCAAAACCTCCAACCCCAAAAATAATGCATCAATCCTAGATCAGTGATGTCAAAGTCTAAAGCAAGATCTCTCTTGCACTGCTCTATAAGTCTCCCCTCTCCTGTAATAAACAAATCATCCACATATAAGACCAGAATGAGTGGATCCTTGCCAACCATAATGAAATATAAGTACGGATCTGCATCACTCTTCTGGAAACCCATCTGTTGCAAGTAGTTATCAATCCTCTTGTACCATGCTCTTGACGCCTACTTCAAACCATAGAGGGCTTTCTTAAGCCTACACACATGAGACTCTCTCCCATGCACCTCAAAGCCTTGTGGCTACTCAATGTAAACCTCTTCCTGTATGACCTCATTGAGAAAGGCGGTCTTCACATCCATCTGGTGAATCTTCCACCCCATCTCAGTTGTTATGGAGATTACTCCTCTAATCGAAGTATATTTAGCCATTGTTGCAAAGGTACACTCATAATCAACTCCCTCTAGTTGTGAGAAGCCTCATGCCACAAATCGAGCTTTGAGATTTTCCACACTAACATCTGTACCACATGTTTGATCTTGTAAAGCCAACTAGAAGTCACCATTGACTTCCCCTTAGGTCTCGACACTAATCTCCCACACATCATTCTTCATGATTGAAGAAAGCTCTTCCACAATGGCATCCCTCCAGATCTGATGAATCGCAGCCTCCTCGCAGCTAGTTGGCTCAGTCTCTACAACACTCGCCAAATAGCCACCCAACCTATCTTGTGGTCTTCTCTCCCTGACTAACGACTTGGGTTTCCCCACTGACTTCTCTACTTCCTTCAAAGTCTCATAAAGTCATTTTAGCTTCCTCTTCCCTAAAGTAGCCTCTTGAATAGGCGTGGAATCCCTCCCTGGAGCCTGTCCTCCTGATGAGTGTTAGTGTCAATATCGGTATACTTCCACCAGGGATCAAAACACATTTGCATGTGCATCTTAAGTGTCTCATATTGAATAATTTTTTTATCATTCCATTAGGTCATGAAATAAATTTTCTCTGTTGGTGGTTGTCACTCTCAAATAAACTTTTTCTCCCTCCAAGATTTATATTGTTGACTCATTCCTATGTCCCTTTGAGCATAATAAACCTATGAAAATGCTCTGTTTTACTTGAAAATCTTTTAAGTCAAAATTTCATTCACAAATTAGGTCAAAAAAGCAGTTTCATTAGGTCACCAGGGTTTTTGCATTTTTCAAGGTCTTCCCTTCATTCCAATGAGGCCAGTACACATATATGAGAGGGATTGATTATGATCATCATGATGGTTTCATTTTACTTTAAAGGATTGTATTTTCAATTTTAGGACTTTTTATCAAAATGTCATATTGATAAAAAAAGTCATTCATGTAATTTATTTTTATTTTTTCAAATGTAATTTTATGCAACTATATGTAATAATTTCATCCCAAAGCTGTCAAAGTGAATATGTCAAGCCTTAGTGAGAAAAAGAAAAGCTAGCTCCAAATTGATCCCTGCAAATGAAAAAGTGTCAAAGAGTATCAGTGATAAAAGGAAGAAGACTTCAAAAATTAGAAAGTGGGTTTTTCAAGTTAAATTAAATCCACATGCCTATAAAAGCCCATTTTACATTTCAAATGAGTCATTGTTGCCTTTCAAAGTGTAAGAAGCATTCAGCAAGGAAGAATTTGTGAGTTTTTGAGTGAAATTGTGCTAAGTTTCCTTAGCGTTGTGCGTTCAACACTTGGCGCTGCGTGTTTGCACCGGTGCTGCGCCCTTGCCCGAGATTTTCAACGCATTTTTTGCAGGCATTGCGCGCCTGTAGCTTGGCGTTGTGCCCTTGCAGTGGCGCTGCGTGGCACATGCTTACCAAATTGAGTTGATCCAAGATATGTGATGTATGAAGGTTCCTGAGTCTTCTAGTTGCCCAAACAAATTTAAAACTTCTCCAAATTTTTACCAAAGTTCTCCAATAAGCCTTCAAAGCAGTAAGTACTCATTTTAACCTTGCCTTTAAGCTATTCTGTCATTCTTAAATCAATTGAAGTGTAACCCTAAGAAAACCCTAATTGCAAGCTTCTGATCACTGATTTTACACTTGTTTCATCCTCCTATAAAGAATATCAGTCAAAAACAGGGTATTATATTGATTAAGGGTTTTCATTCATCTAGTTTGTCCCTTCACACGTTCCTTTTCACCAGTGTTCCACAGGGACGCGTCCCTTAGGGTGGGGGACGCGCTTCCCCACTCCCCCACGCTCCCAAGATTGGAAACTCCTGGGGAAACTTTCCCCATGTCCCCTTTTTTGGAAAACTTGGGGAATCTCTAGGGGAGCGTTTTTCTGGTGACGAAATGTGTCTCTCTTGTGGGGAGACGAGGGGATGCAGGGGGATGCAAGAGGGACGCGTCCCTCGATTTTTTTTGCTAATAACAATTTTAAAAAAAAACAATTTATGTATTTCAATGCTTTCTATGTTTATTTTTAGTTCAGTTTTCTATGGCTGTTTTAGACTTCAAATGTCATTGTCATATGATGAATTCAATTTTTGATGTGCATTATGTAGTTTCAATTGTCAAATGATGAATTTAATTTAGATGTACCTTGCATAATATTAATTCCCATTGCCAAATGATGAATTTAGATGGAACATTGCATAATGTCAAATGATAGATTCAATTTAGTAATTTATTTTTAGATTTACATTGATGATTGCAGAAATGTCAAATGATAATTTTACTTCACAATAGTCTAATACGAAATGATGATCATATTTAGATGTGCATTTCATAATTAATAAAATTTACTATCTACTAATTTAGTTATTAACATATTGTTGGGATTTTATTTTTTTATTCTTATATATTAAATTTTTAATAATTTTATAATTTTTATGGCTTTGGCGTCCCCCTGTTTCCCCGAAAATTTCCTAAATTTTGGGGTTGCTTATATACGTCCCCTTTGTGCATATCCCCGCTCTCGCGTTTCCCCGTCCCGGAAACTCAGTGGAACATTGCTTTTCACTCATTCCCTTCACTCACACTCGTTCCCTTCACCTTTAAAAGTTGATCATTTCATCCCCTTCCCTTCATTTTATTTCACTTGCACCCTAGGGTTTCCAAATCAGAATTTGAAGATGTCAGAGGAAGAAGATAGTGGCATGGTTGGTGAGACACAAATGCCAAGGAGAAATGATCACAAGGGAGGAAAAATAAACAGATTTGAACCCATCACCACAAGGGAACTCATGGCTTCCCCTCTCACTGTTTCTTCCTTTAAGCATGTGGGTTGTTTTGACTTTTGTGAGAGAGTGCAGCAACTCCAAAATCACCCGGAATTAACAAGACTGTTCATTATAAATCCACATGACAAGCAGGTCAATCTTGCTGGGGTGACTTTTGAAATGTCCACCAATGCCATTGCAGCTGCTACAAGGATACCTAGTGTGGGAGAGAGATGGTTTAAACAAGCAAATTTGGACATGAGTTATTTTGAACCATACCTCAAACCTAGGTATAAAGATAACAACAAGTCCATTTTTCCTTTTTCCTGTCTCCTTGACCGGTATGTGCCCATGATGAGGATATGAAGGCTTATTGGAGAACTTCGGTAAAAATTTGGAGAAGTTTTAACCTCGTTTGGGTAGCTAGAAGACTCAAGAACCTTCTCTGGCTAGGCGCGCAACGCCACTGATAAGCGCGCAGCACCAAGCGCACAACGCCTTCAAAAAATGCGTTGAAAATCTCAGGCAAGGGCGTAGCGCCGATCTCCAGGCGCACACCGCTGGTGCAAACGCGCAGCGCCAAGTGCTGAACTCACAGCACCAAGGAAACTTAGCACAATTTCACTCAAAAACTCACAAATTCTTCCTTGTTGAATGCTTCTTACACTTTGAAAGGCAACAATGACTCATTTGAAATGTAAAATGGGCTTTTATAGGCATGTGGATTTAATTTAACTTGAAAAACCCACTTTCTAATATTTTTGAAGTCTTCTTCCTTTTATCACTCATACTCTTTGACACTTTTTCATTTGCAAGTTGGATCAATCTGGAGCTAGCTTTTTTTTGCTCACTAAGGCACATATTCACTTTGACAGCTTTGGGATGAAATTATTACAACATACAGTACCATAAAATTACATTTGAAAAAATAAAATAAATTACATAAATGACTTTTTTATCAAAATGACATTTTGATAAAAAGTCCTAAAACTGAAAATACAATCCTGTGAAGTAAAATAAAACCATCATGATGATCATAATCAATCCCTCTCATATATGTGTACTAACCTCATTGGAATGAAGGGAAGACCTTGAAAAATGCAAAAACCCTAGTGACCTAATGACACTGCTTTTTTGACCTAATTTGTGAATGAAATTTTGACTTAAAAGTAAAACAGAGCATTTTCATTTTCATAGGTTTATTATGCTCAAAGGGACATAGGAATGAGTCAGCAATATAAATCTTGGAGGGAGAAAAAGTTTATTTGACAATGACAACCACCAGCAGAGCAAATTTATTTCATGACCTAATGGAATGATAAAAAATTTATTCAGTATGAGACACCTAAGATGCACATGCAAATGTGTGTTGATCCCTAGTGAAAGTATATCAATACTGACACTAACATTGGCCTTATTCGGGATGGCAGCTCCTTGGAGGTGTCAACAACACCGTGGACCAAGTGCCTAACCATTGGGTAAATACGGTCAAACAATCCAAAAAAATGCAGATAACTTAAACTGTCTCAAAAACCATTTAAAAAGTCTGGAAAATGACTCAATAACTGACTCTGACACTAACTCAAAACTGACTAGAAAAACTCAGAAAACAACAAAAAATCAACAAGCTTTATAGCCTTCACTTCGGGCCCCAAGCCTAGATGATCTTCTACCCCAAACTTTGCAGAAAATATAAACTGGTATGTACAATGGAAGTGATCTCGGAAACCGCATCAGAAATAAGAATGTTTCAAGGGCCTACCATTGACTGGCCCTCCTGAACATTCATCTCCATTCATCTCCTGTAGCAGATAGGCATTCTGTCCTCGATAAGCCAAGATCTTATAGGGTCCTTCCAAAGATTTTCAAACTTCCCATGCTTACCTTTATCTTTATTTCTTGCATCCCATCTCAACACTACATCCTCCAGCTAAAAATTATCTTCTCTGGTCTTTCGATCACAAATCTTCTTAATTCTCTCCTGAAGCTTAGAAGTAGTCTGAGAAACTTCTTCTCTTGTTTGCTGAAGATGAATCATTTGATTGATTCGACGTTGCATATCATCTTCTTCACTATCTGCCTCCTGCAATAATCTATGTGCCCATGATGAAAATAATAATTAAGTATTTCACTTGTGAGGGAAGGTTTTCCCGCCTCTACTCATACCATATTTGTCTTCTTATGCATTTCACTAGAGATAGAATGCTACATTTGCCTTATTATCTTTTCCGTAGCATTGACAAGATGGCCTACATTGTGCAAAAGAGGGATTACAATCAACAAATGCAGAGCCTATTACATCATTCACTCATCAAGATGGTGGTCATGCATCAGCTTCAGCAGAAAATCATTTCATGGGATGCATTGATTGCCAATGAGGTTTTCACTACTGCACCTATTCATCATGAGCAGGATATACCTTCATCATCTCATCCTCCCATATCCCCTTCTCCATCACATCCCGCTGCTCATACATCTCCATCCACTCACATCCATTCACCTCATATTGATCCTTCCTCATCACCTTTCCACAATCCTTCACCATCACATCATGATACCAAAGCATCAAGCAGTGAAAGGGATATTGGGGCAGCTGGCACTAAAATGATTTTTATTGAGCCATTTCCTTTGACATATCAGAGAGGCCACAGGCATGTGTTTGCTTCACTTGATGTGAAAGGGGCCATGCCTTCTTCATCAGCAAAACAGGTAGACAAAGGCAAGGAAAAGGCTACAGAGCCTATCACTGTTGAGGAGCAGGACAAACATGAAACTAAACAGGAGTTTCAGTTGATTGACCTTGATGATGAGGATGAGGTCAGAATCACCAATGCATTGATCAGAGGCAAGGATGCCAAGATTAGTGAGCTTCAAGCTAATCTTGGTAGAGCAAAGAATGTGATTAACTTTCTTGAGTTAGAAAATCAGCAGCTAAAGACAAAGCAGACCATCAGTGAGGTCAAGGCAATCAGAGCTCAAAAAGAGGCCAAAAAGGCCAAGGCCTTGCTGGATGAGACCTTGGGTAGTTTTGATGACAGTGATGACGAGGAAGATCAGCTTCCTAGACAGGGACCGAAGACCATTGGACTGAAGAGGTCTTTAGCCCGAGAAAGGCAAAAAGAGGCAGAATTGGCAGAGCAGCTTACTCCAAGTGAGTTGCTTGCCATAAAGATTGATGGAGACAAAGAGTCTTGGCTTGAGAGAGCCAATTTGCATTTGGAGAGCCTATTAGAGAAGGCAATTAGAGACACTGACATTTAGAGGAAGATGGCGAAGCATTATGCCATGAGAAACAAGATTGCAAGGGCCAAGCTCAAACATGCCCATGCAAAGATTCGGGCTTTAACCGAGTCAAAGGAGAAAGAAAAGCTGAATATTCTTGCTGAGGTGTCCCTCCAGGCCTCCAAACCTTGATCAGCAAAGAAAATTCCATTTTTGGCACTTTTGTGCAAATTTTGATTTTTTGGGACAGTTTAACCAGCTGAAAATGTGCTAAACGCGCAGCGCCACTGCGCTGCGCTCTTTTTTGGACCATCGAAATGGCAAAAGGTCAGCATATTCATGTTCACAATGACAAGTACATCAACCTCAGAAAGTTTCAGGAGATTTGGAGCAGAACCAGTCCCTCAAAAAGGCCAAAAACTATCAAAAAATCATGTTTCTGCCCTCTTTTTGGTCTTGGCACTACGCGTTTAGCAGTCTTGGGAAATCAGGATTTTGACAGGGCAGATGGACACCATTTTGGAAAGTAAAAACATATCTAGAAAGTAGACAGGACATGCTTTCCAATGAGCTATCATGAGCTCAATTTGGACAAGGGGAAGGCCTCCAAAAGTGGTTTTCAAAACAAGTCAAATTTTCTATCTTGGCGCTACGCGTTTACCAAGAAATTCACATTTTGACTAGTTTCAGTTAATTTTGAAATTTCACCTCTGATTTAATTTTCACTTGGGTAAATGAGAAGTTACCATTGTAATTATCGTGTTTTACCTTTTTTACCTAAGGTAGATACATTAGGTAAATCATTATTTTGAAGTCAAATGTATCTGTTCTAAAAGTTAGGAATGAGTCACTCTCCTCATCCTAGGCTTTAGCAGTCAGTTCAGTGTTTGGTGCAACAACTCCCTCGCCTCATGGATTCGACCCCTGAGGATGAGAGGAAGTGGTTTTGGGTCTATAAGTTGTACTTTTTAAGTCTTTGTAATGGTTGGCATCAATGGAAAACATTGTATTGCTCAAGTAACATTCTGGCTTGGACATTAATGGAAATATACAACTATTTTCCTGGGATCCCTGTGGTACGAGTTTTAGACATTTTTTTTTCTCTGTGATTGATTTGTTAGAATGTATTGTTAATTCATAAGCCATTTCACATCTATAATATACTTGATTTCAAGTTTGAAAGACAGAATTCATATTTAGTTATGCTCTGTTTTGGGAAATTTAAGTATAATGTGTTCAATTTCTTCAGTTTAAGGAAAATACATTTCATATGCTATCCTTAGCTCCTCACCAGTCTTTCCATCTCATTTAATACTCTTTGAATGTTTAAACCTTTTACCTACCTTGCCCCATCAAGAAGACTGCAATTTCATCCTTCTGGCCCTGTTTTATCCTCTTGACCTAATTCTGGTTCAGTGAGCCCAACCCTAAAATCAAAATCAAAACCCCTTGTTTTCCTTAGCTAGCCTAAAATCCTTTCAATCCAACGCTCTGGGCTGTGATTCTAACGAGAGATCCCTCTCTGACTTGGTAGGGCTAGATACTGAGTCAAGAGTTTGGTTTGAGGTTACCTCAGGATTCCCTACTTCACCCTTAGGATCAATCTGAGCATTAACAAAAAGGATGCTCCCATGGCCTGCGGTGAACCTGTACTCTAGAAATCTATGCCTTGTGATCCTAAACTTTGTGATCATGTCACCCCCAAAGTCAGTGATCCTCCTAACCACGATGAACTTGTATATCATGAAACCTGTGGTGTGCTCCCTTATCGAGGAGCCTGTTGCTCTACATGATCATCCTCTCAAGCCCTGCTCAAGGCCCTCTCCTCAAACATCACATCCCGCCTCAGGATAATTTTCCTCTTGGTAGGAATATATATCCGATAGGCCTTGCAGATCTCATTGTAACCCACAAGAATTCCCTTCTCTATGGTGGGTTCCATCTTTGTCCTCTTCTCCTCAGGGACATGTGAATAAGTAAGGCACCCAAAAATCCTGATGTGCTCAATCTCGGGCTTCTTCCCAGAAAAAGCCTCCTCAGGAGTCTTACTCCCCAACACTTTGTGTGGACACCTGTTCTGGAGATATATTGCAAGGTTACAAGCCTCGGCCCATAAAAAGAAAGGTAGCCTCTAATCATGTAGCATGGCTCTCACTGCCCCCACTATGACCCTGTTCTTCCTCTTTGCCAACCCATTCTGCTAGGAGTTATATGGCACTGTGAACTCTCTCCCGATTACTGCTCTCATACAAAACTTCTTCATCTCATTGGAGGTATACTTGCCCCCATTGTTTGTCATCAAGACCTTGATCTTCTTCCCTGTTTGGTTCTCCACAAAGGCCTTAAACTCCTAGAACCTCTTGAAGACTTGATCCTTGGTCTTCATAAAAAAAATCCAAGTCTTCCTGGAGTAGTCATTAATGAAAGTCACATAATATGAAAATCCACTCAATGACATGGAAGACATAGGAAAACATACATCAAAGTGTATCAAATCCAAAATACCTATTACCCTGTTGTCACTGCTCGGGAAAGGAGTCTTGGTGTACTTTCCCAAAGCACACTCGCTAAACACATCATGATGCTCAGTATTGAAATGTGGTAAACCTGTAACCATCTCCCTCAACATCATGAATGCTACATGGTGCAAGTGGACAATCCCCCTGTGCCATAACTCCCATAAATCATTGTTGGTAGTCATAGACATTAAGGCTCTAGAAGGCTAAAACATAAACTTCTAGAGTCTCCCATGACAAACTCCAATCACTCTAGCAAAAGTGATATTGGATTCCTTGGGATACATGAGCACCTGTCCATCTTGGAAAACCACTACATATCCCCTATCCTCAATACTAGACACTGATATCAGGCTCTTCTTCAGCCCTGGAACATATAAGACCTTTGTCACTTTCAAGGGAGGCAATGACTCCCTCCGAAAGGATACAATCCCCAAACTTGTTCCTCCGACCTTGGAGTTATCTCTGAGCACCAAGTTTTGTGGAGTGCTCTCTCACTCCAGTCATATGGCATGAATCTCCACTGTCTACAAGCCAGACACTAGAGGATGTAACACTAGTGGCTAGACTCACCACTAAAGCAAACTCTATGTCAAACTTGGTGGAAAACTCATCCACCTCGACTGATGTTGCAACGCCCTTCTGTGAAATTTTAAATCTGAAAATGCTACTGCAGTGATTGATTTATCTCGCCTACTTATTTATAATAAGTTATTTACAGATACTTCAATAAATTTTGAAATAAATACAGCGACAGCATTCGATTTAATCTTAAAGTAGAAGAACAAGTATAACCCAATAGAAACAACCACATGACAACAGTTATTTTTGGACAATTGTCCCCGAAAAAACCCAATGTGGAAAAATTGGTGCAACAGATGAGGGTTTATATTAATCTTCAGTAATGAAAAGATCGTTTACAGAATATATGACGAGCAGATAATTAGCATACACCTCCAAAGAATTCTCGACACACAGTAGGCTCTTCTCCTCCTCTGCATCACTCTGCGTGGCCCCTCTGCCCATTCATTGCGCTAGACTGCGTCACTCTGCGTGGAGGGCCAGTGGTACTGCTCAACACTTCCTCCTCTGCGTCTTCTGCCTTTCTTCTCTTCGTCTCTGCTGACCTCTCCCTCCTCCTCCTGTCTCTGCAACCCAACCTCTACAACCTCACCCTCTGAAATCGAATTGTCTTACTTCAAAATCGATTTCCTTCGGGTGCTGAGAATGTGCCTAACTTACTTTCTAAATGACCCTCAAGCCTTCTCGTTGATGAATCAATGGACCAGATTATACCCTTAATCAATGGCTCAAATTAAACGATAACTTGATCTTCATTTTCTAGAAGATTCACAATTTGTTTTATTAATACCTTTTAATTATTTAATTTCCCTAAGTTTAGACTTGGGGATCACTTTAAAATAATTAATTATTTTAATAAAGCATGATCCGAGTGGAATTTCCACAAACGATTTCTAGGTTATCTGGAATATTGATGTCCAAGCCTCTTCCCAAAATATGAGACTAGGAACACTTTCCAATGCTACAAAATCAACACTCCCTCTTAGCGAGAAAAGTGTTTCAAAGGTACCAACTGTATCTGCTCTGACCTAAAGCATTTGCTGCGCTGCTGAAGTCTTGCCTGTTGCCCCTCAACACTACGTTGTTGCCCTCTATACTGTTGCCTGTGACAACACCTCTGCGCCACTGCCTCATCTGTACTGCAGCTCCCTCTAAGTCTGAAGACCACCCATTCCCCTAGTGGAAAAGGTTCTCGACCATCCCCATCTTTTCTCTTAAGTAAACTTAATCTTACCCAAAGCCTTCGTGAGGATATCTGCCACCTATTCTCCTGTAGGAGTGTACCTCAACTGTACAGCTCCTCGTTGGACATAGTCTCTGATGAAGTGGCACCTTATGTCAATGTGCTTCGACCAGTCATGAAACACAGGATTCTCAAAAAGCTTTATGCAACTCTGATTATCACACAAAATTCCGGTCAGTTCCATTCTCTTCTTGAGCAAGTTCAAGAGCAGTTTCCTAAGTGTTGTCCTTGCTGTCATATATTCAACCTCGGCTGAGCTCAGTGCCACAGACTTTTATTTCCTACTGCACTAAGAAGTCATTCTTGATCCGAGATTGAAACAGTACCCACTGGTACTTTTCCGATCTACTAGGCTGGAATCTGCGTTAGTGAACCCACTCAACTGGATTTCATTGCCTTTGGTGTACTTCAACCCATACTCGAATGTCCCCTTCAAATATCTAAGAACATGTTTGGCTGCTGCCCAGTGAGCCATCCTTGGTTCCACCATGAACTAGCTGAGGGCATTCACTGCATAACAGATGTCTGGTCTAGTGTTGACCAGGTACATCAATGATCCTATGAGTTGCCTATGCAAGGTAGGGTCCACCTCATCATCCTCGAACGTGTCTATCTTCTTCCAGTTTGTAATCATTGGTGTAGCCATGGGTCTACAATCCTCCATCTGAAACCTCTTCAGGATCTCTATAGTATATCTTCCTTGCCCAAGGAAGATTTCTCCCTTCTGTTGCCAGACCTCCAAACCAAGAAAATAGTACATCTGCCCCAGATCCTTTATGTCGAATTCGGTAGCCAGATTCTCCTTGTAGTCTTTGATGAGCTTAGATGATCCAGTCAGGAACAAATCATCTACATATAATACCAGGATTAACGGGTCATCCCCTACTCTCAGATAGTAGAGGTTGGGATCTGCGTCACTCTTGACAAATCCCATATTCTGCAGGTAGTTATCAATTCGCCCATACCATGCTCTTGTGGCTTGTTTCAATCCACACAAGGCTTTCTTAAGCCTGAATACATGAGTCTTCTGCTCATGTGTCTCAAAGCCCTCTGGTTGTTCTATATACACTTCCTCTTCTATCACCCCATTCAAGAACATTGTCTTGACATCCATCTGGTGAATTTCCCACCCCATCTGCGCTGCAAGAGAGATGATGGATCTAATTGAAGTGTATCGAGCTACTGAGGCGAAGGTTTCTTCATAGTCGATCCCTTCTTTCTGTGCATATCCCTTAGCCACAAACCTGGCTTTGAACTTCTCTATGCTGCCATCTGGAGCATACTTGATCTTGTAGATCCACCTTGATCCTACAACCGATATGTTCTAAGGTCTAGGGACTACTTCCCACACATTGTTTGTCATGATGGAGTTGTACCCCTCCACCATGGCATCTACCCACACCTGATGTTGAGCTGCCTCCTGAAAACTAGAGGGTTCTTCGACCTATGCTACCAGTGCCTGGTACCTATCAAGTCACCTGCGTACCCTCTTCGCATCTCTAGGGGCTCCAACAAATTCCTCTGCATCCCTCAGAGTCTGTTGGAGCTCTCTGCTCGTTCTTCCACTAGTGGTGGGTGGATTTACTTGCTCTCCTACTTGCTCTTCTTTGGAAGAACTTTCCTCAGAATCCTTGTGTCGTGGAGAGGCACTCGAGCCATCCTCTGTAGGCCGTTAAAGCCATACTAGTGGATCCTCCTCAACCTGTGTATCTGTAGCCATTTCTCGAGATCTTCTGAAGGCTCTCTCCTCCATGAACTTCATGTCCCGTCTTACTACGATCTTTCTGTTTTCTAGAATATAGATGCGATACGCCTTCGCATTTTCACTATATCCCACAAGATAACCCTTCTCCGCGGTCTGATCCAATTTCTTCCTCTTCTCATCAGGACGTGGCAATATGCTATATTGCCAAATAACCTGATGTAGCTCACCTGAGGCTTGCTGCCAGTGAACACGCTCTCAGGGATCACTTTCCCCAATGCTCTATGAGGCACCCTGTTCTGCACATATATTGTTGTGTTGCAGGCTTCTACCCACAGAAATTTGGGCATGTCTTGGTCATATAGCATCGCCCTCGCAGCTTATACAATGGTCCTGTTCTTTCTTTCTGCTACTCCATTATACTCTGGATTGTATGGAGTTGTCCATTCTCTCTTAATGACTTCCTTTGCGCAAAAACTTGTGAAGTCTTTATCAATATACTCTCCACCATTATCTGATCGCAGCTTCTTCATCTTCTTCCTGGTTAAATTTTCTACCAAAGCCTTGAATTCTTTAAATCGCTCAAAGACTTCATCTTTGGTTTTAAGAAAGTAGATCCATGTTTTTCTGGAATGGTCATCAATAAAGGTAGCAAAATACTTTGCACCACTAAGAGCAGTCATGGACATTGGTCCGCAACTATCTGAGTGTATCTGTGGAAATTTCTGAATCTTTACACTTTATGCAGAAATTATTACTGTTAATCTGGTTATGCTCCTCTTACTTAGATAAGTTATTAACTGAATAAAATTCAAGTTAAAATCGAAGCAAAACACATAACAGATCTCCACCAATCCAGATCTAGAACAAGTTCATGCACACAGACAAAGTGACACAGTTATTTCTAGACAAATAGTCCCCGAAAAAACCCAATGCTGAAAAATCGGTCTTCTAGCTACTGGAGGGTTTTATTATTAAGAATTTTTTGAATACAACAAGCCTAAGTTCCAGATCTGGAAAACCCGACAGAGAAATAATAGATCTAGGGCCAAAATAATGGTTGATCCACACCCTCAAATGGGATTTACAGAACTCAACCAAAATTAGGGTCTAAAAACCCCAGGATTGCCCTTGAAGCCTCTGCGTCAGCCTCTGAATCCCCTCTGACCCTCAGCGCTACTCCAAAAAGGGTTGCGTTACCCCAAACTAGGTGACGCAGTCCCTACACTGCCCCTTAGGGTCTCTACGTAACCCTTGAGGGTTCTCTGCAGCAAATCACATTGTCCTTGAGGGACTACGCAGCACCTGCATAGCACAAGTTACTGCCCTCCTACTTCTCTGCGTTGCCTCTCTGAGTTGATCTCTACCTCTTGTTGATTCTAGACCCTGGGATTAGATCATCCCCTTGGCCTAAATTCCCCTCTCTGCAGCTGAAACACTTCTGAGATTTCTTAGCAAACCCGCCCTAGAATCTCAGCTTAGCTTCAGTGCTCTACCTCTGTGTGTCTTTGCAAATAACCCCAAGCGTTTCCTTTATACTTTTCTCGTTGGAAAACCAACGGCCATGATCAGATCTTGAATCAATGGCTAAGATTAAAAGAAATCTTGATCCGTGTGACTTAAGACAATTTCATCACATGTTTAATTAAATTCACTTTTATTATTTAAGTTCCCTAAGTTTTAACTTAGGAAATACATTAAAATAATTAATTAATTTAATATCTCCTAAACCAAATGAAATTTCCTAAATCCTTTTCCGGGTCTTGTAGATCAAGTGCACTCTAGTCCCTCCACAAAATTTGGGAGCTAGAGCACAACTGACACTACCCTAAATACACAAAATCTCAACACTACCTCTTAGCATCAAGGATGTGCTCTAGCAATACATCACACTATGCATTACAAGACTTTGAGTATTGGTTTTGTGTTGCTGAAGCTTGGCCTGCTGCCACTCAACTCTGCACTGCTGCTGCCATTCTGTACTGTTGCCCATGACTCTGACTGCCACTGCAACCTCTGTACTGCAGCTCCCTCTCAATGTGTTGCATCTGTGTTGCTCATAGCACTGCCACTGTTGATCTGTTACACTGCAACTTCAGTTGTTGAGAGAAACAACTGAATCTCCTGCCCAATCTTTGACAGACAAGTCAAATGGGTTGCATCCTCATCACCGAAGCTCCATAGGCTACAGATTTGTGCTAGCATCTAAAGGATGATGCACAACTACAGCTCTGCACTGCGTAAGCAAACTCCCTCTGCACTACTGAAGTCACATTAGTCCCTTGTGCTGAAATCTCTCATGTTGCTACTGCATTGTGCTATCCCTCTGAAGCCTTTTGCGTTGCTGCAACTCTACACTGCGTAAGCAGCTCTGCTCTGCGCTGTTGAAGTCACATCAGCCTCTGCGCTGCTGCTGCACTTCTCCTCCCAGTCTTCAAATCCGCCTCTGCTTCATTTGTGATCTATGCACCCAATGCTCCACTTGTCCCGCTACTGTCTTAAGGCTGTCGTAGCCCGCATGTGATCCAAGAGATGAGCAGCTCAAGGATCTCGCCTTCCTTCTATGTAGCTCCTCTACATATCCATGTCACCCCACTTTCGTGGTTCATGAGTGCTCATGGCTGCATCATCTTCTGACCCATCATCCGCCACAACTGCTTTGGAAGATGAGGCTTCCTTGTCCTTTTTCTTCTTAGGACAATTGCCGGCAAAATGTCTCATTTTACCACACTGGAAGCACTTGATCTTCGAGAGATCCTTCTTCTTCGATGCCAAGGTTGCATCTTCCTCATCTTCTTTCTTCACTTTGCTCGATCCAGAGCTATACTGCTTCTTAGTAAATCTGCAGAGTTCTTCTTGACGCAGAACTGACCACAAGTTGTCCCAATCTGGGAGGTCTGCTCTGCCCAAGATACTTTGGGCAAAGGTTTCCCACTCATCCATGACTGCATTGAGGGCAATCCTAACCATCACATCGTCTTCCACTTTTGCACCAGTTGCAGTCAACTGATCTCTGATCGACTGCATTCTAAAGAGGAAATGCTCCATGTCTTCTCCCTTGGCCATCATGAATGGCCTCATCTATGTCTCCAACAGCATCTTCCTTTGGACAGATTTCCCCTCATATAGGGAGATCAAGGCCTTCCACATCTCATTAAATTTCTTCTTCTCAGCTAAATGTTGTACAATATGGTCCTTGATTCCATCCATAATCAGTGGCTTGGCATGCCCAACAGCCTCCTTATGCTTCCAAAGGAGATCTGAATCTGTCGGTGTGGCCAGAGTTTGCTCTGCATGGTCTCTAAGATTGAATGCCTCAAGGAATATCAGGATCCTTGCATTCCAAACTGAAAATTTTGAGAGGCCATCCAACCTGTCCTGATCACGCAATCCATGAGAAGCCATCTACTCAGAATGTATCAGAGCTTCCTTTACTCTTTGCTAGAGAAATGGATCTAATGCCCTTGGTGAAATAGGCACCTTCTGCTCCCTCTGACAACTGGTTTCCCTCCTTGGAAATCTGCCAAATCAACTTTGATTCAACTCTCTTTGATCCTCTGATCAAACTGCAAGTTTCTTTGGCTAGAAACTCTCTGACAAGTTGATCTCCTCCCGCTCTTTGTCACTTGTACTAAGGCTAAAAATCTGAAACCTTCAGAAATTTAACCCCACCAACACCTTTTGAATTTCTGCAGCTTTTCTTCAGTATTTTCTGGATCTGACAGATTCAGATCTGCATCACACTGGCAAGCTTCAAACTAGTCCAATGATGTTTCTGAGTTGCCTCTGCGCAGTAATTGTGTGGGCTTGCTAGGAGACAGCGTTAGACAGCGTCACCCTTCCCTCTACGTGAACCTCCCTCTGAAAACTGTGTTGTCCCTTCATATTTGCGTTTCTGCTACTTCCTACAGCGAGAACCTTCAGATTTTTGCTTGTGACCCTCCTAGATCTCCAATTGCTCCAATACCATGTGGAAATTTCTGAATCTTTACACTTTATGCAGAAATTATTACTGCTAATCTGGTTATGCTCCTCCTACTTAAATAAGTTATTAACAGAATAAAATTCAAGTTAAAATTGAAGCAAAACACATAACAGATCTCCACCAATCCAGATCTAGGAACAAGTTCATGCACACATAGACAAAGTGACACAATGATTTCTGGGCAAATAGTCCCCAGATAAACCCAATGTTGGAAAACCGGTCTTCTGGCTACTGGAGGGTTTTATTATTAAGAATTTTATGAATACAACAAGCCTGGGTTCCAGATCTGGAAAACCCGATAGAGAAATAATAGATCTACAGCTCACTGGTTGATCTAGGGCCAAAATAATGATTGATCCAGACCCTCAAACGAGATTTACAGAACTCAGCCAAAAGTAGGGCCTATAAACCCCAGCATTACCCCTGAAGCCTCTGTGTTAGCCTCTGAAGCCCCTTTGACCCTCAGCGCTGCTCCGGAAAGGGTTGCATTACCCCAGACTGGGTGACGCAGTCCCTACGATGCCCCTTAGAGTCTCTACATAACCCCCGAGGGTTTCCTGCAGCAAATCACGTTGTCCTTGACGAACTGCGCAACACCTGCGTAGCACAAGTTGTTGCCCTCCTCCTGTTGCCCTCCTGCTTCTCTGCGCTGCCTCTCTGGACTGATCTATGCCTCTTGCTAATTCTAGACCCTGGGATCAGATCATCCCCTTGACCTAAATTCCCCTCTCTGCAACTAAAACCTTTCTGAGATTTCTTAGCAAACCCGCCCTAGAATCTCAACTTAGCTTCAATGCTCTGCCTCTGTGTGTCTTTGCAAATGACCCCAAGCCTTTCCTTCATAATTTTCTCGTTGGAAAACCAGCGGCTATGATCAGATCTTGAATCAATGGCTAAGATTAAAAGAAAGCTTGATCTGTGTGATTTAAGACAATTTCATCACATGTTTAATTAAATTCACTTTAATTATTTAAATTCGCTAAGTTTTAACTTAGGAAATACATTAAAATAATTAATTAATTTAATATCTCCTAAACCAGATGAAATTTCTCAAATCCTTTTCTGGGTCTTGAAGATCCCTCAACAAAATTTGAGTACAACTGATGCTACCCCAAATACACAAAATCTCAACAACATCAACTCCAACACACTCTTGGCCCTAGTGCTGCTTCTTGGAAATGTTACCTTGGCATATTTCCCTAGTACGCACCCCCTGCAAACCTCATCTTTCCTTGTGCTGAGTTCTGGAGCTCCCATGACAGTCTTCTTGAGGATCTTCAAGGCTCCATGATGTAAATACCCCATTCTTTTGTGCCATAATTCATTCAAGTGTCTTTCATCTGCACTGTCGATTAGTGCCATTGGAGACTCAAGTTGTAGCTTATATATTTTATGGCTCCTTACTCCAATTTGTGCCTTCCTTTTCCAGCTAGGATGTTTGACATAAACTTTATTTCCAATAAAGTATACATCGGAACCCTTGTTCTAGAGCTGAGACATGGAGAGTAAGTTCATCCCAATCCTGGTACATGTAATACATTTGTGCCCTAAAGCTTGTTACCAGCTTTTGTCTAAAATATTATGGTTCCTCTACCAACGGTGGTACACTTGGCCTTGTCTCCCATCGTGAACTGAAAGCTCATCTGCTCTTCCTGGTAGCTCGAAAAACATTCTCGAACTCCCCTCATGTGAGCAGATGCTCCACTGTCAATATACCAAACTCCTAGAGAGGTCATGCTTGACACACAAGCGAAATCCTCTTCTAGTCTGGATGCCAGAACTGACATGTCATGATCCCTTTGTTTCTCCATGTGTTTTGGAGGACTGCGTGAAACCTTCTGAGTTGTTGTTGCATCTATGTGGGATCTTAGTTCCATTGCAGAACCTCATCTTCTATCTTTTGCTTTTAGCTTTGATACCATGTGAAATTTTCAATCTGAAAATGCTACTGCAGTGATTGATTTATTTCACCTACTTATTTATAATAAGTTATTTACAGATGCTTCAGTAAATTTTGAAATAAATACAGCTGCAGCATCGTTTTAATCTTGAAGCAGAAGAGCAAGTATAACACAATAGAAACAACCACATGAACACAGTAATTTTTGGACAATTGTCCCCGGAAAAACCCAATGTGGGAAAATTGATGCAACAGATGAGGGTTTATATCAATCTTCAGCAGTGAAAAGATCGTTTACAGAATATATGACGAGCAAATAATTAGCATACACCTGAGATGAATTTTCCGAACACCTCGAAAGAACTCCCGACACACAGTAGGCTCTTCTCCTCCTCTGTGCCACTCTGTGTGGCCCGTCTACGCAGTCACTGTGTTGGACTGCGTCACTCTGCGTGGAGGGTCGATGCTACTGCTCAGCACTTCCTCCTCTGCGTCTTCTTCCTTCCTTCTCTTCATCTCTACTGACCTCTCCCGAGTCCCTCCTCCTTCTGTCTCTGCAAGCTAGCCTCTACAACCTCACCCTCTGAAATCGAATTCTCTTACTTCAGAATTGATTTCCTTAGAGTACTGAGAATGTGTCCAGTTTACTTTCCAAATGACCCTCAAGCCTTCTCGTTGATGAATCAAAGGCCCAGATTATATTCTTAATCAATGGCTCAGATTAAAAGATGACTTGATCTTCATTTTCTAGAAGATTCAAACTCTGTTTTATTAATACCCATTAATTATTTAATTTCCCTAAGTTTAGCCTTAGGTATCACTTTAAAATAATTAATTATTTTAATAAAGCATGATCCAAGTGGGATTTCCACAAACGATTTCTAGGTTATCTGGTATACTGATGTACAAGCCTCTTCCCAAAATATGAGACTTGGAATACTTTCTAATGCTACAAAATCAACACCTTCTTCTTCCCCTTCTTACTAGGACACTAAAAGCCATAATAACCCATCTTCTAACAAGCAAAGCATCTCATTTTGCTCATGTCCTTCTCTTGGGCTTTATGCTTCCCCTTCTGTTTGGCCCCACTAGAAGACCCCTTCTTGGCCTTCTTACACTTAGTTGTGAGAGGAACATTCTCCTCCTCATCTACCCCACCATGTTGGTTGCCACTCTTGGCACTCCCCCTTGTCTCTCCTCCTAGATGAAACCATCCCACATCCTCCTCTTAGCATCAATGCCATCTATGAATCCATGCCACTTCTTGGGAACACCACTCAATGTCGTCCTGACCAACTGGTCATCAGGAATAGCCTCTCCCACTACAGCCAAATCATCTCTCACCTGTGTGATCTTGGTAAGGTATGAGATCATTGTATCAGCCTTGGTCATCTTGGTGTTTCTTAGTTTCTCTTGTAACACCATCTTCTTGTTCTCATTAGTGCTTTGGTAAAGTGTAATCAGGGACTCCCACATCTCATAGGAAAACTTCTTCCCTGAGACATGAGGTATAAGGTGGTCTTTCACTGCATCTAAAAGGATTCTCTTAGCCTTGACATTACGTTTGTTGAATTATACCAACTGAACAAGATCAATAGGTGGAACTGCTGCACTCTCTACAATATCCCACAACTTAAACTCCTCAAGCACCAAGACTATCCTCTCCTACCAGGGACTAAAATTTTCAGTCCCAATCAACCTATCCTCCACCCTCAAACTAATAGCCATCTAACCCTCTCAACCAACACAACTTCTAAACACTAAGAATGAACAACCAACCTCCCTCTCAACCACAAAATCTTTGGGTATATAGGCTAGTTTATGCTTGTTGGTCGTTGTTTATAAACTATAAGTTCACTGGTGCTTTGATACCATGTACAAATTTTAAGGGTCCTGTAGTCCCACCAGGTTTAGTTTGTTTTGCCCATCACATTTAATGCCCAAACCCCATGTTCATTGCATGTTTAAACATGAATATTATATTCAAAAGAAACATTGTTAGACTACCACTACTCTTTTACACTTGCACCTTAGCTGATAAGAAAATTACCAGTGTTCAACAAGGACGCGTCCCACAGGGTGGGGAGCATGCCCCCTCGCTCCCCCACGCTCCTGGGACAGGGAAACTCTTGGGGAATTGTTTCCCCACGTCCCCTTTTGGGGAAATGCAAGAGGAAACATTTCCCCAATGAGGGAACAAGTTTCCCTTGTATGGGGAGCGGGAGATTTATTTGGAGTGTAAATGTGCTTATATAGTGGTGAGGGTGCGTTCTCTTTGTATTGTTCTTGGATATATCCTTTATTGTAAATCCTAGAAGAGTTCTAGAGGAGAACCTTCCCTTGAAATTATTTTGGAGCTCACAAAAGGCAATAGGAGTATCCACTAGGGTTAGTAGTGGACAACCACAATCGTTACCCTTAGTCCATTCAATCATTTTCAAGAGAGACCTGGTTGGCCCCATATGCCCAATGAAAAGACACTAGTTTTCGTTCCTCCCATCAAACCTTCACACCCTAAAGTTTTACCAAAACCATTTTGCTGAATTAACACTCCATCACTTTGGAACTCTTTGCCTTAAATCTTAGGAAAGTTAACCTAGGGAGGACCCCCTTGAGCCAGGCAAAAACCAGCCTGAGCTGAGAAGAGGGTTGGTGAGGTGACAGTGGCCTCCATCTTAGTTTCACTCACATTGCACTTGAGCTTTCAGACTTTATTTCAAGAAGTGCCGAGTTTGTGTGCTAACGGGACTCGCCAGTGGTAATAAACTGGACGAATGGGAATAGTAAGATGTCCAATTTGGTTCTAAGTTTTATTTTCAAGGAGGTAAGAAATTCTTTAGTTGTATTTAATACAATATCCTTTGCTCGTGTTCTCAGAGAGCTCAATCCTGCCACTGACACCCTGTCAAAAGGGCTCAACCTGGTTGCTGGCTTGTGCTCTTGGAAGGAATCAAAGGATGGATCCCTTATTCAGGAACACATGCTATCTATCCTTGTCTGAGCAGTATCATTTCTTATTTTTCTCTGGTTATTCCTTGATTCTGTTCTGATTCAGTTATCCATACTTGGAGATGAAAGATCTGGCTATGGGTCTGTGGAAATTACAAGAATGGATCTGTTGCTCTTTTAGTAACCTATCTGAGTAGTAATATCTGGTTTTCCTGAAAATCCTTGGACAGATAGTTATGTATAAATGTGATGATATTCTAGTAGGTCTGTGTGGTGGTGTGTATATGAAGAGATCCAGATATATTTCAGAATACTTTGACTAAGAATTCTACTGGCATAGATTGATGACGATTAATTATCTGTGATCCTTTGGATCTTTCTTGCAATTCCGAAAGCATACACAATGTGAACCCTCTTCATCTTGAATAAAATCATGATTTATTGTCTGGTGGAAAAGACAGGACTGCCATCTCAAAAATAATCCAATAACAAGAGTCTTTTAGCAATCTAATGCATGAGTAGTAATGCACTGCTTACAAATTACCTTCAGGATCATAGTTACTCAGATCCTCATGAACAACTCTGCTGAACTCAAGGACTTGCAGCCAGGTGTCCCCAGATATATTATACCGTTGATGATTCTGTGCAAAAGAACATCAAAAATCAGATCCCATAATCAGACCAGAACTATTCCAAAACGAACAGAACCAGGTTTACATGGAAGGAACTAAAGTGTCAGTGAAGCAGACAAGGTTGCAACTAACTAAAGAGGCGTATCTACTTCCCTACACAGAAATGGATAGGAAAATATGGCCATCCAAATAAATAAAGGACTAGATGCCCCAAATTCCACAGGAACCATGGAAAGATGTAAATAGACCTGTAGAAATATGAAAAAAAGTAATCTCCAAAAGAAATACAATAATTTGCACAAATAACAGAATTAGTACCTCCACAAACTCACACCACTGGTCAAGCAGCCTGAACCTTCCTGCCAATACCAATCTCCAAGCCTCTACAGCCGTCCTGACAACTGGACCAGAGACAAACAAGTGAAAATGATTGGGGAGCATATCATTATATGGATGTTAACATAACTATGAGAAAAGGGGTTGAAAACAGGCGTTGTAATGTCCAGCATACATGCATGAAAACTACTTTCTCAAAATAAATAATGGTAGATTGAAAAAAAAAAATCAGTTCAGGTTTGCAGCTTTGCCATTGGAATATCCTAAGTAATTGCTCAAGACCTCAAATTATTAGTGCATAGTTCAATTTAACTTGACATGATGATTTTTCCCCTAAAAACGTTCACATAAATGTACTTTATCAAATGTAATACCAGGAAATCACTTTAACAACTTACCGATGCTCTTTTGTCCTCTTTCACGACATATGAAGTAGACAAATCTATAGAACATTGTAAATCCTTGGGCATCTATCAACTGTAAGAAAATTGCAAAGCATGTTTTGTGAAATGAATGTGAACACCAATAAGAGACTAAGTGAACTCAGAAAAAATAAAGAATTCAATCCTACAAAAAATGAACACATTGCATGGTAAACCAAAAGCAGGTAGGTGGGGATATTGCTCAAAAGGAACAAAAAGAGTGGGAAAATAATATTTTTACTGGTTCTTATATGAAGAAACAAGTTTCATGAGGTGGAAAAACACACACAATTAATTAATTCATAATGTCCCCCAATAGAGGGACTGACAAAATAATTCATAGCATTTAAGGAATAGTAGAATCTCACATCTAAATTAAGCTCAGACTTTAGCTCGCGAAGGCCATCAAGTGCTGAATGCCTGTATATGGAAAACAAACGCTATAAGAAAAGAAACAGACAAGAAAGATGTATAGCCAGGATAGGCAAAAGAAGCAAGCTAGCAGTCCAACATATTATTATGATCAACTTTCCATTTCAATCTTGTAACAAGGATCAAACCCCTCATTGTGAAACGATTTTGATATATGCAGTTCTCAACTAAGGTATATCTAGAAGACATACCACTCAAGGTCAAATCAGTTGCTTGAGCGAAGGTTTGAGACACACTATGGATTAAGTCTGCCTGCTGTATCACTCCAAAAGAGTATATCATAAACATGTCAAGTCTATTGTTTTGGAATTTGGTTGGTATTCCCAAATGCAGAGTCCTTACTCAGTTTGAATCTCCATATCAACTCACTCATGTTTTTCATTTCAATAGAATAATTTCATGAGCTCAATGTATATCTTCCTAAGATTCCTATATAATCCTTCCAATCCATTCATATTTACCCCACAAGCAGCTATATGGAAATTATCAGAGCCTAGGACTCTTGTAAAAAAAAAATGTGCAATGAATTAACATTAAAAGGAAGCAAAAACATGCAGATTTTCCAATAATTTTTTTGAAGTGGCCGACTGTCAATCCCCAGCAACTGAATCAAGTTCAAACAACAAGACTGAAAGTGATCTTCTATAGAAGCTTATACAGACCAATTCTGAAGTTATTGGCAAATTTCTAGATTAACAAACTAATCCTGTGTGATCAAAGTACTAGCAACACAGACAGCCACTCTCAATTCCCAACAAAAATTCAAAAATCAAAACATCCAGCTCTCTCACTGCCCGTTTTATACTCTTCGATAGGCAACAACAGTCCTTAAACCTTTAACTAATATAATATTTTCTATTCTATATTCTTGTTTCAATAATCATGTAAGTGTCAAGATTTAGAATGGGGCAGGAAAACATAGAAGACTAGAAAACCATATCATGACAACTCAACACAGGCAAAGCTAACCATTTCAGAACTAAAATCCCCTAATAGGAACTGTCCAGTGTTCACCAAACAAGGGATGCAATGTTCTGAATAAACTTAAATTCCCTCTTCACACATCCACCTTGTGACAAATTACAATTACCTTCAAATGCCAATTTGAGATTGTAAAGCTAAAACTATCACGATAAAATATCGTGAGCAAATAATAGCACAAATCAAAAGGAAGGCAGTTATCTAACAAAACAATGAGGATAGTCTGACAATAAATGCATTTTTTCTAAATGTTCTCTGAAAAAGGAAATGGCTTGTACTAAACCCTGTCAATCCTTGAGAATCTGCATAAGCTGACAGTACAGCCAGAGGTGCCTTCACTTTTCCTGGGGTAGCATCCAAAGATATGCTATCTGGAGAGAATAAAAATAACATTCAAAGCCTTGTCAAATGAGATATCACAATATATTTTGAATAAACACATTTGTAAAAGGTACACAGTAACATAATATATTCAACATAGAATTTGATAACCATTTAAATTAAGTATTGAATATGCATGATCATTGATATCAATCACCCATGATACACCATTTGGGATCAAACTCTATTACATTAAAAGACAAAGAAGGACAGGAAAGAGCAGGATATTTGTTATAAAAGTGTTATGTGATTTTCCGATATATGGCCAGCCAATAAAGGGTAGTTGATAGACATCATAATGCAGATTCACGCAGCAAAATGTATAATTTATATGATTTTTGAATTTGAGTATGAGAATTTTTGCCCAGCATGTCAAGTGAACTCTTCATCCGTCATCAGGATTCAGGAGCAGCCAAAAGATAAACTTCACTCAAAATATTAAGCTTAAAATCTTGTGATGCAGGTTCCAAGCACTACTACAACAAATTTACAAATATTGGGGAAATAAAGCATTGACTTCAATGTTTAAATTGTCAACCGCCCTCCTCATCAGAGTAATGGACTTGTTTGGTGTAAAGTGCATCAAAGTCAAAATGATATTGACTGGAACCAAAAGGACCACTTCTTTCAAAACTTAAATTGCATTACTGGGGTACCAACTATTTAATATGATAAAAAAATTCCAATTTGAAACCAAAAAAACAAAAGCATTGCGAAATACTATGCTGAAGTTTCAACCTTCTAAAAGCAAATAGCATCATCAGCAACAGACAAACATTTATAAAGTATCTACAGTTCATTCCATTGAAAACTGTAGCAAAGGAACGTCTTCTCTGGCTCGTGCCTTAACCAGAAAGACCACGAGTTGTCTTTCCTTTACGATGGAGCGAGTTCATGGAGATGGTGAACATATTTCCAGTTGTGGGGAGTAAAGTTCATGAGTTCATGCGTAGTGTTGAAGGATCAGTCACGTGGATCCTATTCCTTCTTCAGATTGACTACGGGATCGATTAGCAGTTAGAGTTCAGATAGGACAAGTGGAGCTTCAGTCCTTGATTGAAGGAAACACGAGTTGAAACTCCAAGTTATGATTGGAGAGAGAGAACCAGTTCGACTCAGTCAAATTGTCAACTTCAGTCCTTGATTGAAGGAAACACGAGTTGTAAATCCAAGTTATGATTGGAGAGAGAGAGAGAACCAGTTCGGGTCAGTCAAATTTTCAACCACGAGCTCTAAATTTGTACTTTCAAATTATAGCATGGACTGAATCTATAAAGGAAGGACGAAAGGCACAAAGTTATTCATTATTTTGTGCACGAAGGATTGCCTGTGCACAAGGAATTCGGGACAGGCAGGCCGCAAGGAAGCAGGACCAGGGAGCACGTGTATTGCAGGGTGTTTTTAAGCTAGTACAGCAGAGAACAAGGTTGTTCTCAGATTGCCTTGTAAGAGATTTCATTGCTCAATTTTATCAATAAAATACTACAAACAAAGAAGGTTTTCCTAGTTGGGTTCCTGAGAAAATAATTGTGTCAATATTTGCGTGATGTATTTTTATCTCTGTGTGTCTATTCTGTTGCTTATCTCTTGTTAAGAAATTATGCATCTCGGTGAGAAGTAAGCTAGTTCAGTTTTCAGAAAATCATCTAAGTAGTTGCAAAATTTCTTGGAAAATTAACATGGTACCAGAGCAGAGATCAGTACAAAGACCAGCACTAGATAGACCAGCTAGTAGACAGCACAGTTCAAGCAAAAGATAAGAACTAGAGTTTGAAGAGCAGAGCAAAGGAGTTCCCTGGATAGTAGTATGGTGTTCCTAGGACGAAGGTCGGATCACAGTTTAGAGGCAGCCTCAAATTTCTGTGCATGGAAGGAGCAAATCACAGGAGTGCTGGATGACAATGGGGTGAGAGAGTTTGTCAAACAGGCAATAGTATCACCTCAAGATCCCCAAAAGTTGGCCCAGCATACTAAGAATGACACCAAGGCGAGGAGGATCATTCTAGAGGGGGTCAGAGACCATATTATTCCTCATCTCCATGAGAGGAAGACAACTTTTGAGATGTTTAAAGCCATCTTAGATTTGTATCAGGCTTCCTGTGATGTCAGGAAGCTTGCTCTCAAAAAGAAGCTAAGAAGTATCTGGATGAGCAAAGGAGGGCCCACAATCACATATCTTTCAAAGTTCACTCATATCCAGGATGAGCTAGGTGATGTGAGGCGTGACTATAGCATAAACTGACCTAGTGAGTCTCGTGCTACTAGGACTCCATAAGTCTTGGTATAGTTTCCAAGATGCAATAAGTGGCGGACAGAATATTCTCAGTTGGGAAAGGTTATGGAGTGATTGTGTTCAAGAAGAAATCTAGAGAGGAACGAGAGCTGGTAGAGAAGCTCCGACAAAAGACAAGGAGAAATTTGCCCTTGCAGATAAAGGTCGGAAGGCCAAGGGCAGGAAGGGCAAAGGAGAGGCCGAGTCCAGTGAGTGGGGCGAGAAGACGAAGAATGATCTAAGCAAGATCAAGTGCTAACATTGCCATGAGTTCGGACACTATGCCACTAAGTGTCCTAATCAAAAGGAGACCAGTAAGCATCATGTAGCTGCATCAGCAGAGGTAGATGTGTTTTCTATCCAGTTCGAAAAAGATTTATCATTGATAGCTTGCATGGCAAGCTCAAGAGATTGTATATTATATTGATTCAGGAGCATCCTTCCACATGACTGAGAACAAGAATAATTTTCACGACCTGAAGGAAAAGGACATGCAGTTTCAAATTGAATTAGGAGATGATGACATGTATGCAGCTAGAGGAGTTGGTACTGTTAGTTTTCAGAGGGAGTCATGTAATCCTCTCCACCTCAGAGATGTCCTTTATGTTCCAGGACTAAAGCAGAAACTTGTTTCAATAGCTACCCCTGAGGACAAGAGTTATGATGTCATCTTCAATGGAGGTAAGGCTTACCTCCAGCATTTAGCTTCTAGATTTAAGAAGCTGATAGGTGTGAGAATGAAGAATCTCTACAAGTTCCAACTAGAGACATGCACAATCTTAAGTAGCAAGGCATGAAGTGCATAGAGTATAGAAGTGATGATTGAGGAGAGCAAAGCTCTAAGCGATTCCTTAGCGCAAGAGCATATTAGAGTACCTGAGAAGAAGCTACAAAACATGAAGCCTCAGCCAATATCTCAGTTTGAGTCTCGACTAGTTGGCAGTTGGGCCGACCAGCAAGATGATGGGAAGCAAGGCCCAAAGCGAGTGTAGGCAGCCACTCAATCAGTGACTCCCAGTATAGGAAGAGTTTGAGCCAAGTGGGCGGAAGATTTGCTTGGGGAGGACCAAAAGAGAGTTGGACCTCCCAATACCACCTTTGGCCAAAGGAAACAGCCATAGAGTTACACGAGGTACATGGCACTTATGACTGAGGTGATAG
Source organism: Pinus albicaulis (assembly GCA_034641835.2). Lineage (NCBI taxonomy): Eukaryota > Viridiplantae > Streptophyta > Pinopsida > Pinales > Pinaceae > Pinus > Pinus albicaulis. The sequence goes on from CM076570.1 coordinate 579,939,815, forward strand.
TCTCGCAAAGCATGGTTGGAAAGAACATGCCTTCAAATTAGATTCCGCGGGAGAAAGCAGAGAAGTCTTCTATTTCAGAGGGATCAGTTGCAGCAGCAGAGAACGTTGTAGAGTTGAAGACAGATCTAGGGGGACAAGGTTCTTTCAGAAGTACCTTCCTCGCTAAGAGGGAGTGTTGAAAATTGTAGTGAGGGAAACTCTTTTTTGGCTCGTGCCTTAGCTAGAAAGACCACAAGTTGTCTTTCCTTTACCATGGAGCAAGTTCATGGAGATGATAAATGTATTTCTAGTTGCAGGAATAAAGTTCACGAGTTCGTGCATAGTGATGGAGGATCAATCGCGTGGATCCTTCTTTAGATTGATTACAGGATCGATTGGAAATTAGAGTTCAGATAGGACGAGTGGAGCTTCAGTCCTTGATTGAAGGAAACACGAGTTGTAACTCCATGTTATGAATGGAGAGAGAGAGAACCAATTCGACTCAATCAAATTGTCAACTTCAGTCCTTGATTGAAGGAAACACGAGTTGTAACTCCAAGTTATGATTGGAGTGAGAGAGAGAGAGAGAGAACCAGTTCGACTCAATCAAATTGTCAACCACGAGTTCTAAATTTGTACTTGCCAATAATAGCATGGACCGAATGTATAAAGGAAAGACGAAAGGCACAAAGTTATTCATTGTTTTGTGCACAATGGATTGTGACAAGGCACAGCTCACGAGATTGTGAGTGAGAGCACAAGTTTGTGTGAGATCATCTTTGTTTGTGAGTGCGTAACTTAGAGGAGCTAGTGGGCAGTATTGAGGAGGCTTCTCAGTGGCAGAATTGTGCTATGATTTAGGAGTAGAGTCCTAAAGAATAGGAGGCCTTTTGCGCTAGGAAATAGGAGGCATGTGTGCAAGGAATTCGAGCCAAGCAGACCACAAGGAAGTAGGACTAGGGATCACGTGTATTGCAAGGTGTTTTTAAGCTAGTACAACAAAGAACAACGTTGTTCTCAGATTGCCTTTGTAAGAGATTCCATTGCTCATGTTTATTAATAAAATACTACAAACAAAGAAGCAATTTTTCCTAGTTGGGTTTCTGAGAAAAATAGTTGTGTCAATATTTGTGTGATGTGTTTTTATCTCTGTGTCTATTCGACTGCTTATCTCTTGTTAAGAAATGATGTATCTTGGTGAGAAGTAAACTAGTTCATTTTTCAAAAAATCATCTGAGTAGCTGCAGAATTTCGTGGAAAATTAACACAATCATATGGCACCATTACTTATTATAATCACATCGACGTGACAGCACAAACATGTCAATGCCTTTGCATTATTGGTGAGATCATCTCAACAGCTTTGTCGTGAACGTGAAAATTTGTGGTATGTAGGACATCTGTTAGCTTTCAGAGCTACTCCCAAAGTGTTCACACCATGTTTGGGGATGCTTCATGTGATGTGGGGTGCATGGTGTATGGTTGACCCTTGGTTAGAGTTCACACAATGTTTGGGGTTGCTTCATTTGATATTGGCTGCATGTTGTATGGTTGACCCTAGGTTGCTCTGTGACAGATATGCACATTGGAGGCATTTTACTCACTGATTGCCAAACTATGTAAGGAAGTTTTGATGGCATCCATCCTTGTTGCATTGGAGGCCTATGGGACTTGGTGACATTCTTCATGTAATGTGCTCATTAGAGAAGGTTGTTTGTTTTGAGGACACCTTACATTGGAGGAGGAGCCGTGGGAATTTCAAGGAGGTTGTTGAGCACTAGACAACATTGGGTAGCTTGGTTGTTTGCATAGAGGCTTACACTTTGATCGAGGACACTTAGGTTGAGAAAGTGGACATGTAGGCACGTGGAGGCACATGGCCTAGGAGATGCATTAGAGCCTTGGAGCATATGTGTGACTTGTAGAGAAAGTGCTTCACCTCTACAGATCTTCTTGTATTTTGTAGGTTGGTTGTAGTGGACTAGGTCCACTAATCATTGTGGACCTTCCATTACCTCCCATATAAATAAAGGAAGTAGAGATCCATTCTCATTGTCATGCTTGGACAACTTATTCATTATCAAACTTTTGTTTAGAGATGTGAGAAGAAGAGCAATGGTCCCTCTCTCTCTTTCTCTCTCTCATTCACCCTTCTTTGTATTTTACCTCTTTTTCTCTTAAGAAAATAGAGTTTCAAGGAGCATTCTTGAATTCTAGGGTTAGGGATTTGTTCACTAAAGAGCGGGGTTTGTGAATTAACCCTATAGGTTGTACTTGTTGAGGAAGAAAACACCTTAAGGAGGACTTGCTAGGATTGATTCCAGCTTGCTGTAGTTTCTTTGGTGGAGCTAAGTTTTAGTGATTTTCCCTAGCTATGGTTTTGGAGAGCTTGTGGAATATTGTAGCAAAGCTTGTGATGAGTTGTATGTAGATGGATTTCATTTCTCCTTTATATACATAAAGATTTCAGCTGTCCAAAATTGTCTTATCACATATTTGATTTTCAGCTAACATTGCCTCTGTGCCTTAATAATTTCCAGCACTTATATGTCTTGATGGTTTGACATAAGTTAAGGCTGAAATTCCTATGGGTTTCAATATTAATCTCAAAGATAACATGGCAGATTTAGTGCTGTACTTTCTGCTGTCATAAAGTGATTTTCAAATCCGACCTAGAGTTAATTAAAAATTAATTAAAAATTGTTTGAACAGGTAAATATGGTTGACTCTATTTGCATTAGTTGAAACTTAACAACATTTTGTATAGATAAATCGTTACAATAGCTTATATGGGTGTCAGGTGATAACCAGAATTTTTTAAAGTTAAGATACAATGTTAAAATAGTCTAAATAAACATTTGGGCCTCCCCACAAAAGTGGTGTTTGTAAAAATTGTGTAGGACTGGGGAAATAACTCAGCAAGGGTCTGGGAAAATGGTTTAATTGAACAATATCAATTCAAGGGATCTCGGGGCAGAGAAAATGACGCTATTAGGGTTCACTAAAAATGTGAAGCGTCGACGCAGAGGACTGTGGAGATTGTGACGGAGAGATGCCGGAGGCGGGAGGTCTGGTTTCTTCATGCCGGAACGCTCCAGAAAACAACCCATCATCTGGTTTTCAGCTATCGAAGAACCCTAAAATCGACCGACGAGCCCAGTTTTTACAGGTGAAAGGAGTCTCTAACCCCTGTTTCAGATGGACAGGGTTCCATTTATGAGGGAGTATCATGGAATCTAGACTGCCTAACCCTGTCAGTGAGGCAGATGGGGTTATATTATTCACATCGTTACAGCCATGGGAACGAGGCGGCGACTTCCGGGCTGCTGGTCCTCTCATGGGTTTTCTCTCGACATTGCTAGACTCTAGGCTTTTGGTGCATCATGGGTGAACTCAGGCTGTTGGACCAAGGCCTCTCTACTTCGGATGTCAAATCTTCGACCATGTACATGGTGGGGTTGCACAGCTTCCGGCCTAGGTTTGGACACAAATGGTTGGCCCTACTGTTCGAGCATGTTTTGGGGTCAAATACCCTCTACAAATCTATCCCTGCCCTCAAAAACCTGGGCGTGTGGGGGCTATGGCTCCTTACCCTACTCATGGAGGCAGTTTCTCTCTGACCCACGGCTCAGTATGAAGCCTCAATACAGCTCTGAATCCTCTTTCATTTCGGATCCCAGACATGGAACAGAGGGAAGACATCAAAACAGTTTCAGATTTCATGGAACAAGTAATCCCCTCTTATTTTCAGAATTTTATTAGGCCCCCTATGGGCAAATCTTTTTTATTATGGGTACAAGACTCCAACAGTGTGTTCCAATTGAAACAAAAAATCTAGGAGTTGATGGGGTACCCGGTTCAAATGCAATCTCTATTTGGTGGAGGTCGGTCTCTTTAGGACTGTTGGTCTATGAAGGACCACTCTATAGTTTCAGGGGCGACCATCACCCTTAACCTTCGCTTGAGAGGGGGTGTTGCAAATCTGGGCACTTCCAGCGCTCTTGGGGGTGAAAAGGGGAAGAAACCCTCAAATCAAGGACAAACGATGGTCTATCCTACAAGAATATCTTACAGGGGAAAAAAGTTGCAATAAAACCTCCAGAACAAGTTGGAAACGCTCCACGACCATACATAGTAGAACAGTTGGGTCAAACACAAGCACTAAAAATAGATAGTCCAGAAACAGAGGAGTATTGTATGACATATGAAGCCCAAGAGTTATTATGTCGCTTTAACTGCTTTTGGCCTAAACTGATGGAGCTTTTCCATTGGATTTTTACACATTGGACCACAAATTGTGAAATCCACCTCTGCTCCAAGGGGTTTTTTATTGTAAAATCTCTATCCTCGAAGAACAAAGATATCATTATACGAGAAGGACCATGGTTCTGGGGTTCCACTGGCCTTTTCATTACCCCATGGTTTCCGGATTTTGAAGCAAACACTATGGCAGTCACTAGAATGTTGGTATGGGTCAGATTGTACAATCTTCCCCTTCATTTCTGGAATGACCATGTTTTCGAAGGTATTTGGCGATACATAAAAACAAATATAGAGAGATTAGAAGAGAGGATCTACACTTTCGCACATGTCTGTGTGGAAGTAGATCTCAACAAAGGTTTACCGGAGAGTATCCTGATGATCTACAAACAACAAAAGTGGTTGCAGTCACTAGACTATGAAAACACAGCATTCAGATGCAGAATTTGTAGGCTGACGGGACATTTACAAAACACATGTCCTGATGCCAAAAAAGAAAACAGAAGAAGAAATATATATTATAATAAAATAAAAATAAAAATAAAAAAGTGGGAAATGAAAAAAGGTTGGCAATATCCCCCACCTGAGTCAAAGGAGAATGAGGCGGAAGAAGAAGACGAAGTCCCTGTGGAAAACAATCAAACTCCAAAGGAACCGGAGGTACAAGGGAATGTTCCAATTGCTCAACCTAATCCTCAAACTCGTCCGAATCAATCGGACATGATTCCTGAGGACACAGGAAATTGCAGTAACAAACGACGTCAATTTATTAGATAACTCAGATTCTGACAAAGACAATGGAACTCAGGTAGCAGATCTTCAGATTGTCCTTGCCACATCAATGCCATCACAGGGTGAATGGCGTAAGGTAGAGAAGAAAAAAGGAAGAAAAACTTGATTTTGTTGTCAGTCTTTCTTTCTTTCCTCTTCTTTTTTGTTTTGATGCAACTTGTTGCTTGAGTCCGGCCTTGTTTCGGAATTGCTTTTGGTCTGTGTGACCTGCCACCCTTTGGGGCGTTGTTTCTTATGGAATGCTGCGGCATCTACGATGTAACTTTTTACTATTCATAAAAAGTTCGATTTTTTCTTTGGAAAGAAACTCAGCAAGGGTCAGAACAATAGAAATTGTGAAAACAAACTTGGGAAAATAATTTAAAACAAATGGCTGAGCAATTAAAAAACACAAAACAAAACCTTATTTTCAAACAAAAATGCGAATTACAACAACAACTAAAAAAAAAAAAAAATCCCAAGGGCAATGTTTTCACATTATTTTCAAAAAATAAAACTGTTTCTAAACCACAATTCTGGCAGCACCAATTTTGTAGAACACTTCCAAGTTCATCTTATTCTTGGAGAGTCTCATTTAAGAGTTTCGTGGCTTAACAGGGTTTCATTCTTCTGACTAAAACAATCTGGTTTAAGGTTAGAATCTGCTCTTTGATTTGGCCTTGGGAGAGACTTCTATGTCATTCCAATTTCTAAGCCAATAGAAATAGATTCAAAGATAAGGTCCATTTCAGTTACATACAGCATTTTGGCTTGCACATAAAACAATTTCTCCCTTGTACTAAACTGAGAACTTCCCTGCAGCCCATTATGTCTATTCATAATAAATACCAATGTGAAATTTTTCTTCAACATCAGTAGTATTTTTACCCATTGAAATTCCTTCCACGATTTACTACATATTTATATTATTTGTCTGAAGCAAAACATAGTGATTGTGTGCCTTTTCAGCATAAGCCAAAACTTATAAAAAAAACATGCATAATTTTTTGGCTGCCAGAAATAAATCTATTGTGGCTGATAAAAAACTCATACATTTAACCTTGAACTGCTTTCTCAAAATTGTAGCATGACTGCACGTTCAGTAATAGCACGCCTTAAATCATACATAAACAACTCGTTTTCCTGAAGATAAATCCTGTTGAAGATTTGAAATGTCAACCCCATACCAATGTATTCTGTGGATTATTCTCCAAATTCACGATCTACAAATTCCATCTACAAAAATCTTCATACAGTTATAAACTTACAATCCATCTTTTTTTGTGACAACATATTTCATATTACAAGTTTATTTTCCAAGTGAGCCTCAAAGGTTAGCTCAAGCAAAACCATAAGCCAGATAAGAGATCTCTCCCCCAAAGTTGGGGAGGTCATGGGTTCAACTCTCTTAATAAATGAGGGTTAGGATCCATGATCAGGGCTGTCTAATTACCCCATTTCCCATGCATGGATAATAGGGAAGTACTCAGAGGGTTTTCTGTTGAGCATTTTCCTTGGAAAAAAAATAGCCAGTCCCAGTAATTGATACTATCATACCCTAGAAAGATTTTAAAGATACAAGCTAAGTGAGATACCAAGTTTTAGTTCACAATAATATTTTAATAAGGATAAGAAAGCCCATCAACAAATTTTTCATTTCATCAACAGGTGCACTAACAGCGATTCCATTTTTCACCAAATGTTTACAAAATGCACGATATGGTAAATAAATTTTGCATAGTTGTGGACTCCAGTATGATAATCTCCTACAGAAATCAACAGAATCAATGGAATGCCCTTTGAGAACGCATATACTGTTGGGCCTTAGATGATGCCTCTTCATATACCAAAGAATTAAGTCCAGACTTCTAGTTCTTCTGCTTAAATTGCTGAATTGCTTAATATGGAGACAATTAAGCATTTTTACACTACATATCTGCTGAACTGCATATCTTCCTAATAGTCGTCCGAATTATAGTATCTCCATGTCAGCATTTGGTAATTTCGTTGTTCAAGAAGATTTATTTTTCACCCTTTTCCTAATCCCAGGTTAAAAGAAGATTCATTTTTCACCCTTTTCTTAATCTCAGGTTAAAAGAAGATTTGTTCTTCACCCTTTTCTTTATCCCGGGTTAAAGGAAGATTGGATTGTTTGTGAGATCACTTATTTCCAATGTGGTATTATAGTTCTGACTATCTAAATTGAATTTCTATTCATGTTGCAATTAACCAATATCAATCATTCTAAACGAAAAGCAGCATACATGTTACTGAAGTGGTCTACCAAAATAGCTACAAGCTTAATATTGAAAGCCAGCATTTCAAATATCATGTAAAGTAATTAAACCAGTTCAAGAAATATATAATAATAAATACCCAAGAACCTAAGCAACTAAAATCCAGATTTTGGGTGACCAGCCAAAAGTTAAAATTGCATAATTGAATAATACCTGCGTGTGGTAAAAAATTTAAGTTAGTCATGTTTAAGAGAAAGTGTTGCACATTATGAATGTTATAACATGGGGAACAACGATGGTAAATGTCGTGCAATAAAGAACACCGAAACACTTCATAGAGATTCAGAAAGGAGGACTGCAAAAACATAGGGGGGTATCAAAGCTTGCCACAAATTTCAAACATCTATCAGTTCTTGTTCTTAAAGTTTCGCGTGTTGTCGATAGTGTCACGGTCCACAGGTGATTATGTTCGCATTTGAGGCCACTCATCAAGGTTCAAATCACCCAGAGAGACCAATAAGCTGTTTAGACCAGGTGCGAGTCCTGGACAAAATTAGGTAACAGTACCCACTATTGCAGCAGCTTAGCCAAATGGGAGTACTTCTGATCATTGGTTCACCACTAGCCAAATGGGAGTACTTCTGATCATTGGTTCACCACTAGATGCCCATCTTGCCTGTGCAAGCAGGCCCCTTGCAGCGCACCAGTTGTAATGTTTCTCTTTAGTTTGACCGAATCACTTCGCACAAGATAAATGTTCGGCATGTTAACTCAAGCTAATGAAGCATTGCGAGGAGCATTACAGCCAAAAAATGTATAACAACAGCCATGGAAACCAGTTACGCCGCTTATTTCTTGTAATCCCAGCAGTTGGCATGACATACAATAACGGATGGGACCAGCAACCAAAGATGCAATGAATGTGTACTAAATAACCCACTGACCAAACCTAGGTGGTAAAAAACCACCAGTTGAGTTTGGATTCTTGTATAGCAAATGAAAGCCACCATACCTAACCTAGCCTTAGATTGGTTGAAAAAATGACACACTTTGAGCCTAATTTATCTCATCTACCCTCTATAACAAATGTACTAGTCTGATCTCAAATCATTCATCAACAATCACAATTCCAACTCACTCAAAACTTTTGAACTTCAGAGACAAATCCAATACCAAAAAGCAAAGATAAAGTTTTGGGAACATACCGCAGTAATCTATATAGATCTTGGCCATATTGCTTGAGAGAGCAGAAGCCACTCCCATTCTCGTACCCTGTGAAGATGATAAATACGGTAGGGGTATGGTTCAACACGCCCCAAACCTCCAACCATCAAATGGAAACAGGACAGGAGATGAGAGGAGGAGCTCTCTCAAACTCAATTGCACCGCACGCCCACGCAGAAGAGACACAGAAGTTGCTCTTTCCTCGACTGGAAAGGGGATCGAAACCCACCGAGTGAGAGTTTTATACGACGAGCATTTTCAATACTAATATGTCCGCACGCCATGCTGGGGCCACATCATCACCACAGTAGGGCATTTTAAACGTCGCTGATTTTCATTTATTTAATTTCAGTGGTGTGAGAGGGGAGGACAGGCATTATGCTTTTACCCGCTTGTGTATTCATTCTTGTGATGGTTACCTTTTTTCCAAGTTTTCCAAGTTTTAGATATCTTATGGCGATAAGTTAATTAGGAGAAAAGAAATTAAAAATTAAAAACTAATGAATTTGGTTAAAAAAAAACTTTCCCCTCGATTGGGGTGAACCGCTGGCACAAAGGGCAGACCGTGGCAACCTGGCGGCAGGCCACCCTCCGGACAATTAATAAACATTATGAAGAACCGTCATACTCGATCACTGAAGTGTGTGATCACTTGCATTGGAATGATTATCCAGTGCTCCTGCCAGGCTGGTCTATTAGAGCACGAAAGGGAAGTTCTGCTTAAGGTAAGTCACCGCCCTCCCTCACCCCAAACGCTCATGCAAAGCTCTCTGCATGCAAGTGCTTGGGAGACGAAGAGGAGGTGCGCAACTCATCTTGTCAACTTCGCTACTCTTGCAGGGGATGTATCAGTCCTCCGTCTCACTTTCCTGATGTATATATCTCATATTAGGACCTGGCTTAAGCAATATCAGTCTGTTTGGGGTTCACTTTCGTTTCTCTGGTCGTTCATCCCACCGCAAAACCCTGTTCATCCCTGTTTTCGGGACCCATGTTTATTACTTGTTCTCAGCCTCGTCAATGTTATAACCATTGATAATCAAAGTTTAAGGGAAGATTGGTATGAGATGCGCCTTAGACCATTAATGATTTTGCAAATTTGGGATAGTAGTTGGGTTAGAATACATGCGCCCGTTGGATGCAGTAAGAAGCCAAATTGCTAGCCAATCTTCAGACAGGGATTAACTGGATCACTTTCTTCCACAATTAGCTGTTGCCGCACTCATATCCGGACTCAGGCTCCGAATTCGAAGTTCCTCTGTCACTCCTGTACCCTTGTTTTTTCTCCTGCGATTTTCCGCATCCATCTTCAAAGGTTCCTAAGCCCTCAACCATCGTTTAGCTCGTTTTCTGGTTGGGATTTTCGAATGAACGTAAACAGTCTTTCATGGTGGAAGTTGATCCAGTTCACTATGATCCACCCTTGCAGCTTCAGATGTGGTCCTTGGGATAGCACTAAGAAGTTTGCGTCCCTCTGTCACCTGGACAGAAACTCTAACCCTCTGTATAGGTTACTGCTTTTGAATCGTAGGAGCTGCTCCCATTCCACTTCTAAAAACAGAATTTATGAAGGAAATCGAATCAATGGGTTCATCTGCATTACAGTTCCAACTTGTCTGTATGTTCTCCTGAATAGGAACATTCTCATTATGGGGAAGCGTCGCTTACGCTCTGAACCGGCCAAAGGCAAGCAGAAGGTTCAGCAGGAACATGCGCCAAAGAAACGCGGCAGAAAAACTAACCAAGAGCACTTGGAGAACCTTGTAGTTAACTACATCCTGGGCAATTCCTCACCATCCCGTAATCAAATTTGTGGATGGGAAAGAGATCTTTAGACGGATCCTGAAGACAATGAAACAGAAGCTAAAATTCTAGATTTCATCCAGGACCCTGGCAACACCCGTGGTCATCTTACCCTATTTAACCAAACCATTCACACTTATTGGTTAGTGAAATGTCTTCTTGCAAAAGCTATACAAAGTTTTCAGCCTGCCCAGGTCAAAACAGGACAACCAAAGACCGAACCGCGCCTAAAAGATTTGTTGGAAAATATTCAAAGCCAACTGCAGCATATTAAAATTACACAATATCAAGCAACCGACCGCATTCAGAGAATGGATGACAAGATAGGCCGCATGGAGAAGCTGCTCCAGCAGATGCAGCAAGTAGACATCCCTGGGTCTAATGTGAAGGACCCAACTCCAGTTTCCTCTTCATATGGCTAGATTTTATAGTATCTTGTTTTTATGCATTTTTTGAAAGTATGTGAACTTATTCTACGTTATATGCTTGAACATAATGCAGTAGTAGGACAGATAGTTAATGCGGCATATAGAAGGAAGAGACAATTTCAATTTTGGCATGCTTTCCACGCACTCAGATGGCCAACAGACTTGGTTTCCTACGGGCAGGTTGAGGCCATAGTGAGAATTTTATATATTGTAGCCTATCCTTTAATTATAAATAGAAAATAGAAAGGTCCCACTTAATTTACAAAAAAAAAAAAAAGAATTTGGTTAAAATTTTAGAGATAGGTTAGGTTTTAGACAATTCAAACTTAATTGCAAGAAAATTTAAAATTTGTGTTGAATTAAAATTAAATGGAATGAGTTTAAATTTTAATTGATTAGATAAGTTTTGAAGGTTTGCTTGATTGGTTTTATTTCTAAAGTATTTTATATTTAATGGGAGGTAACTCGATTAATTATCTTTAATGCTTTTGGAGTTGGGATAAGTTTTAAGAGGGAGCTTAAATGACAAGGTTTTGGTTACCATCCACATCACATTGGATGGCAAAATTACATAAAAAGGCTTTATAGCAGTGTTAGGCATTTCAAGTGGTTAAATTAGGGGCTCTCAAAACTGAAAATCATTTCTCATGAAGGAGTTGGGTCCTTGATCGTTAGCTTGCCTTGCTCAGTCCTACACGCCATGCACAAGGAAAACAGTTCCTCTTTTGGTTATACAAATCTTAGAATTTCTCAGCTTTCCTAGACAGTGTCTCAAAAAGAAATGCCAACTTGTTAGTGAGTTTTGTTCCACGATTCCAATGTTTTCCTTTCTCGTCTTTGAACTATAATTTTCATTGACCATTAGAAGTTGCTCTTGGATAGAGACATATCTTGCTTTATGGACCTAGCTTGGGAGCTTTGGTGTAGTGGGAAGCCATCTCGAACACGGGCTAGCTATACCTTGTTGTAGGTCAATCATCCTCACCCCTTGGTTATTTCTTGCTCTTACACCTTCAGGTGGCTAAGTTTTGAACTCCACCACCTCTTTTAAGGTTTTGGGTTCTATTTCTTTCTTGTTAGCTTTTGTTCCCTTACAATCCTGTTGGCACCTCATTCTCACTTGGAACTCTAACCTCTGGGGCGCATCCTCTCCCTAGACCCATCCTTTCTTGGAAAAATTGCTTCTTGTCCAACCCTCTCTCGATTTCAATCCCATATCCTGGAAATTGTTCTGGACGTGCTTTCTTGCAAACACATCACCCCTGTCCACCACTATCTCTTCTATGACACCTACCTCCTCGCTCTCAAGCCCAACCTTCCTCCTCGTGTAACCAGCATGCCCCGTCAGAGAGCTTGTGTCCTTCGGGGGGAGTGTACTCTTAAGAGCATGACAAACGAGGCAACACATGCGTTCAACTCATAGTTGAAGGCTCGATAACATGTTTTCGTGATCTCACCTTGCCTCTTATTTAAGAAGAACTCTCACTGGCCAAAAGGGAAATAGCCAACCAGCAGCATTTTCTCTTGGACACAGAGGTATTGAAAAATACGATTGATTGGGTGTCTAATGCAGGTCAAACATGTGGAGGATATAATCAATACATGTACGTGATGGAGTTGTATTGGCACCTAAAGTATTTACTAGGAAAGATCCTATTGGACAGGAACAAAAATAGGGAGGACCTCCTCCTCTCACTCAAAAACCTACATCGGCGCATAACAGACATGAACCATCTATTAGAGCGCATTAAGGAGCACCTTGGCATCCCATCTTCTATTGGTTGCTCGCCGGGCAACAACAAGATGTCAATCCAAGTTGCAGCAATAGGCTCGGATCCCTACTCTCAACCTATTGACTATTATTATGTTTTCAGTTTATCAGTTATTGGTTTCTTTGTCTTTTTTTCAAGGCCTCGAAAACCCAACTGTTAGCATATGTATTTTGTATTTTGAATCTGTAAGTAGCTTCTTATCTTTTGTTTTTCTTAAACAAATATATTTTTAGATAAAGTAAGTTTTCCTTGATGACCAACGAATATAAAATCTCCAATACCCTCATGTAACATCTTATTGAAAAAATAATACAATTTTTATTTTTTTATTGTTTTAAATTAAATTATTATAAGTCACTTAATATTATAAATGGTATTGAAAAAAAAAACAAATTCACTTCAATAAAAATTTGAATTATAATTTAAATTGTAAAAATTATATTGTTTGCATTATAAATTTTAAAAATTTGTAACCTTATAGTGTAAAGCTGGGATTTATATAGATGATGTTTATGTTAAGAACACTCGTCAATGTACAATTATGCATGGGCACTCAAAAAAACCAAAAAATATATTGAAATTTATAAAAATATCAAAAATATAGATTGAAATTTGATAAAATTGTATGGTCTCATAACCACTCTACAATATAGAGTATAAGATTGAGATACGAAGAAATGTTCCTATATGATGCTCGCCAGGACAACTTGTTTCCAACCCTGAAATAAAAGGCTTCATAAAAAACACGATTACTCTTTTGACTAGCCCTGAATAGTAGTGTTTTCAAGTAAGATATCGTATAGAAAAGACCTAAGGGATTTGTTTTGTCTTCATCATTGTTGACTAGGGCATTCCATGTATTCGTATGGAATGTCCTCTTTAGGGAAGCCTGAAAAGAGATGTTTACCCTTTTTTAAGAACGAGGTTAGTCATATAATTAACAAAAATTAGAATAAAAAGTGATTATCTTTTAAATAATTAAAATATACATGAGAAAGTTATTTGTTGAAAGCCATATCGCTCCAACCCAAAGCCTTAGTTGTATCTTCAAGACCTATAGTTCACAAGAAATAGTGTAATCTTCCTTAAGTTTATCTCTCTCCCTTAAGAAGTTCTAGTCAACGTTAGATTTAGATAAAAGAAAACCAAAATGTTGCAATATTGGAAGAAAAGTAGGCGAAGTGGATGTTGATAAAAGTTTTGCTCCAATTTTTTTATGCGTTTTTTTAATATGCATTAGCATAATAACTTTAAAAAAAAAAACCTATCAATTCAAAATGAATTATATATATATATATATATATATATATATATAATCATTAACAAATTTGTTTTTTCTCCTTATGCAATAAGTTATATTTAATTTGTAATAAAAAGTTAAAATGATTGTAAAGTATTTGAAATTTGTAATAGTATATTATTATGTATAATTTAACAAAAACGAATGTTATATAGTATTTGTAAGTTACCTTCAATATAGATAAATTGAAGTAAAAAGCAACAAACAATTATATTTCATTTTGAAATAACAAACAATTAATAGCTTAAGAGATATCATTTTGTATAAATATTTGTAAATTTTTTATTATTTATATATTTATTTTTAAAATAATAAAAATAATTAAAAATATATTTTTAATTTTTATTATTTATTATAACTCAAATTTAATTAAATTATATTTATATAATTATATTTTTTATTAATAAATTTTTTATATGATTAAAATATATTTTAAATGTTACGATAAAATGTTTAGTAAGTGAATTGCTTTGCAGCTGAAAATAATATTATAATATTTTATCATAAATATAATATATATATATATATATATATATATATATATATATTTGGAAAATAAACAAAATTTATTATCTAACAACTTGTCATTTTCCTCGGATGCGAGTGACAAAACTGGCACGAACGATAATCATCTCTCCCATACCCCTGAGGACAAAGATCTCCTGCGTAGAGCCTCACCTGCTGCGGATCCTCATACCGTTAGCCATCCGCACGAGACAATTGGGATAAGGCATGATGATGAGACGTTGAGTATAGCGCTACCCTCTCCAAGGTACCCCCCTACAACAATCACCATAAGTGATTAACATCATTGATATGTCTATCAGCCATCACTTTTCCCTCAAGCTTGCTAAGGAAATTGGTTATGGCATGCAACTATGTGCGAGGCCTACTCATTTCCACTCCCCTCGCATGTGTCCAAGACCCTATAAAAGCATGCATCCTCAGCCCTGAGAAACTCACAGTAAATTCCCTCTGCCTTTCCTTTTGTTTCTACTTTGGCACTCCCTCGACTCCAAATTGTCGCACAGCCCTCTACTCAGCGTTGCACTGCATAGACCCCCTTGGGCTGCGACTTCCCAGTCTACACACCTCTTCCCTTGCCCCTCTACTCCCCCTGTCTTTGACATTGTTTGTCCCCCTGTTGCGCACCCCTCCCTTGAAGCATCCCCCTTGCCTCATAGTGCAATGGCTCCCAGATTGCGACAGAGAACCATCCGAGGTGGATAGAGAGGGGCTTTCCCGAGAAGTTACCACCGTGGAGCGGACAACCGTTTGGAGTCTATTGAAGGTGTTAAATTATGACAACAAAATGTAAATAAGTAATTATGGGAAAATTACTTATTGACCGTTAATTGGTTGTATAACGAAATATAGTTGGAATAACGAAATAGACTAAGTTAAAAGAGGTGGCCCGAGAGGCTTGAATGTATAGAGAATCATTTTATTAATAAGAGTTTCCAATCCCTTGCCCCGTGGAGGTTTCCTTGACACCCTGTCGAGGTTTTACCACGTAAATTTATGTGTGTTTACTATTGTGTGTTATCCTTCAATTTGCCATTCAGTTATATGCATTTTATTTCCTTCTTGTTTATTATTTCCCACAACAAGTGGTATCAGAGCCTAATCGAAGCCTGGTGGGGTGAGAGAGGCTGCTTGAGGATTGAGCTCGTTGTCCACTATTCGAAGCAAGAAGAAAAAAAAAAGGCCATGAGCACAGTCGTGAGAGAGATGCAGTCAAACAACACGTTGTAGGAGAAGAGCAGCCAATCGGTGAAATTAAGCCGTAGTTGGAGGCCGACTGCTACGCTACCGCTGGAGAAAAGGAGCAGCTCGAAGAAAGAGGGAAGAAGCCGCCGTGAAAAAAGGGAGCAGCCTGTGAATTAGCTACTATAAAAACAACGACTGGGTTTTCGAAGGGAACTCTACACATGTTGCAGATTTGAATGCTTTGAATGCAGAAGAGCCGCAAATTTGGAGAGCCCCTGCGCTTGAAGAGAGCCAGAGCACATCAGAAATCGGTATTTGTTTTTTTATAATTGTTGAACGGAAGATTTTTTGTTTCAAAAATCTGTGATTTAAAATGAAGTAGGTTTTTCTTTTTTTCTGAAGAAAAAGGGGTTCAGATTTCTGAAGAAGTGATTATGTGAAAAAGGTTGTGAAAACGAAAATCAATTTTTTTTGGGGGGCTGTGGGAAAATGTTGAAGGAACAGTTTTTTTTTTTTTTTTTAAAGCAGAAATAGAATTGAGAAAAGAAAATTAATGGAGTAGGGTTTTTCAGTTTATCTCTACTTTTTGAAACGAAGTAGGGTTTTTGTGCAGAAATTGAAATTGAAGGGGTTTTATTGTCTATTAAAATTATAGTAATAGAAAGGAAAATCTAAAACCTTGAAACCCTAGCAGAAGAGGGAAAATTTCTTTAAAACCCTAGTTGGGAAAGAAGGAAAAATCCTAGTTGGAAAGAGAAGGGAAAACTAGGAGGTGAAATGGCAAAAATGTCAAATGCAAAATTTGAGGTGGATAAGTTCACCGAAAAAAAAATAAAAATTGCATTGTGGAAGTTGAAGGTTAAGGATTTGCTAGTGCAACAGGGGTTGCACAAAGCACTAGGCGGAGTAAAGAAAAAACCAGCTAACATGACAGATTCGGACTGGGAGGACATGGATGCCCGAGCCCTCAATACAATTCGGTAATGTTTGGCAGATGATGTTCTTTTCAATATTGTTGAAGAGAGCACAGCTGCAGGGTTGTGGGGAAAATTGGAAACCTTGTATATGACAAAGTCTTTGACAAACATAATAATTTTAAAAAGACAATTGTACAGCCTTCGGATGAAGGAAGGTACAAGTATTGCAGAACATATAAACGTTTTCAATACGCTTATTTGCCAATTATCTGATATGGAAGTAAAAATGGAGGAAGAAGACAAGGCAATAACCTTGTTATGTTCTCTGCCTGAGTCATGGGATCACTTCGTGACTTCTATCGGTCTGAGAACTGTAGATACCTTATCTTTTGAATCTATTGTTGGTGCTCTCTTATCTGAAGAAGTACGAAAAAAATCTAGTGTTGAGACTTCTGCACTAGAAGCCATGGTAGCCAGAGGTCGCTCAAAGGAAAGAGGGGAGAGAACAAGAGGTTCTTCCAGATCGAAGTCGAAAGGCGACAAGAAGTGTAAAGCAAAATGCTGGTACTACAAAAAACTAGGACATCTCAAAAGGGATTACTGGAAACAGAAGGAGTCAGAAAACAATAACAAGGAAGCAAATCAGGTAGATTCAGGTATGGTTGACGAGGTTTTAATTGATGAAGCTCTCCCTGTTTGTAATATCTCACAAGATGTTGACTATTGGCTATTAGACTCTGGTGCTTCTCATCATATGAGTCCACACCGAAATTGGTTTTCATCATATGAAACTGTAAATGGTAATCTTGTATTCATGGGAAATAATGCATCTTGTCAGACTGTTGGGATTGGAAATGTGAAAATTAAAATGTAAGATGGTACAATTAAAACATTATCTGATGTTAGGCATGTACCTGATCTAAAGAAAAACTTGATTTCCTTGGGAGTTTTGGATTCAAATGGTTATAAGTTTACAGGTCAGAATGGAGTGTTGAAAGTATCGAAAGGAGCCTTGGTTGTTATGAAGGCTGAAAAGGTCGGAAACCTGTACAGACTCAAAGGAAGCACTCAAGTTAGTGAAGCAGCGATCGTGTCAGATAAAGCAGAAGAAGGTTCTTGTCTATGGCATCAGCAGTTGGGTCACATGAGCGAGAAAGGTCTTCAGGTACTGATGAACCACAAGTTGCTTCCTGATTTGAAATCCTTGAAGTTGGATTTTTGTAAATATTGTGTGTTTGGCAAACAATGTAAACAAATATTCAAGACTGGAAATCATAATAGTAAGTAGATTTTGGACTACATTCATTCTGATCTGTGGGGACCATCTCCTACTGTGTCTTATGGAGGTGCATCATATTTTTTAACGTTTATTGATGATTTCTCCCGAAAAGTTTGGGTCTATATGTTGAAAAATAAAGCTGATGTGTTTAATGTGTTTAAACAATTTAAAACAATGGTGGAAAAGAAAACAGGAAAATCAATTAAATGTTTGAGAACTCACTATGGCGGTGAATTTACATCTTTAGAATTTGAACAATTCTGTAAGGATGAAGGGATAGTTAGACATAAAACTGATGTTTATACTCCTCAGCAGAATGGTGTTGTTGAACGAATGAATCAGACTCTTATGGAAAGAGCCAGAAGCATGATTAGAAATGCTAATCTGCAAAAGGAGTTGTGGGTAGAAGCAGTATCTATTGCTTGTTATTTAGTTAACAGATCACCTTCGGTTGCAATAAACTGTCAAATTCCTGAAGAAGTTTGGTTGGGTCAGTCTTGTGATTATTCGCATTTGAAGATTTTTGGTTGTGATGCCTATGTTCTTATTCCTAGAAATCAGCGTTCAAAATTAGATCCAGAATCAAAATTTTGTGTCTTTGTTGGATATGATTATTCAGTGAAGGGATATAGGTTGTGGGATCCTACTTCATGGAAGATAGTCATTAGTAGAGATGTAACATTTGATGAATCTTCTCTTTTAAAATCAAATGTTGAAAAGGTTGAACAGGAGCAGGTATCACCAAGTCAGCAGATTCAATTGGAGACTGTACATTTTCCAGAAAGTCTAAAGGAAGGAGAGACTTCTGAAAAAGGTGGAGAAGCAAAGGAAACTGGAGAAATTCCAGAATCCAGTTGGCAACCAGTCACTCTCGAAAGGTCTACAAGGGAAAGAAAAACACCTAAAAGGTATGAAGATTCCGCTTCATCATTTTCATTGATTACTTAAGATGGGGAACCGTCTTGTTATCAGGAAGCAGTTGATGATGCAGATAGCAAGATATGGAAAAAGGATATGGAAGAAGAAATGGACTCCTTAGCCAAGAACTATACCTGGGATCTTGTAGAACTTCCTGAAGGGAGAAGTGTTGTTGGGTGCAAATGGGTCTTCAAGTTGAAAAGGAAAGTTGATGGAAGTATCGAAAGGTATAAGGCGAGACTGGTTGCAAAAGGTATTCTCAGGTTGAAGGTGTTGACTTTCATGAGATCTTTTCACCAGTAGTTAAACTTGTTTCTATTCGTATTGTGTTAGCACTAACTGTTTTACTTGACCTTGAGTTAGAACAGTTAGATGTTAAAACATCCTTTCTTCATGGTGATTTGGATGAAGAGATATATATGGATCAGCCAGAAGGTTTTGTACAAGGTCGCAGTAGAAGATTAGTTTGCAAGCTCAGGAAATCATTATATGGCCTGAGGCAGTCGCCCAAGCAATGGTACAAGAAGTTTGATTCCTTCATGGTGAGCCATAATTTTATCAGAAGTGAGTATGATCATTGTGTATAATTCAAAAGTTTCAATGGCATATTCATTATCTTGGTGTTGTATGTTGGTGATATGATTATTGCAAGCAAAAGCATGAAAGAAATCAGCAGGTTAAAGGCTCAGCTCTCTAGGACATTTGAAATGAAGGATATTGGAGCAGCAAAACATATATTGGGCATGGAGATACACAGAGACAGGAGGAATGGTAAGCTTTGGTTATCGCAACAGAAGTATGTGGAGAAATTACTTGAAAAGTTCGGTATGAACAATGTGAAACTTGTTAATGTTCCATTAGCTTCCCATTTTAAGCTTTCTTCGGACTTAAGTCCTAGAACTAATGAAGAAAAGAAGTATATGTCTTGTGTACCATATGCAAATGCGGTAGGAAACTTAATGTATGCGATGGTATCTACAAGACCTGACATTTCACATGCAGTTGGAGTTGTCAGCAGGTTCATGGCAAATCCAGGGGAAGAACATTGGCGAGCAGTGAAATGGGTGCTTCGGTATTTGAGAGGCACAAGTAACCATTGCATCAGCTTTGATGGATGTGAAGGTACAGTCTACGAATATGTGGATGCTGATTATGCAGGTGATTTGGACAAAAGGAGGTCTACTACAGGTTATGTTTTTACTCTTGCAGGTGGAGTAATCAGTTGGATGTCAAAGCTTCAAGAGACAATTGCTTTGTCTACTACTGAAGCAGAGTACATAGCTGCTTCAGATTCCTGTAAAGAGGCAATCTGGTTAAAAGGTCTACTTGATGAGATTGGAAGGACGCAGGAGAAAGTGAATGTGTTTTGTGACAGTCAGAGCGCTATTCATTTGGCTACAAATCTAGCCCATCATAGCAAGACCAAGCACATCGATGTAAGGTATCACTTTGTGAGACATGTAATCGAAGGCGGAAAATTAGTCCTTAAGAAGGTCCGCACACAGGAGAGTCATGCAGATATATTCACGAAGCCAGTTACAGTAGAGAAGCTGAGATGGTGTCTCGCTTCTCTCGACTTGCAGAAAAGATGATGAATGGGCATGGGCAAGGGATTAGAAAAATTGTTGTCAAGGTGGAGTTTGTTAAATTATGACAACAAAATGTAAATAAGTAATTCTGGGCAAATTACTTATTGACCGTTAATTGGTTGTATAACGAAATATAGTTGGAATAACGAAATAGACTAAGTTAAAAGAGGTGGCCCGAGAGGCTTGTATGTACGGAGAATCATTTTATTAATAAGAGTTTCCAATCCCTTGCCCCGTGGAGGTTTCCTTGACACCCTGTCAAGGTTTTACCACGTAAAATTCTGTGTGTTTACAATTGTGTGTTATCCTTCAGTTTGCCATTCAGTTATATGCAATTTATTTCCTTCTTGTTTATTATTTCCCACAACAGAAGGCTCCTCCTCTGGAAATTTTGTTAGACAAAGCCCCGATCCTAAGCAAGAGGTAGAAGTTCCAGTGCAAGCTGCGCAAAGAGGTAGGTGCGGCCCTAGGAAGTCTACCATCACGCACCAGGCGCAACCCTTGACACGCAAGCCTGATCCATTGTCAACTCAGGTGGAGGAAGACAATGAATCTGATGTTTGGGTTATGGACTCTGAGGGAAAGTGGACGTGCGTCCCTAACGGTGAGGATCTGAAGTCCCCCATCCTCTGCACACCTGTCACCAAACCCAGGCGTCTAGTGGCAGACTCTGAGGAGGAGGCAGCGTAGGCGTACACTTGCCCCATAGAGGAGGAAGTCCCCGACAGTGATGAAGATTATGATGAAGTACGCTTGTCAAGCATGCTACCATCAGGGCATCTCAAGCTATACCCTTGTTTCTGCATTTTTTGTAATATCTAGATACATCAGCGCTGTTGTGCATTTTGTAATGTTCTATCTCAAGTACTTTCTGAGCTGGTTTCCTCCACAGAGGCAGCCCCGAAACCGATCAACTAAGGCTGGGATTGGTTAAGCACAACTTGCCAACCCCGCCAGTAGCATATGTAATGTTTATTTTCCCGAATTAATATAGATAGTCTAGCTTACCAAAAAAAAACTTATCATTCTACTCCTATATAGATATAGATATAGATATAGATATAGATATAGATATAGATATATATATATATATATATATATATATATATATATATATATATATATATATATATCTCAAAATTTAATTAAATATTTTTATATAATTTTATTAAAAAATTAAAAATAAAATTGTGTGAGATTAAAGCATATTTTGAATCTTTGATATAATATATCCATGGGGCTAAAAAAATAATATTTTTATATCTGTATTTAAAATATATATATATATATATATATATATATATATATATATATATATATATATATATATATATATATATATATATATATATATATATATATATATATAAAAGAAAACGATAAATTAATATTTCTAATTAGAAAATAAATTTAAATTAAAAATAAAATTTATAACCTAATAATATTTTTTTAAATAAAATAATTCTAGTCATGAAATTTTGTTACTTCAATATTTATATTGAGGATGTTGCAGAAACATGCTTTTCTAAATGTGTAAAAACAAAACATTATAGTTTTTAAAAAAGTATAAAAATATGTTTAAGTTCCTATGTTATTAGGTCTAAAAGACAAAATGTGTCTCTTGTTTTGAGAAAATGTAGCAAGCAAAGAATAAGTCAATCAATAATACTAATGAAAATCAAATTTATAAAATATATGTTATATATTAATTTTTCATTATTATAAATTTCATCTCTTTAAAATTTTATTTTAAAAAAATTGTGGTAAAAAGCTAATGGACAACTACCAACAAAAACTAATTTAACTAATTCATTTATGTTTAGGATATTACACAAACATGCATTTTCAAATATGTGAGACTTTCAATAAAAAAATAAAAATTTAAGATTATAACAATTTCAAGTTTGTGTTGTTTCAGTGTTATTGTGATAAAATGCTAATATGTAAAAAAGGTAATACTATTTTGAAGTTTGTGTTGTTTTAGTTTTAACAACGTGGTAAAAAAAGAATATTTAAAAAATTAGATATTTGGCAAGTCTAAAAAATTGAAGAAACATGTTTAAAATTTTTGTATATTGCTAAATACTTACAATAAGAAATAAAAAATTAGGATAATGCCAATTTCAACGTCAAACTTTTGTATATTGCTAGACTTATGAAAAAAAAAAAAGGAGAAAAAGAAGTAATTTTGACATTTGTGTTTGTGTCAATATTATTATGGTAAATCATTAAACTTAATACAAAATGCTCCTCTTAGCTCTTTATCATTTTGTAAAACAATATTTTAAAATAACTTTGCATTTTAAAATTTAAAAGACAAAATTGAACACTTTACTTAATATCAAAAAATTAAAAACACTTTCTAGGAAATCATAAACCTCACTGTTTTGAGAAAATGTATCAAACTAATAACTTGTTAATTGATTAAATTATTCTATACTTACTGTGAAATTGAAAATAAAATCCATCACTATATAAGATGAATAATTATTATTGAGTAAAAATAATGACACACAAGAAGAGGTGTTCTCATCCAAATCATCTCAAAACCGCTTAGATACTTCATTTATTCCATCCAAAAATATTTTTAAAACAAAGCTACTCTGCATCTATTATTTAAATGACTAACCGCTAAATTTCTACAATACTTTTAAACTTGTACAATAATTTACATGATCATAATGATTTCATATTTATTTTATTTCGTATATCCATGTTGTTTAGTACATGTATATCTGAAGCATTAAAGCAATAACAGTTACCAGAGTAAGAAAGAAAATAATTTCCAAATTTCGAGATGTATTTCATCAACCACCATTAACATTCACTTTGAAATTTTCAATTGGTATTTATTGAAAGTGTTAAACATGTTAATAAATTAGATTTGAATCGGGTAACGACTATGGAAGAATGGTGGCGAGGACTATTGGAATTACACTATAAATCATGATTAATGGCTTTAGTAAACAGAAACCCTTTTCAAAAATCATGAGAAAATGTATATGCAACCAACTAGAATAGTCTATCGAGGCCATAAATTCACCCATAAATTTGTGGAAATTGTCGCATGATTTTGCCAAAATCTAGTGGAAATTTTGGGAAATTTGGGTTACAACTGTCA
Organism: Pinus albicaulis; assembly: GCA_034641835.2. NCBI lineage: Eukaryota > Viridiplantae > Streptophyta > Pinopsida > Pinales > Pinaceae > Pinus > Pinus albicaulis. Next base: position 579,963,123 of record CM076570.1, read on the forward strand.
AAATTCAAGATTTTGGGTGCCCAGTGGGTTTTTGGTGGTGTGTAATCCATTTCCACCATCAAAAAAACAGTTTGAACACTCTTATAATCAGATTTTTTGGAATAATAATAATAATAATAAAATAAATAATTTTTTTTTAAAAAATCATCAGATTCTGGCAAAAAATAACTTTCGAGATGAATTTGTGGCCTCGATAAACAATTAGCTTTATCAATATCAAAATAAAACAAAACGTCAACAATTTAGTAGTGGGAGCCAGCTCAGTAACTAAATCAATTCATGATAGTTATTTACGACATTTAAAAATTATTATTGGTAGTTCCAAAGCTAATAGCCATAGTTGTCATGAGTTTTTTTATTACTGCATATATGCACTTAGTGATTTCGAAAACTGGTATGACCATTAGATTATGCAGAAATTTCAACCCATAATCGTGAATCCAAAAAATTCATTGATAAATATGGGGAAATTTAATTCGGAAAATGCACTCGAAAACCTTTCAGAACGTAGTACAAATAGACAACAACTTTATATTGTATCGCAAATTCCTGTTTGTATTACACGTATTTCAATGATATTAAATCAAGAGAAAAATACATAGTAAGTGGACAATGTGGTTTTGCAATATCGATGCTTATTTCCACTACTTCTGGTAAATGTTGCCTTTGATATTTTCAATTGTTATTTATTAACTATGTTGTATGTGGTAGTTTCCACACGAAGAAAAGCAACAACTAGTAATTGCGACTAAAATAGCAAATTGAAAATTTAGGCGACATTGGAGATGAATATAAGTAGCAAATAAATGAACCGAGTTATTTGCACTTATACTATCAAGCAAGCGGTATTTGAATCTGCCAACTAAAAAGAAGAGAAACATAGACATTTGCACTAGTGAATACTTTCCTCATCTCACTTATCATCGGATTTAGCGGTATTCAACAGTTAATTTTCTCAATTGCTCGGGTTCTTTCACAATTATCTCTACAACGTATTTCTTTTTTTGCATAATTGTTCAGGCATTTGTATTTTCTCATTACGTACTTTATGAACACATGGACTCTAACAAAAGTTTCAACATATAAAGTAGTCATTTCATCTTATATATTCACTATTGCTTTCTCTTTTTCCTCTCGTATTTGCATTTTCTTTTCCCTAATAACCTAAATTGCATGCGAACAAAGAACCAACACAAATTTCACATATCATAATCTCAAAGCAAATGGTGTCTCTAAATCTTTCTCTAATTCCAAATATGTTTACACAACACATAATTTATTAAATTTGCAAAAAATCAAGTATCAAATATCGAAAATGGATGCCCAAAGAATAAATAAGGAAAGACAAAAACAAAAATCCCTAAATCGTACACAACAATCTTAACTTTCCACTTTTGTTAATCGTGCAACATCATCCATGACTCTAGGAAAGAGAAAAAATCTTGGTTCTAGAAAACTTGTTATTGGTGAATCAACAAGTTGTCGAGATGAGCAACATCATTTTCATAAATTCTTTCTAGACCAAATGCATACATTTTAAACAACCAAGTCCAAAAGTGTCATGAATAGAGAAAGCATCCAACATGATATAAACGTAGAAAGTGATTGCAGTGAACAATCTAACTAGGTTGCTACTCATTTATCAGGGAATGAGAGGATAATGGAGAAAATTGTAGGATGTTATTTTTTATGAACGTCCCACTCACATTGCAAAATGAAAAATATAACAAGACCAACAAAAAATTGAGAGTTGAAAAGGTAAAGTTGAAAATAAAAATATTATTGATCAATAATATGTGTATATTGATATTTCTGGTGTTGATACAATTAGGCTCATGGTATTGCAACAATCTACTAATGATGCAATTACTCAAAGTGTTACCAACGTGCTTGCACAAAATCACATGTTGAAAAGGAAAATAAAAGAACTACAAGACACTGCAAATCCAGTTCTTCTATTAATGACTCCATTGGCAGTATGATCACCTTCATTGTCAAGTTTTGTTGTTGCAACACTGCAAACATTTAACAAGGATACAAATTTGTAACACCCTCTTCCCACATCTACCCAAGTAACCGTCCAACTAGGGTAAACATGTGATGAGAGGCTAATAATATGAGATTCAACCTCCTAGTGACCTTAAGGAAGTGGAACCGACAGAAACACCAAAAAGACACCTTACACTGAATCATTGACATCCCCAGGAGGTAACCCAACCTTCCAGGGCCCTCTTCCCTAAGGGGGGACTAATTTTTAGCCCCTTTGAGGCTTAGCTATAGGCTTCTAAAGGCAAGGGAGTGGCTATAGACCCTATAGTTGCGGGCTAGCCTTGTCAAGGTAGCAGTTAAGGCCCAAACAACGAATTTTCCGCCTGTAACTACGGGATCTGTGCCACATTTTCATCCCCTAAGCTCAGGTCACTGCCCAAAACTTCCTGTAACTTCAGGAGATGGTAAATAACATTTAAACAAACATAGCATCTACAGGTAAATAACATATGGAAGCAATCACGCCAACTGGAACTCATCCGACCCCACCAAGCTATCACAGGCATTTCGTCAAACATGTCACAAACATAGCATCTACAAGTATAAACAACAAATTAAACAAAGGGGTCTCTTTCTTATATGAGAATGGCTAAGAAACCTTGCTCCCCTAAATCATAAGCTATCATACAATCAATTTGACCATAGATGCATTACGTATTCATTTACAAGTAAAAACATGGAGAGAGCCATACCTCGTGACTGTGACAATACATGCTCATAACCAACATAATACCAACATAAATACAATGGATACATCAACAATATAATCCATATATAAAACATTGTGTAAAAATCATATAAAAACCAACCCGGAATGGGACTTCTGCATTCCACCCGACCATAGATATGGCTAAGCCAAATCTCACTTCAGCCAGTCACCCCTATGCCATATTCCAAGCATGAATGTGTAACTTTATGAAACACATCAATCAACACCAAACCAGGGCTCTAGAGACCAAACCGTATCAACCCCAAACCAGTGATTCCACCTCATGGTCAGACATCACTAACTGTCATTGATTGGTCTCCATCAAAGCTGCTGCAGGGCTCCAAAGTGTTTGCTCCAACCAAGGCTCTAGGACTAATAACTCAACCCCAGTTGTTCCCAGGCTCCAGAGCGTTTTTCAAACCAAGGCTCCAGAACTAGTAACTCAACCCACCTAGGTCTCTAGAGTGTTTGTCCAACCGAGGCTCCAGGACTAGTAACTCAACCCAACATTTGTCCGTCGGCCTCCAAAGCGTTTGTCCAACCAAGGCTCCATGAACTAATAACTCAAGCCAATAGCTAAAGGAACCATGAAAACCAACCAGAAAAGAACCAATGGAAATAAACCCACAATCAACATGGCTATCCAGGAAATGGAAAGGCTAGGCAATCCTGACCATCCTCCCTGCCCATGACAGATCATAATCAAGAAACCACATGCAATACCATGCATGCCAAAGCTAGTGAGGAAATCACACATGCAACTCGGTGCCTGCACTTAGAAACTGTTGTAGATGTTGATCCTAATGTCCTCTATGCTTTCCTGCTCTTCCTTTGCTTCTTGATCCAAATCTCCAAATATGCCACACTCTCCGAGAGTGCTCCAAGAATACTCTAAGTGCTCAAGAGAATGAGAGAGAGAGAGAGAGAGAATAATGAGAACTCCAAAACTGAGTTGACCAAGCCTTGCCCACTGATCGTCATAAGCCCTTTTATTAATAAGGCCTCTAATTTCTTCATTTTCCATTATTTTCCTTCAATTCCCTCTTCACATGCATCCTATGACTTTTCACCTTCCTTTTTTTCCTAATTTCCATTATTTTCATAAATAAAATGTCAATTAATGCCTCATGCCTTTCCAATGCCTTTGCCAATTTACTTAGCCATAATAACCGAAAGGAACACCCAATAGGATGTTTTTCCCACCATTCAGCTTGGAATATGTGTCCCATACACCGTGGTTTCATATATATTTTTTCATGGATTTTTACCAGGGTTGTTACAAAACCCTCCCCCTTGGGTGAACACCGTCCTCGGTGTTCAATGACACCTTCAAACTAGCGAAATGCTAAAAAAAAAACAGATTGCCTGTGGAGCTTTATAACACAACTCATTACGATATTTACAATAACAACCACATATACTCTTACACATTTGCTTTAACCAACAAATAAACATATTGTCTGTGGAGCTTTATAAACCAGCTCGATATAATATTTACAATAATATACACATCACATTTGCTCAACCAGCAATTACAAGGATACGATGTCTGTATCAGCAATAAGGGAATCCAGAGGCTCACACCTCCACCCTCAAGGTAATACCAGGATTCACCTCCTTCCCAGGAAGTCTATAATCCACTGCCAAATTCAAAGATGCATCCAATGTCCAACGCTACAATCCCGCACCACTTGTCCTCTTAGTGAGCAGTTACTGTCTCATTGTTCCAGGGCACACTCCCAATGTGCATTTGATTCCATTTGGCAATGCTAATGACCAAAACCAATCCATCAATGACCTTCCCTTCTCTGCTACACAGTCCCTCGAGTAATTCGGTAATCCCCTTCCATGCAGTCACTCACCTTCCAAGTTCTGCTGGCACCCCCATCTCGGGCATTCCATCCCTTGGCAAGGCTTCCTCGCATCGGAAGATATAAAAACCAAGGCATATACATCATATCCACATGATACTAACCTCATAGATCTGTCAAACTTACTCTACCACTTGATTGCTCGTAGCCAAGAACCTCCTCATGCCATTCACTTGCATAAGCAATCATTCCTCCACAAGAATGATCCTTGAAACCCTGTCATATCGTGACATAGATACATACATATATATAATCATTAGCATAAAACAACCATGATCCTGTCAGGTAACGTCATACATACATACATATATACATACAAACCATCAACATAAAACCACCAAGATCCATGACGACCTTGTCAGTCAATGACATACATACATACATACATACACACATGTATACATATGTAAACATCAACAAAATCATGATCACAACGTAATGGCTAGATATCATAAGGTCTAGGTTAAGAGAACATCCTTGTTTGTGCACAACATGCACAATGTTGAGAACAACAATTCCCAACATAGCCAAGGCATCTAACACCCCATTCATTTTACCTTTTATGTTTCCTTTCTCATGTTTGTATTGCCACCATCCATTTACCACAATGGACCCAACCAGTCCAACCGACTGTCATACTCTTACCTTCTGTTGTGCTTACCCATGCACTGAGCTTCATTCATGTCTTACATTACCTGTTGGGTACCACAGAGCTCTCCCCAAGCTTCGTTAACTTTCCTCTTCCCAACCAATTTCCAAGAGTCTCAAAAAAAAGGAAAGACAAAAACAAGCAAGATGAAGACCATGAGAACAAAAAGCAATATGACACCGCAACAAAGTGGCATATCTATGCACCAGACACAATCAAGACTGCAAATGAAGCACAAACAAATCAAAAGGCCGAAAGCACAAGGCTTTACAACAAAGACCATGACTCAATCCCCATGGTTCCCAATGCTTCCCAAGAAAGCTCAACCGAAGCCTTCTTCAAAATTTCATGGCAATATCTTGCAATGCAATCCCCTGCATCATACCACCATAACAACACAACTATCAATGCATAAATAAATATACCAATATACTTGTTATATTGCCTTATTGTGCCAAGCACACTGCCCTGTAACTAAACACACATGTTAGCCATATGTATCAAAATCAAGACAACATATCTATTAATTTGAAATCAACTTTTACCAATACTAACAACCATGTCATAATCCATCGGTTAACTCACATTCATCGGTCATAATACATAATGCTACAACTATCACCTACTTACACTCAGGTACATATCATCCATCCCAACGCATGTGTGTTAGTGCAACCATCTTAAAACAATACCATTTTTTCATGCAATCTTACAGAAACATATACTCATGTCATGCAATTAATCAAACATTCAAACAACTTGCAAACATTCCATGCTAAATAAATCAACTAGATGATGTAATAGACACCAAATCACCCAAACACAAAATAGATGATACAATCAAACAATTAAGCATCACATACACGACATAAGCAAACTCATACCTTGATGTATCTTAGGGGAGGCTACCTTTTCTCAATAACTTCACAACATATCAACCCAATCACGAATAAGGTCATGATATCCATAACAATATCTAGCTAACATGTTCGCATCATAGACTCATAAACAAATGTCATTCATGCATAACAATCACATATGCACAATTAGTCTAGATTAGTGCAACACACTATCATAATTAGGTTGAATCATACCTGAATGTCTTAACCCTAACCAACTGCATAGGCCAATCCAAATCAAAATGATACATATAACATCAAGGTCTTAATGTGATAACCCTAATTGTGAAGTTACTAGCATATTACAACAAGTTATATATCATGTTCGTCAACAACATGTAACCTAATCATCAAGCTAACTATCATATGACAACAACAAGTTAACCTATATCGTACTCATCAACAACATATAGGTTATCTAACATAAAACAACAATATCAATGCATACCACCACAGGTCACTACCATTCATGACTATCCGACACATGTGCATCTGACCATACTGGTTCACTAGCATATATCGTACATGTAACCACAACAACAATAAACTAACAATCATGTACATAACCCTAATGCTCATAAAAATCATGAATCACATACCTGCATGCTTGTATGACGATCTTATCTTACCCCAACGTCCATTGTTGCAGCTTCACTTTATTGACCTGCATCTCCTACTCTATCTCAACCAACACATTAGCATCATACATACCAATATCATCTTGATGTCCTGATTGCATACAATGTCCTTATGCACAACAACCACAATCAAGCCAATGCAAACATGACCATATGCACCCACTTGACATGTATAACCAATCATGAACGGCCAATGCACGTTCAACATATGAAATCACACACACAAGCATACACAGATAACATCAAGGCATGGCCAATATGTAACCCTAGCACAAGAAATAAATGCATGTACAATATGTAACAATATGTAAGCAAGCGTACACGACCAATACAAAAGCATGAACATCACATAACTAGTCATACACTCATGACAACATGTTGACGACAACACCATCAACACTTCCACGGTGACACCACTACCACCATGTCCAACACCAGACGAATGTAACAAGCACATATAGAATTCAAGCATACTAAATACAATGTATGCAACCAACATAAAATCATGACCAACACACCACCCATCCAGTCCAAGGGTTGAACCATGCTTTGATACCACTCTATGGTATCAGATATCACACAAAGAGAACAAAAACAAAACACCACCATCATGTGTACACAATATGCACATAGAACATAAGCATGAGGAACATATATGAAATTGACATGTATGCACGACAAACACACACATCCCAAGGAGAGCGCAACCTGGCTCTGATACCACTCTGTAACACCCTCTTTCCACATCTACCCAAGTAACCGACCAACCGGGGTAAACATGTGACGAGATGCTACTAATATGAAATTTAATCTCCTAAATGACCTTAAGGAAGTGGAATCGACGGAAACACCAAAAACACACCTTACACTACGTCATTGACATCCCTAGGAGGTAACCCAACCTTCTAGGGCCCTATTCCCTGAGGGGGGAATAATTTTTAGCCCCTTTGAGGCTTAGCCGTGGGCTTGTAAGGGCAAGGGAGTGGCTATAGACCTTATAGCCATGGGCTAGCCTTATCAAGGTAGCGGCTAAGGCCCAAACAATGATTTTTTCGCCTATAGCTCCAGGACTATGCCACATTTTCATCCCCTGAGCCCACGTAACTACCCATAACTTAATATAACTTCAAGAGAGAGTAAGTAACATTGAAACAAACATATGGAAGCAATAACATCAACCGAAACTCATTCAACCCCACCCAACCATGATAGGCATTTCGTCAAACATGTCACAAGCATAACATCTACATGTATAAACAACATATTTAAACAAAGGGGTCTATTTCTTACCTATGAATGGCTAAGAAGCATTGCTCCCTTGCATCATAAGCTATCATACAATCAATTTGACCATATATGCGTTATGTATTCATTTACAAGTAAAAACATGGAGAGAGCCATACCTCATCATTGTCACAATACATGCTCATAACTAGCATAATACCAACATAAATACGAAAGATACATCAACAATAGAATCCATATATAAATCATTGCATATACACATAAAATACGAAGGCATTGAAACTTTCAATAATGAATGTAAAAACCAACCTAGAATGGGACTTCCACGTTCCACTAGACCATAGACATGGTCGAGCCAAATCTCACTTCAGCTAGTCACCCTCATGCCATATTCCAAGCATGAATGTGGGACTTTATCAAACACATAAATAAGCACCAAACCAGGGCTCCGAAACAAACCATCTCAACCCCAAATCAATGATTCCACCTCATGGTCAGACATCACTAACCGTCACGGATTGGTCTCCATCCAAGCTGCTCGAGGGCTCCAGAGTGTTTATTCCAACCAAGGCTCTAGGACTAGTAACTCAACCCCAGTTGTTCCTAGGCTCCAGAGAATTTGTACAACCAAGGCTCCAAGGCTAGTAACTCAACCCACCTAGGGCTCTAAAGCATTTGTCCAACCAAGGCTCTAGGACTAGTAACTCAACCCAGCAGCTGTCCATCGAGCTCCAGAGTGTTTTTCCAACCAAGGCTCTAGGAACTAATAACTCAACCCAACAACTAAAGGAACCATGAGAACCGACCATAAACAATAAATGGAAATAAACCCACAATCAACATGGCTATCCAAGAAATGGAAAGGTTAGGAAAATCCACTGTCAATCTTGGGCATCCTCCATGCCCATGACAGATCATAGTCAAGAAACCACATGTAATACCATGCACGCCAAAAATAGTGAGGAAATGATACATGAAACTTGATACCTGCACTCAGAACCTGCTCTAGATGTTGATCTCGGTGTCCTTTGCACTTTCCTCCTCTTCCTTTTCTTTCTTGATCCAAATCTCCAAATATTCCACACTCTCCAAGAGTGATCCAAGAATACTCCAAGTGCTCAAGAGTATGAGAGAGACAAAGAGAGAGAGAATAATGAGAACTCCAAAACTGAACTGGCCAAGCCTTTCCCACTGATCCTTAGAAGACTTTTTATTAATTAGGCTTCTAATTCTTCATTTTCGATTATTTTCCTTCAATTTCCTCCTTACATGCAACCTGTAACCCTTCACCTTCCTTTTCTCCTAATTTCCATTATTTTCATAAATAAAATGCCAATTAATGCCTCATGTCTTTCCAAAGCCTTTGCCTTTGCCTTTGCCAATCTCCTTAGCCATAATAATCGAAATGAACAACCACTAGGATGTTTTTTCCCACCATTCAGCTTGGAATATGTGTCCCATCCACCATGGTCTTATGTGTATATATATATATATACACACACACATGGATTTTTACGAGGGTTGTTACAGAATCTTGTTAATGGAGCGAAGACATATATCCTCGAGAACATATGCCAAAGATTATAAATTATTGATGATGCCTGGCAAGCAAATTTCGATTTAACGTGTTTGCAAGAGCAAATGATGATATTTATGGACTCGGTTAATAGTATTCTTACAAAATATAAGAAGTTCGTTGAAAATGAATTGGTTACTTTTAAGCACAAGCTAGGACTACTCTCTAATTTTGAAAAGCAAAACCAACAACGACCAAATGTTGAACGAGTGAAGAAATTGCAAGTTGGATGGGAAAAAAGGGTCACTACACTTGAGAATATCAATTTTGCTTGTAGTGAACTATCCAAAAGGAGGTATGATGCCTATCTTAGGGAAATAGATACTATAAAAGGCTTATACGGTCTGCCCATGCTACATGATTCTAAGTTAATTTCAAATGACATGTTACAAACTCAATTGCGGGAGAAAAAACAAAAAATGGCAGCAACATTTGATAACATAATTGATTTTCCTGTTGATCATATTGACACATGGCTAATTTATTTTCCAAAAATCAATAAGTAGAACGTTGAGTCAGTTGTCGATGTGCAAGAAGAAACTAAAGAAATTGAAAAGTAGAATTTCACCAGAAAGCTGAAAATGGAAGTTATAGTTTCCCCCGACAAGGAGTACATTAAAAAAACTCTCAGCGTGTTTCTTCAACGAGTCACGGACTCATAATACATCTTACAAATTGTTGTTTTGTGGCTACATATGTTGTTCAAGGAAGCAGAACGCCAATTTTTACTAAACAAATCCATTTACTTTACAATTTTCTTTGGACAATTACGATTCTTTTTAGCAATTTTGTCTTCTAAGACTATGTTTTGAATATGATCTTGTATAAGCCTAAGTTATGGCCACGCTCATTGAAATTTTATTTTAACATAGTGTTTTCTATAAATTTCCAAAAATATGCTTTCAACTTTTCTGTTACATTTACTGTTGTGTTATTGCTTTAAACGAAATTGAACATTTTGCAATGATTTGGTATCCTAGACATATATCTCTTAATAATGGAATATTGAAACAATGTCTTCATACCTGAAAAAAATTCATTCTGAGAGTAATTAATTAATTATGTTTCTCACAACCTTTTTCGTATAGCAAAATAACTCTTTCTTTAGAGTTCTGATGTTGTTGAGCTTCGTTTGCTAATTTTGTGTTATTTAGTTCCTTGTATAAAGCTCTCATTGTGCAGAGGTTACAATGAAACATTTTGTTGTGCATAACAAGTTTCTTCCGCATAGTGTTTTCTAAAAGATTCTAAAAAATGCTTTCAAATTTTTCTATTATATTCAATATTGTGTTCTTGCTTTAAACAAAATTGAACTTTTGAAAATGGTTTAGTATCTTACACATATATCTCTTAATAATAGAATATTGGCAAAATGTATTTAGACCTGCATAGATTTCATTCCGCATAATAATTAATTATGTTTCCAACTTATCCTTTCTGCCTATAGCGAAGTAACTCTTTGTATTAGAGTTTTGATTATGTTGAGCTTCATTTGCTAATTTTGTGTTATTTAATTCATTGTACAAAGCTCTCATTGTGCAAACATTACAATGAAAAGTGTCGTTCTCCACACAAATTTCTTCTGCACAGTGAAAGATTTACACAAGGAACACTGTACTTAAAAAACTATAAATCCAAAAATCATAGATATAAATTAAATTAAATTAGTTCTTATCTTATTGAGAAAATTTGTTTGTAATGCCTATGTCATGAATCTAAACAGGTCGTGAATTAGTTTTTATTTACAAATTGAAACTACAAGAAAAAATTTGCATTCAAAACTATTTGACTATATCAATTTTATGATAACGTTTTTTATTTGTATTCCAACATATGCTTTGAAACTTTGTTTTATATCTCATATTGTGTTGTTGATTAAAATAAAAATAAGCATTATTACTTGTAGAAATTATACAAACAATATGTATATCAAATGGACTCAATCTGATCATGCGATATGTTAAGCAAGATATTGAGTCCTTCTACAAATCAATTGTGCAAAATAAACACGATCGCCAATCACAACAAGTAAAGAAAGAAGAAAATCAAATCACAATACAAATATTTTCCTGGGGAAAGCTTGCTGCTCAAACCCCTCTATCTTCTATTTTATATTCACCAAGGAATCATGAAATAATTACAATGCACTCTTCTCACAAGAGTCTCATGCACTCTCACAACCGTCTCACAATGATTCGGAAAAAATCGACCAACACTTAGCCAATTTCATCCTCTGCTCAGCCTGCCTTGCTTGCGCAATTCATGTGTAATGCAATCCCCATTATTTAGGAAATTCAACCTTCCAAAACTACACGATACATCATGGGCATCCTATGGTTGTTTTACTACAGGTGGGGAGCCTACTAATAATACAACTGATAGTTAACTTCCCCTTAACCTTTGTCTCAACTGGGTCTCCATAGGAACTAACATGCATGCAACTATTAATTGTAAATCATTAGTTACATGATAGATCATTGCATGTGAATTAAATCTGATTTAATTCACATAGTGCAACAAACAGTTACAACTAGTTAAACTAATTTTAACTCAATTAATTGAGTTAACTAATTTCTCATGCATTAAACAAATGCATTAACTACAACTTGGACTCAATAACTAATAGAGTCACTCTGCATGCCTCACCAACCACCCTCAACTCGAAATTCATGAGCTAATTGAGTTTATCACACTCAGTTAACTATTACAAGTGATGAGATAAGATTACATTTTATTATCCAATTTAATTAAGGGAAAATTAAATTAGACACATATTTCTTGTTGAATTTTCAACACTCCCTCTCAAAAATAAAGGGATTATCAGCCACCCTGATCCTGCCTTTATGGTATTCGAACTTGCTCCTAGCGAGCGCCTTCGTCAGAATATCCGCATCCTGATCTTCCGTGGGAATGTACTGAAGTAAAATAATGTGCCTTTGAACACAATATTTGAGATGTTGATACCATATGTCTATATTCTTGGACCTAACATGGAATACAGGATTAACCGATAGTTTAATGCAACTCTGGTTATCACATTGTATCACCGTCGGATCCATATGATGACCAAACAAACCAACCAAAATCTTCCTCATCCAGATGGCCTCACATGCAACCTGACTGGCTGCCACGTACTCCGCCTTAGCTGAACTGAGTGTCACAGATCTCTGCTTCCTGTTGTACCAATAAACTATTGTCTATCCTATGCTGAAGATCCCTCCTAATGTGCTCTTCCTGTTCGATGGACTTCATGCCCAATCTGCATCGGTGAAGCCTTGAAGCTTCACTCCCTCTATCCGTTTTTACCATAATCCATACTCTGTAGTGCCCCTGAGATATCTCAAGACATGCTTCCTCGCCTTCCAAAAGAGCTTGGTCAGCTTAACCATAGCTTGACTCAGCTGGTTAACTGTGTAGCAAATTTCTGGTCTGGTGTTCACCAAGTACATCAGTGAACCCACAAGTTGCCTATAAATAGTAGCATCCACTACCTCACTTGAAGTAGCATCCTCCTTCCTCCAGTTTCCTGGAAGAGGAGTCTCCACGGGTTTACAACTCTCCATGTGAAACTTACTTAGAAACTCTTTGGCATACTTGCCTTGAGAAACAAATAGCTCACCATCCTGCTGCCATATTTACAAACCAAGGAAATAGTGAAGGAGTCCCATGTCCCTCATCTCGAACTCTCTTACAATATCCTCTTTGCAATAAATTATGAGCTGCTCATCACCTGTCAAAATTAGATCATCAACATAAAGTACGATAATCAACAGATTACCATCAACCACAATTTGGTACAGGTTCACATCCGTTTCACTCTTTGTGAAGCCCAACCTAGTGAAATAAATGTCAATCCTGGTGTACCAAGCACGAGGTGTTTGCTTCAACCCATACAATGATCTCTTAAGTTTGCACACATGTGACTCACTATCAAAGGTCTCAAAACCTTCTGCCCGCTCTATGTACACTTCTTCCTCAATAAATCCATTAATAAATGCAGTCTCCACATCCATCTGATGTATCTTCCACCCCATATACGCTGAGAGTGCACATATAGATCTAATTGATGAGTACCTTGCAACTGGTGCAAAAGTCTCCTCACAGTCAAACCCCTCAACTTGTGAGAATCCTTGGGCTATAAATATAGCCTTGTAATTATCCACACTCCCATATGCTTCTTGCTTCACCTTATGGATCCATCTAGATCCAACCACTGAATTTTCGACTAGTCTTGGGACAACTTCCCATGCACTGTTCTTGACGATGGATTCATACTCCTCAACTATGGCGTCAAACCAAATTGTTTGCTGCACTGCTTCCTGAAAAGATGGGTTTGTCACAATACACTTGCTCATAAGAGCCATGTATTCAGTAAACCTTTCTGGAGACTGTCTTTGTCTGCATAGTGAAGTAGGTGCTCCTACATATTCTGCTGCATCAGGTCTTAATCTATCAGCTTCTGTGGTGCGATTTCTACCATGTCTGGCGGATGGCTCTGCATGAGTGTTTTCTACCACTCCATGATCCTCCACATGTGGCTGCTCCACATCTTGAGGTTCATTCTTTAGAACCAAGAGTTCCTTCTCTGCATGCAAATCAAGATCCCTCTTAAGGGACAATCACATGCCTTTCTCCTCATCAAATTTTATATCCCGTCTCACAACATTCATCCCGTTGTTTGGAAAATACACCCGATAGTTGTGGGTAGTATCAATGTACCCCAAAAATATCCCAATGTCATATGTTGGTTCTAGCTTCTTTGGAATCTTTGGTCACATGGCAATAGACAGATGAGCCAAAAATTTTAAAATATGAAACATCAGGTTTCTTACTAGAATAAGCCTCCTCTGGTGTACTCATGCCAAGTATCCAATGAGGACTACGGTTTTGCACAAATACCGTTGTGTTGCATGCCCTTGCCCACAGATGCAACAGTAGGCCTTGATCATGCAACATTGCTCATGTCGTACCCACAATTGTTCTATTCTTTCTTTCTGCAACCCCATTATGTTGTGGGTTATTAGGCGCAATCAAATCTCTCTAAATTCCTTCTTGCTACATAAGTTCTTGAATTCATTGGAGATGTACTCATCACCATTGTATCTCCCAAGAGCCTTCACATGCTTCCCCGTGTCTTTCTCAACCAATGCTTTGAAGTCACAAAATTTTTATAACGTATGATCTTTCTCCTGCATGAAGTAGATCCAACAATTTCTAGAAAAATCATCAAAAAATATCACATAATACTTGTGCTTTGCTGTCGAAGCTGTAGATAATGGTCCACACATGTCTGAGTGAACTCTCTCAAGGATTCTCGCTGCTCGGTTCTCCTTCTCGTGTAAAGTGGCCTTTCCATACTTCCCCATGGTACATCCCTTGCATGTGTCTATCTGCGCAAGAGTACCCTTTGGAAGCCCTGTATAAATCTGCTACATGACCTTTAAGGCACCGCGGTGTAGATGGACCAATCTCCTATGCCATAATTCACCCTCATCCCGACTCACCACTTTTTCTGCCTTACCCATCAATGTTGTGTAACCATCTACATCAATTTTGTAGAGATTATTCACACGAATCCCAATCTTCTTGGCTTGTCCTGTGGTTTTGTGTCGAAGAACAACGTTCCCTTCACTAAAAACCACATCATAACCTCTATCCTCCAACATTGCAACTGAAACTAAATTCTTTTTCAAGCCTGGTACATGCATTACATCTTTTAATAAGAAGGTTTTACCTGACTATCTCTGGAAGGTAATTGTATCAATCCCAGCAGAGCTATAACTTATTTTGTGGATAACTAGTGGCATAATGTCCATGCTCCTGGCAGTGAAAACATTTCACTCTGGACATGTCACGCTTCTTGCCTTCTTTTCCGGTCTCGGATTTGGAATATAATTTTTTTCCCTTCCCCTTCTTTGCCTTACCATCCAAGGCGCAATTTTCCTCATCATCTGTCCTAGATGAGGATCCATCCTTGGTATTCTGCCTAAATTCTTCTTGCACCAAATCTGACCAAAGTCGCTCCCAATCTGGCAGCTTCTCCCTCCCATTGATAGAGTCCTGATAACTATGCCAACTCTTGGGAAGGCCTAGAAGAGCTAGGCTCACCAAGTCATCATCTGCTACAGTAATTCCGACACTCCCAAGCTCATCTCAACATTGGACAAACTTGGTTAAATATTTAGGAATAGTGTCACCTTTCTCCATTTTGATTTTCCCAAGCTTGTCCTTCAGTGCCAATTTTCTGTGGTCACTCTGAAACAGTTTTATCAAATCCTTCCACATTACATACAGAGTCACTTTTCCATGGAGAATTGAGACAATGTGGTTTTGTACTCCCTCCAATAAGGTCCTCCTTGCCTTTGCAATCTTCTTTTTCCAAGCATCAAGAAGAGCGACATCTGCTGTTGCAGGTTTGGGAATGTCATTATCAATGAATTCTTTCAACTCGTTGTCCTCCATAACTGCCTCTGTCCTATATTTACATGCAATATAATTGGAACTGCCCTCGAGTGCATATTCCAATCTCAAGCCATTAAAAGGCGTCTTAATCTGCCTGTCGCACCAAAGAATACTTTTGAAAATTCGAATGTTATTCAACACAAACTCAATTTCTACTCCATTATAGTGATTTCACACACTCCGATACCATGTATAAATTATACAAACAATATGTATATCAAATGGATTCAATCCGATCATGAGATATGCTAAAGCAAGATATTGAATCCTTCTACAAATAAATTGCGGAAAATAAACACGATCGCCAATCACAACAAGTAAAGAAAGAAGCAAATCAAACCACAACACATATTTTTTCCCATGGAAAGCTTGCTACTCAAAACCCCTCTATCTAATATTGTATATTCACCAAGGAATCATGAAACAATTACAATGCACTCTTCTCACAAGAGTCTCTTGCACTCTCACAACTGTCTCATGCTGATCTGGACAAAATCGACAAACACTTAGCCAATTTTCAGCCTCTGCTCAGCCTGCCTTTCTTGCACAATTCATGTGGAATGCAATCCCTATTCTTTAGGAAATTTAGCCTTCCAAAATTGCGTGATACATCATGGGCATCCTATAGTTGTTTTACTGCATGTGGGTAGCTTACTAATAATACAATTGATAGTTAACATCCCTTTAACCTTTGTCTGAACTGGGTCTCCATTGGAACTGACATGCATGCAGTTATTAATAGTAAATCATGAATTACATGACAGATCATTGCATGTGAATTAAATTTGATTTAATTCACTTGACCTCTCACTAGTGCAACAAATAGTTACAACTAGTTAAATTGATTTTAACTCAATTAATTGAGTTAATTGATTTCTCATGCATTCAACTAATGCACTAACTGCAACTTGGACTCAATAGCTAATAGAATCACTCTGCATGCCTCACCAACCACTCTCAACTCGAAATCATGATCTAACTAATTTTATCACTCCCAATTAACTATTACAAGTGATTATGAGCTAATATTACATTTTATTGTCCAATTTAATTAAGGGAAATTAAATTATACACACATTTCTTGTTGATTTTCTAACATTACTAATTGCAATCCATCTGAGTTAAGATTTGATTAAATCATTTGAGTGCGGAGTGCACTGTACTGTTATGTTAGCACTTTGCTCAATGATGCGAGAATTGATGTAGTTGCAAGACACTGTTATGTTAGTGCTCTGTTTAATTATGCAAGAATTGAACTTGCCAATAACAACTAATGGAGATATGCATTATTTACATCTAAAACATTGCCAATAATATTAACAACAAAAGATTTTAGTGCAAAGTACAGAGTTCCACACAAAAAAACTTTCTACATACATTTAACTTTCTCTGCACAAATAAAGCTTTTGCTTAATGAAATGTGGTTGTGTACACAACTTTGTGTGCATTCCGCACAACTTTTACTTAACTGACTATTGATATGCATAATCTATAACTAAAGTATTAGCAATAACATTAGTAATAAAATTATCTAGTGCAAAGTTTGTTCAGTCAAAGCTATATGAATGTGTATTTATTCTTCTAAGATTACTGGATGACCTACATTTTACTCAATTGACTACTGATATGCATGGTTTATAACTAAAATATGAACAATAATATTAGCAGTTAATGTAAAGTACATAAATCTGCACAAATAGTACTTCCGCACAAGAGCATAAACAAACAAATATTCGAAATATTCGAAAATAAGAATTATTCGCAATAACTTTTTATCTGTGTCCAGATATAGCATGTGCGGAGGAAGTTGTGCGGAACAAGCATGGGCTGAGATAAAAATGTGGAAGAAATGGAGACCCCACTCAATTAGATGTATAGACATGGAGATATGAACTATTTATCACTTAAATATTAGTAACAATATTGTATAAGTCCAACACTTGCTTTAGCCTTATTGCAAACAAAAAATATGCATTTTTTAATACTAAAATATTAACAATACAAGCCTTTACTGCCAAGTGTGACAATCTGCACATTGAAAACTTCCTTCGCGTGATGTACTTCCATTATTTAATATTAAAATAATAGCAATAAAAACCTTTTTGTGTTAAGTCAGTTGATCCACACATTGAAACCTTCCTCTGCACTTATACACATATTCCTAATTTGAAAAATATTCAAAAATACGAACACATGCATTATTTACAACTAATATATTATCAATAATATAAGCATAAAATATTCATTTTTTATACTAAAATATTAGTAATAAAAAACCTTCAAAGCGAACTTAGGCTGATCGACAGGCGTTATTGAGTTTGAGTTCCTTCACAATTCCACACACATGCCTAATTTGAAACATATTAAGAAATACGAATATATGCATTATTTACAATTAAAATATTATCGATCATATGTGCATAATCAATGTCATTATCCATACAATGGAAACTTAAAAACTTCTTCCGCACAATGAACATTCTTAATTTCCACTTCTGCATGTCCTATAAATAAACCTCATGCTTAACGAAATATGGTTTTGTACACAAATTTTACTAAATTTACTACTGATATTCATTATCTATAACTAAAGTATTAGCATTAATATTACAAACAAATATTCTAAAATACGAGAATAAGCATAATTTACAATTAAAATATTATCAACACTTTCGTATACATCAATCACTTACTAAAATAACTACTCGCTCTAGTGAATTCTAACCACAATCTAACCCAAAGTATGTGTGAAAGAAACATGTCCAGATATAGAGTGTGCGGAGGAAGCTCTGCAGACGTCGTTGTACAGAGCAAGAAGTGTAGAACATGCATGGTCCGACACAAAAAATGTGGGTGAAAATTGCGCTCACAACCACACCCACTTTCAATATTGATGTGGCTTTGTATAGAATCACTTAAATAGAAGTAGTTATAACTAAAATATGAACAATACTATTAGTAGTTAATGCAAAGTGCAGAGTTCTGCACGAAGAGCACTTCCGCACAAGGTCCTAAACAAACGGATACTTGAAATATTCAAAAATACAAAAATAAGCATTATTTACAATTAAAACATTAGCAATAACTTCATATACGTCAACCACTTACTAAAATAGCTACTTTCTTTAGTGTAGTATAGCCATGCGTTGAAACAAAAATGTGGGTGAAATGTGGACCCCACTTAATTCGTTGTAAAGATAGGGAGATACACATTATTTATCGCACATTGAAAGCTCCCTCCACAAATGGATTTCCTCTGCACTTTCGCACATATGCCTTATTTGAAATATATAACCATAGACAATGTTATTGAGCAAATATGTCTTATTTAATACTAAAATATTAACAATACAAGCCTTTTGTGCTAAGTTAGGTGATCCACACATTGAAATCTTTCTCTACACAATACAGTTCTTCCGCACTTCTAGATATATGCCTAACTTGAAACATATTCGACAATACAAACACATGTGTTATTTACAATTAAAATATTATAAATAATATAAGCATAAAGTATTCATTTTTAATACTAAAATATTAGCAATAAAAGCCTTTAATGTGAATGTAGGTTGACCAATAGGCGTTATTGAGTCTGAAAATAGCTTCCACTCTACAAAAAGTTTTATGCAAAGAGAATCAATCAAATAATGGTAGAGATGGGGAAAACCGCAAAATGAAAGCTTAAAAGCTTCTTCCGCACAATGGACTTTTTAGCTATTATCTAGGAAAGTTTTTCGCGACCACAAAAGTAGTTGTACAGAAAGAGCACATGTACGGAATGAGGGAAGTGCAGAGAAGTATTTTAATTGTAATGTGTTTTGGTATTGGTTTTTATTTAGGTGGTTAAATGCATAAGTACATATAATGAAAGCTTGAGAGCTTAAATGACAAATGGAAGGTCAATTTCGTTGTGTGTCTACAGAGACAGTAATAACGACATATAGCAAATGCAGAATAATAAAAATGAAAGACGAATCCCACATTGACGAATCACCTTTGTTGATTTTCAGTTCGCATTTACCAATTTCTTAGTTAATGAACTTGTTTTGTAAGGTAAATAAAAATGATGGCTCATTGTGTGGACAAGTGCAGATGTTCCACATTGTTATATTTTAGCAATAAATAGTTTCATTTTAATTTATTTTAACTAAAACAGATAATAATTATGAACAAGAGGAAAAATCATTAATTGTGTGGAGGCGACAATAATGACAAATTGCAAGTGCAAAAAACACTCTCAAATAAGGATTTAATAATATGTATGCGACAGAATGACTAGCTATGCGTAGAAAGCTATGCAAAAATGAAAAAATATTTGTGAAAGTGGCTTTTTTTTATGCGTCAACGGAGGCGACAATAATCACATATTGCAAATGCAAAATGAAATGTAGACCCCATGCTCCCTTGTGTTGAAAATGTAGCGAGGAATGGATTCTTTGACTTGTGCCTTAGTCAAAGATGCCAATTCGAATTCAATCTCATAGATGCTTCAGTTAGCTTTTAGTTAACATCTGTCGCCTATCACTGAGTTATTGTCAGTTAATTCGAGTTAGATGGGTTTCAACGAGTTGTGGACTAGTTGATGACTAAAAGTAGTTATCTAGTGGAGTTATCTCTAGTGTATGTCAGTTAATTAATCTCTAGTTCTAGAATAAAGATCTTGAGAAGCAAGCATAACAATTATCTTGGGAAATGTGCAAGGAAATAGTATAAATTCCTATTTTTTAGGCGAAAATTGCACTAGGAAATAGGAGGCTTCTAGCATGCCTTATTTGCCTAAGTGTTGAGCAAGTCTTGTGTAGAGTTTATCAGTATTGTAGGGAGCTTCAGGCTTGAATTAAATTCAATGTAACATATCAGATTACTTAGTTGTTTTAATACAAGCAAGCAGGGGTTTTTCCCTGTTGGGTTCCCGAGATAAATGTTGTCTTATATGTGTGATTGTGTTTCTATTCATTGTTTTCTCCACAACTTTTTGGTAGAGAAATCTTATGTCTCTTTTTATCAGTTTGATCTCATTATAAGTTGCAAGGGTTCAAGGATTATATACATGGTATGAAAGCTGAAAACAAGATAGAAACCGAGTTCCTTGATCATAATCAAAGTGAATTGAAGAGGAGATCAATTAGTGCAGTATCTCTACAAGTGCAGGAATCATGTCAATCTATGGTTTGAGGACAAAGCATGTTAGGTCCCTATAATACTAATGTATTCCCCTTATTGTTATTGTTAGTGTAGCCCCCTATTTTTATTGTTGTGCCCATGCATCCTCCATGTTGTTATTGTTGTTCCCCATAGAATCCTATTATTGTTATTTGTTAGAAAATTATATATATAGTAGAGCAATGCAACACATAAAATATGCAGAAAACACAAGCACACAAAACACATAAAACTAGAGAGACACAGATATACATGGTTCACCCAGTTTGGGCTACGTCCACCTCGAACAACCAGTCCTTCCTTTCTATTATCCAGCAAAATGAAGAGACACAACCTACAACAGATTCACTGTAATATCCTTTGTTCTCTCTCACATCTCCTTATTTGTTTCTCGCTCTAGGAATACACACACAATACACAAACGCAATACAATACCCTCATACAAAGAGAGGGGTTGCCTTCTAGGGAAAAAAACCCTAAACTAAACATAACTTCTACCGTCAGATCATTCGCCTAATGAACGGCCCAGATTGACTAGAAATTACTATACTTTTACAAGGCAATTTTACATCTGTTTTTAGCTTCGGGGGTGCTTCCCTCGAAACTCCCCACCAGGGGGGGGCTCCATAAAGTCGCAGCTGCCCCCCCTGGACCCCCCCAAGCAACGTTTAATTACGGGCGGCATTGCCGCTACATTAAGGTACAAGGGTCCAACGTTGTGATACAAAATAAACAAGATAATTAGGCTCCACACCCAACAATCTCCCACTTGGATACTGATTGTAGCAACTCCACCATTGCTTAATTTGCTGGACAATGAATCCTCTTTGAACTTGGCTGTTTCTCATCTTCATCGTCATCCTTTAAGACCAATTGAAACTAAGCACGTTCTCAATTTCTCCCTGGTTACAACTTTTGTTAGCATATCTGCAGGATTCTGGCTAGTGTGTATCTTTTCCAGCTTCAATTGTTCATCTTCCAATACTGACCGTATGAAATGGTACTTGAGCTGTATGTGTTTAGTCCTGGAATGAAATGTTGAGTTCTTTGCAAGATGAATTGCACTTTGGCTATCACTGTATAACGTGCACATATCATGCTTCTTACCCAATTCATCCATAAACCTTTGTAACCAAATCATTTCCTTACTAGCCTCTGTAGCAGCAACATACTCTGCTTCTGTTGTTGAAAGTGCAACAACACATTGGATTTTTGAAACCCAACTGACAGTTGTTCCACCTATAGTAAATACATATCCTGTAGTGCTCCTCCTGTTATCTCTGTCACCTGCCATATCTGCATCAACATATCCCTGTAGAGCAATGTTTGAACCACCAAAGCATAATGCTTGATTTGTGGTACCTCTCAAATATCTAAGAATCCATTTTACTACCATCCAATGTTCTTTTCCTGGATTGTTCATGTACTTGCTTACAACTCCCACTGCATGTGCAATATTAGGCCTTGTGTAGACCATTGCATACATTAAGCTTCCAATTGCTGATGCATATGGAACTTTAGACATGTAGTCCATTTCTTCTTGGGTCTTGGGGCACATCTCCTTACTAAGTTTGAAATGGCTACCAAAATGTGTACTAACTGGTTTTGCATTCTACATATTAAATCTTTTCAACACCTTTTGTATGTACTCATTCTGAGACAGTGTTAATTTGCGATTTCTTCTGTCTCTAGTTATTCTCATACCAAGGATTTGTTTTGCAGCTCCCAAATCCTTCATTGAAAATGAATTTGCCAATTTTCTTTTGAGCACATTTATTTCTTGCATTGTAGACCCTGCAACAAGCATGTCATCTACATACAATAACAATATAATATAGCTACCATCATTTTGCTTTTTTCATATAAACACAATGATCAGAGTGACATCTAGTATAACCTTGTTCAGACATAAACCTGTCAAATTTTAGATACCACTACCTTGGAGCCTGTTTTAAGCCATACAAGCTCTTCTTTAACCTGCACACTAATTTTTCCTTCCCTTTGACCTCATATCCTTCTGGTTGCTCCATATAGATCTCTTCCACCAAACCTCCATGGAGAAATGTTGTATTTACATCTAACTGGGCAAGATGTAAATCTTCCGTTGCTACAAGACTTAAAATAGTTCTGATTGAAGTCATCTTAACAACAGGAGAAAATATTTCATCAAAATCAATACCTTTCTTTTGTGCAAACCCCTTCACCACAAGTCTAGCTTTGTACCTCTGTTTTCCTCCATCTTCTTCCTTCAGCCTGTAAACCCATTTATTCTGCAATGTAGTTTTACCTACATGCAACCTGAATAAGTCCCAAGTCTGGTTATGCATTAAGGAGTCCATCTCTTCTTCCATGGCTAGCTCCCACTTCTTCCTACTTTCAACCTGCATTGCTTCTTCATAACATTCAGGTTCACTAGAATCAGTCAACAATAAATAATATAATGAAGGAGAGTATCGTTCAGGGGGTCTACTTATCCTGGTAGATCTTCTAACACCACTTTTAGGTGTTTGAGGTGCCTGTTGCTGTTGTGGTGGTTGTTGCTGCTGTGGTTGTTGATTATTATTATTTTCGGGCACCTTTACTTTTTCAGTTATCTCATCAAGAACCGTGTACTCCTTGCTTTCTTTTTCCTGTTTATTTTCCTGCAACTGATTCTTATACAAGACCTTTTCATTGAATATTACGTCTCTGCTCCTAATGATTTTGTGATTTTCATAATCATATAAGCGATAACCAAAATCATTAGCACCATATCCAATAAAGGTACATTTCTTTGATTTTGCCTCAAGCTTTGTTTTGTTTTCTTTATTAATATGGACAAAAGCCTCACAACCAAAAGGCTTTAAAAATGAGTAGTTTACCTTTTTACCTATCCATGCTTCCTATGGAATACCACCATCCAAGGAACTTGAAGGCCCTCTGTTTATTAGATAAACAACAGTATCTACAGCATCTGCCCAAAATTGTAAAGGCAATCCTGCATGCAATCTCATGCACCTTGCACGCTCCATGATTGTTCTGTTCATCCTTTATGACACACCATTTTCTTGTGGTGTTCTTGGAACTGTCTTCTCTCTACGAATTCCATGCTCTGAATAGTACCTATCAAACTCTTTGCTGCAATATTCACCTCCATTGTTTGATCTGAGACACTTCAAATTCTTTCCTGTCTCAATCTCAACCAAAGCTTTCCATTTCTTGAAAGTATCAAATACATCAGATTTATTCTGAATACAATAAATCCAAGTTTTTCTAGTTGCATCATCAATAAAAGTAACATAATAATGAGAGCCACTAAGAGATGATACCTGAGCAGTTCCCCATACATATCTATGCACAAGCTCTAATTTTTCACTCTTCTTTTATTTCCCTACTCGGATAAATCTGACTCTCTTTTGTTTTCCATAAATGCAATTCTCACATAAATCCAAATCAACATTCTTCAAACACGGCAACAAATTTCTTGAGTGAATAATCTTCATCCCCTTCTCACTCATGTGTTCGAGCCTATGATGCCATAATGTTGCATCTACTCCTTTGGAAGTTAAAGCATTAACAGAGTTAGAAATACCATTGCATAAATACAATGTACCAACCTTTTCGCCTTTTGCTATTACCAGGGCTCCTTTGGTGACCTTCCAAGTTTTATATGTGAAAGTTGTCATGCAACCTTCACCACCTAACTGCCCTATTGAAATCAGATTTTTTCTTCAGATCTGGAACATACCTTACCTCCTTTAATAGCCATTGGTTTCCATTCTTCTATTTTACAAGAACCTTGCCCATTTCAACAATTTTACAGGGTTTATCATCACCCAAACGGACTTGTCCAAAATATCCTTGAACATAGTCATGAAAATATTTCTTATCGGGTGTGGCATGGAATGAGGCCCCTGAATCTACAACCCAAGAATCAGTAACATTTTCAAAAGAAATAATCAAAGCATCTTGTAACACATCACCTGTCACATTTTCTTCATGATTGTTTTCTTGTTGTGCGGCTCCTTCTTTTCCCTTCCGAGATCTACAGTCTTTCTTCAGGTGTCCTTTCTTTCTACATTTCTAGCACACTATCCCCGATCTAGACTTGGATCTGCCTTTCCTTGATTTACTGCGATATCTTGAGCTCTTTCCCCTTTCCATTTTTCTTCCCTTAGACTTTGCACTCAAAGAATTACCCGATGTCTCACCGGAGCTTTTCCATCACATTTCCTCGCTAAGTATAGCACCAACAACATTATCAAACTTTAAAGTACTAGATCCAGAGACAGAGTTACTAATGGCCATAACTAAACTAAAACCAATAACTTTCGCTTTTGAGATTGCAACAAGATGAGGAGCTTAGTGGAAAGGAGTCGCCTTCACTAAGTGGGCCCGCAGGGTATTTTTGGCGCAAAGTCTATTTTTAGACTATGTCTATTTTTAGACATATGGATCATGTTCTATGAGTTGCAGGATGCTATTTGTGGATGGTTGGTCAAGTCGGAAAAATAGATGGACTTCTATTTTTAGACATATTGGGCAGAATCTATTTTTAGATTGCCAGTCTAAAAATAGATATGTCGAATATTATTAGCTCTTAATAATATTTAGACTCTAAATATTATCTTATTCTCTTGGAGCACTTCAGTTAAGTGCACAGATGTGGCACAGGAGCTGACAGAAGGAATTACGCTATTCCTGAGGGTTATGTGGAGCTATTGAATGGATACTTCAGTTAGAACTCATGTGACAGAGTTTGGTGGAGTTGATTGAGGAAGTTAGTGGAGTTGTATTCAGTTTAACTAATCTAAACATAGTTGAGCTATTTGTATTCAGTTTAACTAATTGATACAATTAGTGAGAGTGGTGTGAATTAATTATTAATTAATTCACTAATTATAAACTCATTAATCAACTAAAGAATGCATCAGTTAACTTCAGTGCATGGACAGTTTAAGTGGAGACCAGTGCAGAAATAGGTGAAAGAGCTGGTTAACTATCAGTTGTGACTATGCTGTTGCTATTTGCAACACACGGATAGGTGGAGAAGCCCATGAGGATTGCGCCCAGGTGGTTTGTCTATTTAATGAAGCCATCCCATAGCATTGAAAACGCAATAGAGGCTGGCTATCAAGTGGAAAAATATTGGAGCATGTGTTTTGCTAGATCTAGCTTGATAGTGTGTAGCAATTGAGGGTGTGCATGAGAGCTTGTGAGGAGCTTTTGTACTATGATTGTTACATGATCTCCATGACATATAATATACGGATAGTTGGGGTTTTCAGCTTTAAGCTTTCCCATTAAATACTGTGTTCATATGTGTGATTGTTTGTGGTTTTAATGTGTGCATGCAATTGATTTTATTTCCGCATGTAATGATCAATGGTAGAAGAGATTTTGTATTATGCATGAAGCTAAAATAGTGTGTGATCAGGAGAATCTCGGTGAATAATATATCATTTATTCAAATTTCTACATGGTATCAGAGGGATATTGATCATTGGAGCAATTGCAAAACATTGAAGCGGTTGAGTTTTGTGCTGGTGGAATTCGAATTTGCAGCAGTGTTTTCTTGGTGTCAAAGTTGAGATGTCTTTCAAAGGATTGCGATTGGAGTATGCCCTTGAGGGCAGCTCGAATTATATTGCATGGAAGGACAGGATGGAGGCGGTGCTGGATGACAATGGGTTGAAGGAGTTCATAGATGCAAAAATTCCAAAGCCTACTTCTAGTGATGCTGCCGTACTTGACGCATGGCAAAAGAAGACAACAAAGTGTCGAAGGATTCTGTTGGAAGGTGTGAAGGATCACATAGTGTCCAGCCTTCATGGTAAAGCTTCTCCATTCTTGATGTGGAAAGCTTTGACAGATTTATTTCAAAGCAAGAGTGACCAGAGGAAGTTGGCGCTCAAGGATAAACTCAGAAACATAAAAATGGAGAAAGGCGACAGTATGCCCAAGTACCTCACGAAGTTCATCCAATGCAGGGATGAGCTGGGAAGTGTGGGGGTGACTGTTGATGATGAGGACTTGGTGAGCTTGGCTCTCCTTGGGCTTTTGAAGAGTTGGCATTCCTATCAGGACTCTGTCAATGGTCGGGAGAAATTGCCAGGATGGGAGCGACTTTGGTCGGATCTTGTGCAAGAGGAGATAAGGCGGAGTACCAGGGACGGATCTTCATCAAAGAACTCTGATGAAGAGAATTGCGCTTTGGCTACCAAAGCAAAGAAGGGGAAGAGCAAGAAAGCTTCTCATTCCGGTGCGAAAGGCAAGAAGCAGGACATGTCCAAGGTGAAGTGCTTTCACTGTCACCAGCACGGACATTATGCCACAAATTGTCCGCAGAAGAAGAAAAATAAGCAGGCTGCTAGATCTGCAGCGGGAGAGGCCTTAGCCTCGTAGTTTGAGCTGGATTTTTTGCTGATCACATGCTTGGTATCAATTGTGATGGGTTCAGTTTGGTTCTTGGACAATGGTGCATCTTTTCACATGACGGGAGATCGAGATTTGTTTTTTGATCTGGATGAGAAAGATGTTGGAGTGCACATCGAGATGGGCGATGATGGTAGATACAGTGCGACCGGTATCGGTACCATTTCCTTTGAGAGGGAGTCTGGTAAAACCTTCGTATTGAAGGAAGTGATGCATGTTCCAGGATTGAAGAAGAATCTGATCTCTGTGGCGATGTTAGAAGACAAGGGATATGATGTTGTCTTTAGCGAGGGAAAGGCTTTCCTGCGCAGTAAGGCAACTGGTGAGACCCGGAGGATAGGGGTTCAAGTTAAGAACCTTTATCAATTGTAGGTAGATGGCTGCGTAGCAATGGCAGGCAAGGAAGAAGGAGTGGTGAGCCGGGATGATGGCGAGTTGTGGCACCGGAGATTGGGCCACCTTCACCATGGAGCTTTGAAGATACTGCAGCAGATTTCTACTGGGCTTCCTAAAGGCACTCTTGCGCAGTCAGATCAGTGCAAGGGGTGTACCTTAGGAAAATTTGTGAAAGCCACCTTTCACGAGAAGGATAGTCACACCACGACGATCCTTGAGAGAATTCACATAGACGTGTGTGGACCTTTCTCAGTAGCTTCGACAGCAAAGCACAGGTACTATGTGATATTTGTTGATGATTTTTCTCGTAAGTGCTGGATCTTCTTCATGCAGAAGAAGAGCGATACATACTCAAAGTTCTGTGAGTTCAAGGCACTGGTTGAGAAAGAATCGGGGAAGCAGGTGAAGGCTCTTAGGAGCGACAATGGTGGTGAATTCATCTCTGGCGAATTCAAGGACTTTTGCAGCGTAGAAGGAATTCGAAGAGAGCTCATAGCACCTCATAACCCACAGCAGAACGGGGTTGCTGAGCGGAAGAACAGAACGATCGTGGGTGCTGCACGGGCGATGTTGCATGATTAGGGCCTTCCCATACACTTGTGGGCTGAGGCATGCAATACTGCAGTATATGTGCAGAACCGTTGTCCTCACAGGATACTTGGCATGAGTACACCCGAGGAGGCATTTTCTGGTAAGAGGCTTGATATTTCCCATTTGAGGATTTTTGGTTCACCTGTTTACATTCATGTGACAAAGGATGCCAGGAAGAAGCTGGAGCCGACTGCGGAGGTTGGGATATTTGTGGGGTACACTGATACGCCCCACAACTATCGTGTGTATTTTCCAGACAGTCGCAAGACTGTTGTGCGACGGGATATCAAATTTCAAGAGGAGAAAGCCATGAAGTGTTCGCTTGAGAGGGAGCCACACTTGCATGCAGATGAGGAGCTATTAGTTCCTAAGGATGAGTCTTAGGATGTGGATCAGCCACAAGATGAGGTTCATGGAGTGGAAGAGACCACTCATGCAGCGCCAACCATCAGAAGGCGGAAGCGCACTACAGAAGCTGAGTGACTGGCTCAAGATGCAGAGAAGGTTGTAGGAGCACCTACATCACAGCGCAGACAGAGACAGTCACCTGATCGGTACACTGGATACATGGCTCTTGTGAGCAAGTGTATCGTGACAAAGCCATCCTCTTTCGAGGAAGCTGTGGAGGATCCCACATGGGTAGATGCCATGGTGGAAGAGTATGATTCGATTGTCAGAAACAGTGCATGGGAGATTGTCCCGAGACCGGAGGGGAAATCAGTGGTGGGTTCGAGATGGATCTACAAAGTGAAGCAGGCGGCTGATGGGAGTGTGGAGAAGTAAAAGGCAAGATTTGTTGCCCGAGGCTTCTCACAGATAGAGGGGATCGATTATGAGGAGACCTTTGCACCTGTCGCAAGGTATTCTTCCATACGGACGATCCTAGCTCTCTCAGCGCAGATGGGGTGGCACATTCATCAGATGGATGTGAAGACTGCATTCCTCAATAGAGTCATTGAGGAGGAGGTGTACATAGAGCAGCCCGAAGGTTTCGATATCTTCAGCAGCGAGTCGCATGTGTGCAGGCTCAAGAGAGCGTTGTATGGGTTGAAACAAGCACCTCGTGCTTGGTACACACGGATAGATAGTTATTTCACCGGACTTGGATTCTCCAAGAGTGAGGCGGATCCTAACCTATACCAGATTGTGGTGGAGGGTAAGTTGCTGATCATTGTACTTTATGTAGATGATTTGATTTTGACAGGTGATGAACTGTTGATACACTCATGCAAGGCTGATCTTGCAAAGGAGTTTGAGATGAAGGACTTGGGCCTCCTTCATTATTTCCTAGGATTGGAAATTTGGCAGCGCAGTGGTGGACTGTTTGTTTCTCAGGGTAAGTATGCCTGGGAGATACTGGAGAAGTTCAACATGCAAGTGCAAGCTTTGTTGATACTCCTCTTCCTGGTGGATGGAGGAAGGAGGATGCTACTTCAGCGGAGGTAGTGGATGCCACTGTTTATCGACAGTTGGTGGGGTCGCTCATGTATCTGGTCAATACACGACCCGACATATGCTATGCTCTTAACCAACTTTCACAAGCTATGGTTAAGCCTACCAAGCTCTACTGGAAGGCAGGCAAGCATGTATTGAGATATCTCGGAGGCACATCGGGATATGGATTATGGTATAGATAGTTGGATGAGGTGAGGCTATGTGGCTTCATGGATGCAGATTGGGTAGGGAGCCCAACGGACAGAAAGAGCACATCTGGAGGGATTTTCAGTATCGGGTCGACAACAGTTTCTTGGTACAGCAGGAAGCAGAGATCCGTGGCACTCAGTTCAGCAGAGGCTGAGTATATGGTAGCGAGTTTGGCTGCATGCGAGGCTATATGGATGAGGAAGATCCTGGTCGGGTTGTTTGGTTCACACTTAGAGCCTACTGTGATTTATTGTGATAATCAGAGTTGCATCAAACTCTCGGTTAATCCAATATTTCATGATAGATCTAAACACATTGACATCTGGTATCATCATATCATAGATTGTGTGTAGCGGAAGGTCATGTTACTTTCATACA
This sequence comes from Pinus albicaulis, assembly GCA_034641835.2. NCBI lineage: Eukaryota > Viridiplantae > Streptophyta > Pinopsida > Pinales > Pinaceae > Pinus > Pinus albicaulis. The sequence goes on from CM076570.1 coordinate 579,993,807, forward strand.
TTCCCACGGAGGATCAGGATGCTGATATCTTGACGAAGGCACTCACTAGGAGAAAATTCGAATACCACAGGGGCAGGATATGGGTTGCAGATAATCCTTATCTTGTTGAGAGGGAGTGTTGAGATTGCAACAAGATGATGAGCTTAGTGGAAAGAAGTTGCCTTCACTAAGTGGGCCCGCAGGCTATTTTTGGTGCAAAGTCTATTTTTAGACTATGTCTATTTTTAGACATATGGATCATGTTCTATGAGTTGCAGGATGCTATTTGTGGATGGTTGGTCAAGTCGGAAAAAATAGATGGACTTCTATTTTTAGACATACTGGGCGGAATCTATTTTTTAGATTGCCAGTCTAAAAATAGATATGTCGAATATTATTAGCTCTTAATAATATTTGGACTATAAACATTATCTTATTCTCTTGGAGCACTTCAGTTAAGTGCACGGATGTGGCACAGGAGCTGACAGAAGGAATTACGCTATTCCTGAGGGTTATGTGGAGCTATTGCATGGATACTTCAGTTAGAACTCATGTGACAGAGTTTGGTGGAGTTGATTGAGGAAGTTAGTGGAGTTGTATTCAGTTTAACTAATCTAAACATAGTTGAGCTATTTGTATTCAGTTTAACTAATTGATGCAATTAGTGAGAGTGGTGTGAATTAATTATTAATTAATTCACTAATTATAAACTCATTAATCAACTAAATAATGCATCAGTTAACTTCAGTGCATGGACAGTTTCAGTGGAGACCAGTGTAGAAATAGGTGAAAGAGCAGGTTAACTATCAGTTGTGACTATATTGTTTCTATTTGCAACACACAGATAGGTGGAGAAGCCCATGAGGATTGCGCAGTACAAGCCAGGTGGTTTATCTATTTAATGAAGCCATCCCATAGCATTGAAAACACAATAGAGGCTGGCTATCAAGTGGCAAAAGATTGGAGCATGTGTTTTGCTAGATATAGCTTGATAGTGTGTAGCAATTGAGGGTGTGCATGAGAGCTTGTGAGGAGATTTTGTACTATGATTTTTACATGATCTCCATGACATATAATATACAGATAGTTGGGGTTTTCAGCTTTAAGCTTTCCCATTAAATACTGTGTTCATATGTGTGACTGTTTGTGGTTTTAATGTATGCATGCAATTGATTTTATTTCCGCATGTGATGATCAATGGTAGAAGAGATTCTGTATTATGCATGAAGCTAAAATAGTGTGTGATCAGGAGAGTCTCGGTGAATAATATATCAGTTATTCAAATTTCTACACTGGCAATGAGCACATAAATAAAAGAGCCCTAACTTCATCATCAAAGTTTACCCCTACAGAACTTAACTGAATGGTAACTGTATTAAAATCATTTAAATGGTCTGCAACACATCCACCTTCCGACATCTTCATATTAAATAAACGTTTCATGAGAAATACCTTGTTTGAGGCCGAGGGTTTTTCATATAATTTCGCCAATGCCTTAATCAAACCCTCTGTTGTTGTTTCCTTCGAAATATTGAAAGCTACCGACGCCGCAAGGCATAACCGTACTGTTCTGAGTGCCTTTTTATCGAGAATCTCCCATTCTGCGTCTGTCATAGCTATCGGCTTCTTTATTTTTCCGCTCAATGGTAGGTACAGATCTTTCTGATACAGATAATCTTCCATTTGCATCTTCCACAGTGGGAAGTTTTGGCTGTTAAATTTCTCGACCCTAAACTTACCATCTTCCGCCACTGCTCCCACTCGAACCAGGAACCCTTCTTTCCTGTGAGTTTATCAGCCAAATAGACCTTTGGCTCTGATACCAGTTGTTAGAAAATTATATATATAGCAGAGCAATGCAACACATAAAATATGCAGAAAACACAAGCACATAAAATACATAAAACCAGAGAGACACAGATATACCTGGTTCACCCAGTTTGGGCTATGTCCACCTCGAATAGCCAGTCCTTCCTTTCTGTTATCCAGCAAAATGAAGAGACACAACCTACAACAGATTCGTTGTAATATCCTCTGTTCTCTCTCACAGTCTCCCTATCTATTTCTTGCTCTGAGAATACACACACAATACATAGTCGCAATACAATACCCTCATATAAAGAGAGGGGTTGCCTTCTAGGGTAAAAAACCCTAAACTAAACATAACTTCTACCGTCAGATCATCCGCCTAATGAATGACCCAGATTGACTAGAAATTACTATACTTTTACAAGGCAATTTTACATCTGTTTTTAGCTTCGGGGGCGCTGCCCCTGAAACCCCCCTCCAAGGGGGGGGGGGGGGGGGTGTGTTCCATAAAGTCGCAACCGCCCCCCCTGGACCCCCTAGGCAACGTTTAATTATGGGCGGCGTTGCCGCCACATTAAGGTACAGGGGTCCAACGTTGTGATACAAAATAAACAAGATAATCAGGCTCCACACCCAACATTATTGTTGTGCCCTTACATTATTATTGTTATGTAGGCTCTGATTATATTTTTGACCCCTTAGACTCCTATATATACCAAGGAGGTATTATCGTTTGTATCATCCAAGAATTTTTTCATTTATGTAATGTAAAGAAGGTTTTCCCCTTTAAAAGTATAATTTTTAAGTTGCTGATCTATCTTTTCCTCCATTTTGTGAGCTGGTTGCATAACATTTGATTTTAGAGATTTGGATTCTAGGGTTTCACTTCTTCAAACAGGTCATCCTGGAATTTTCGCTATAATTTTTTTTCTAAGAATCTTCAGAATATGAAATTGCAACCATGTGTAGCCAAAATATTGGTGAACCTTGTATACGAATTTCAGATCTCGGTTCATTATATTTTTAGAGATATGATCCAAACAGGTAACCTAGGGAACATCGTCATAAATTTATCTATGAGCATCACATTTGAATTTCATAAAAATTTACTGAAAGTGCACAGATAGTATCATTTTGTGTATAATTTTCAAATCCGAAGGTCGAAATAGTGACATGTGACATTTTGTACAAGTTTTCTTTATTGAACCCATCTATAATCAAGTCATCGTGGGAGATTGGGAATAACTATTTCTTTAAGAATCCAATATCAATCTTACTTGTGGAGTTAGAAAGAAGACTCACAGGGTTATCACAGGACTAAATTTTATACCTTGGGGATCTGAAATTACAGAGATACAACAACTTCAATATCGAGCTCTTAGAAAGGAAGAAAAAGGTGTGTATTTTTTTAAAATTTGCATAAGTTTTGTTTGAAAAATCAATTTGAAGTGATTCAAGGAACATAATGAAGCATAAATATAATTGTTTGATTCTAAAATGAATTGAAGTAAGAAAATGGAAACACCTAGTAAGCAACCAAAAATCTATACTGTGGCGCAAGAAGAAGATGAATAAATGCAACATGATATATTAAAACTACGAGACCAAGTGCAACAAATTTTGCTCTCGCAAAGAGTAACCAAAAATTAATTGGAAACAATGATGAATGTTAATATGGATGGCTTGGAAGAGAAAATAAAAGGCAACATGGAAGGCTTGAAGAATGTTTTAAAAGTAGATATGGGAGTTTTTAAAGTAGACATGGACACGATGAAAGTCAAATTGGAAGGGTTGACAAAGTTTTTGCAAGAAAGGCTTCCCAATGGTGACAAGGTAATCAATGAAAATCATGATGAGGACAAAAGGAACATGAATTATAATTTTAGAGCCTCCAATGTTGGGTTTAAGAACCACCACATTCTAGAGATCGATATGAGGAAGTTTGATGTCAAGAATACAGTAACATGGATACTACAGATCGAGCAATATTTTTATCTCCATGATGTGCAACACACACAAAGGGTACACATTGCAACTTTATATCCAGAACCTAATCAGTTTGTATGGTACCGATGGATTTTTTCTCATAAACTACTTGTCACTTGGTCAATTTTTACTGAGGAAATGATAGCACATTATGAGGTTACAAAGAGAAACACCTTCTTTATCCAATTAATAAATCTCAAACAAAAGGGTTCAATGGCAGAGCACGTTGAGGACTTAATATTTAATATCAGGGTAGTTGATATTCCATAGGAGCATAGGATTGATGTCTTCATAGGGGCTTTGAAAGATAACATCCAAGATGAGATTCGCCTTATGGAACCTAATTCATTGGAGAAGCCATTCAGGGAGGAAAGAAAAGTTGAAAGAAAAATTATGGCAACAATGAAGTCTACCACTCACAACTATAAAGATGGAAGTGTTGTTTCTCCTAGCCTTCCATAACCTACAAGATTGACGCCATAACAATTGGAGGAAAAAAGAACAAAAGGGTTTTGTTAAAGTTGTGATAACAAATATACTAAAGGTCATAACTGTGATGAGAAGAAATTATTCTACATAGATTGTGAATAGGAGGAAGAAAAGGAACAAGAAACATCAAAAGAGGAGGATATACACCAGGAACCAACCCCTGATAAATAGGAAATGAATCCGAACATATATTGCAATGAATTGGAAAGAATTTCCACTTCTCAAAAGCTCAAGATAGAAGGATATATCAAGAAGAAAAAGGTAACATTGTTGATTGAAAATGGAGGAATTATAAATTGTTCTAGAAAGTACCATAATATCAAGATAGCCATGGGGGAATATGTATTGAATAGTCCAAATCTTTCCATTCCAATGGGTGGTGTTGATGTTGTATTAGGAGTCCAATGGTTACAATCTTTGGGGACAATAGCTTTTAAATTTCAAGAAATTTTCTTGATTTTTTTTTTTGGAAGGAAAGGAGTTGAATTAAGGGGTATCACAGGGAAACCAAGAAAGATAATTAGATCTAATGGCATGACAAAAATTCTGAAAAAAGAACAACGAGGTTTAATTGCACTATTATGCTCACGAGAAGTTCAAACATCAGAATCATCTATTTATCTAGATCTCTAAAAATTATTAGACAATAATTCCAAGGTATTTGAGATTCCCAAAGGCCTCCCACCTATTCGTGATCATGATCATACTATTCATTTGATTCCAGGAAGTGTTCCTCCAAACATCAGACCTTACATATATCCTTATGCTCAAAAGAGTAAAATTGAACGTATGGTTGCAGAAATGCTAGAGGCTGGTAAAATTCAACCTAGTCAAAGTTATTTCTCTATTCCAGTAGTATTGGTGCAAAAGAAGGATGGATCATGGCATATGTGTTTGGATTATAGGGAGCTCAAAAATCTCACTATTAAAGATCAAATTCCAATTCGTGTCGTTGATGAATTATTGGATGAATTACATGGAGAAATTTACTTCACCAAGTTGGATGTTCATTCAAGATATTATAAAAATAGAATGAATATTGAAGACATTATGAAAATAAAATTCATAACTCATAAGGGTCATTATGAATTTTTGGTCGTGCCTTTTGGCCTTACTAATGCACCTTCAACATTTCAAGGTTTGTTGAATTCTATTTTCAAACCCTTCCTTAGAAAATTTGTGTTAGTATTTTTTGATGATATCCTAATCTACAACAAGTCTAGGAAGGATCATGCTCAACATGTTGACAGTGTCCTCAAAGTATTAGAGGAGAAACAATTATATGCAAAAATCTATAATTTTTTATTTGGAGTATAGGAGGTGGAATATTTGGGTCATATTTTATCTCATTAGGGTGTTAAGGTAGACCCTAACAAAATTAAAGCCATTAAGGAATGAAAAATCCCCACAACTATAAAACATATTTGAGGATTTTTCGGGTTGACAGGGTATTATCGCAAGTTTTTGAAGAGTTATGGGAGAATAGCAACACCTCTAACAATATTACTAAATAAAGATGCATGCTATTAGAATCCAGAAGCAACAAAGGCCTTTTAACATCTTAAAGTGGCAATGTTCCAAGCATCGGTCTTAGCTGCACCTGACTTCACAAAAACCCTTTTTGTGGAATGTGATACCTCAGGAAATGGAATTGGTGTTGTTTTAATGCAAGAAGGAAGACCCATTTCTTTTGAAAGTCGTCCAATAAAAGGAAAATATTTACACAAACCTATTTATGACTATGAAATGTTGGCAATACTACATTTACTAAAGCAATGGAGACCTTACCTAATGGGAAGACACTTCAAGGTAAAAATATATCATGATAGTCTTAAATACTTTTTGGAACAAAGATTATTCAAAAGAGAAACAAAAATGGGTCACAAAGATGCTGGGTTATGACATTGAAATCATCTACAAAAAATGGAAGAAAAATGGTGTTGCAGATGCACTCTCAAGAAAGGATGAGGACGTGGAAGAATTTCTTTCTACCATTTTTATTATTCAACATGTTTGGATAACCGAAGCAAGGGATGAATGGAAGAATGTTGAAGAGGTGTGAACACTCATTCAAAATTTGTAGCAATATCCTAGTACATCTTATACATTTAGCTGGAAAAATGATTCATTATGGTACAAATATCGCTTGTATCTTTGTAAGAATTCTCAAATCAAGCAAAATATTCTTTTGGAATTGCATGCCTCCCCTTTAGGAGGGCACTCTAGATTTTAAAAAACTTAGCACAGGGTCAAAAAGGTTTTTTTTGATGGCCTTAAGTATGATATTTAGAAGTTCATGGCAGAATGTTTGGTTTTCCAACAAAATAAAGTTGAGACAATTAAGACTCTAGGTTTGTTACAACCTTTAGCCATTCCAAGTCAGTGTTGGGAGGAGGTATCAATCGATTTTATCATAGGTTTACCCAAATGTAAAGGAAAGAGTATAATTATAGTGGTAGTTGATAGACTTACCAAGTATGCAAATTTTTTTGCACTATCTCATCCTTTTAAAGCCAATATAGTTGCTACTGCATTTATGGAAACAATTCAAAACCTACATGGAAACCCAAAGTTTATTGTAAGTGACAAAGATCCAATTTTCACTGGAAATTTTTGGAAGGAATTATTTTCTTGTCTTGGTACTCAATTAACTCATAAATCATCTTATCATACTCAATTCGACGTGACAACTGAGATAGCAAACACATTTTTGGAAGGATATCTTCATTTCTTTGTATATGATAAACAAACACAATGGGTTGAGTAGTTACCTCTAACTGAATGGTGGTATAACACTTCCTTCCATACTGCTTATGCATATCATCCACCATACACCACATCATCTTTAAGGGAAAATTATAAGGTTCAAGTAGTGGAAGGTCACATCGAGCATAAACAACAAGTTCTCCAACTCTTAAAGGATAACCTCACTCTGGTGCAAAATAGAATGAAATAATAGGAAAATCAACATCGTAGTGATTTTTTTTTTGATGTAGGCCTCTGGGTATTTATACAGCTACAACCATACAAACAAATGTCCCTAAAAAAAAATATAAGAAGGATAATAAATGATCACCCAAGTACTATCGTCCTCACAAGGTGTTGCAAAATATTGGTAGTGTGGCATACAATTTGGAGTTGCCTGCATCTTCCCGAGTACACCCAATTTTCCATGTTTCATGCTTAAAGAAGGTTATTGGTGACAAGCTCCGAGTTAAAACAATGTTGCCAGAACTTAACAAAGAAGGAGAAATCATTTTTGATTGTGAATAAGTCACAAAAAGAACCCAACAGCTACAAAATCAATTAATTTCAGAGTATCTCATTAAGTGGAAGAACTTACCCGCTGAAGACTCCACATGGGAGAATGAGAATTTTATACAGAAGAATCCAAAACTACTCAAGTGTTGAGGACAAATTTTTTTTGAAGGAGAGGGGCATGTTAGGTCCCTGTAATACTGGTGTATTCCCCTTATTGTTATTGTTAGTGTAGCCCCCTATTGTTATTGTTGTGCCCATCTACCCCCCATGTTGTTATTGTTGTGCCTCATAGAAGCCCACTATTATTATTGTTGTGCCCTTACATTATTATTGTTATGTAGGCTCTGATTATATTGTGACTATGTAGACTCCTATATATACCAAGGAGGTATTATCATTTGTATCATCTAATAATTTTTTCATTTATGTAATGTAAAGGAGGTTTCCCCCTCAAAGAAGATAATTTTAAAGACATTGATCTATATTTTCTTCTATTTTGTGAGCCGGTTACATAATAGAGCATGCACTGGAAGGGAATTCAAATTTATGTGCATGGAAGGACATAATGAAGAATATTTTAGATGATAATGGGGTTTTGGAATACATAAAGACTGATAGTCCTAAAGCTCTTGCATCATATTCACAATATTTGACTCATTAGAGGAAGGACACTACCAAAGCTAGGAGGATGATATTAGAAAGAGTTAGAGATCATATTGTTCCAAATTTGCATGGGAAGGATACAATACTCTAGATGTGGAAGGCCCTTTCTGATCTATTTGAAAGCAGTAGTGATGCCAGAAAACATACTTTGAAGAAAAATTTGAGGAACATTCGAATGGGCAAGGATGAGCCCATTGTTGCACATCTATCTAGGTTTGTTCAAGTGAGGGATGGACTTGAAGATGTTGGAGAGATAGTTCCACCAATAGAGCTTGCGAGCCTTGCTCTTCTTGGGCTTCATAAATTTTGGCATAGTTTATAGGATGCAATGAATGGTAGAGATAAGCTCCTTCATTGGGAGATATTATGGCCAAATCTTGTGTAGGAAGAGATAAGGAGGAACACAAGGGATGGAGTCTCATTTGGGACAGAAGATGGGGAGAAATTTGCTTTAACTGGAAAAGGGAAGAAAGCCAAGGGTGATAAGGCCCAAGGAAAAACCGAGTCTAGTCAGAATGGAGACAAGGAAAAGAAAGATCTTAGCAAGATTAAGTGTTTTCATTGTCATGAGTTTGGACATTATGCTACAAAATTTCCAAAAAATAAATCCAACATACATGATGCAACAACAACAAGAGGAAAAACACTCTCTTTTCAGTTCGAATTTGATTTCTCTTAGATAGCTTGCATGGCAAGTTCAGTACAAGGTAATGTGTGGTACATTGAATCGATGCCTTCATTCCACATGACAGTGGATAAATAATTATTCAATAGTTTGGAGGATAAAGATATGTAATTCCATATCGAGCTTGGAGATGATTGCAGATACTTGACCAAAGGAGATGGTACAATGAGCTTTAAGAGTGAGTTTGGCTCCATTATCCATCTCAAGGATGTGATGTATGTTCCAAGATTGAAGAAAAACCTTGTCTCAGTAGCAAACATTTAAGGCAAAGGTTATTATGTTGTATATTCAACAAAGTGAAGGCCTACCTCAAGCATTTTGCTTCAGGAAAAGTCAAGAAAATTGGGGTTTGGATTGAGAGCCTCTACAAATTAGAAGTTGATGTATTTGCAACTTTGAGCAATAAGGCATAGAGTTCCTAGATTAGAGATGTGGTGGTTGACCAAGAGGAGGATATAGCTCTCAATATGGAGCCTCAACCAATATCTCATTTTGATTCTAAGCTAGTAGGCAGTTGGGCTCACCAGTAGGATGATAATGAGGAACATAGCCTAGGGCGAGTGGAGGCAACCAATTAGTCATGTACTTCCATTATAGGGAAATTTTGACTTAAGTGGGCAAAGGATTTGATTAAGGGGGCTTAGAAGAGAGTTGAGTCTTCGAGCATCAAGAAGCAGATACCCAAGTACACAAGTTACATGGAACTTATGACTAAAGTGGTGAAATCATATAGCATGGTGGGAAAGAATGGGTTTTCAAATCAGGCTACGGAGAAGGAAGCATAGAAGTCTTCTAGTTCAGAGGGAGCAACTTCATCAACAGAGAACTTGGTAGAGTTGCAGATAGATCCAGGTGGACAAGGTTCTGCCAAGAACTCGTTCCTTGCTAAGAGGGAGTGTTAATGGATTATTTGACTTGTGTCTTAGTCAAAGATGTAAATTTGAATTCAATATCATAGATGGTTGAGTTAGCTTTCAGTTAACATGTGTTATGTGGCCTATCACTAAGTTATTGTTAGTTAATTCAAGTTAGATAGATTTCAGTGAATTGTGGACTAGTAGATGGATAAAATTAGCTATATAGTGGATTTAACTCTAGTGTTTGTTAGTTAACTAATCTCTAGTTCTAGAATAGAGATAGACACAAGTTTAGTTGATTATTTGAATTTGTGTTAGCTCAACTTACTCTTAGTTAACTAGTTACATATGCTAAAATTAGCCCTAGTAGGTCATGTAATTTGAATTGCCTATTGAGATTGAATGAAGGCACAAATTATATTTATTATGGTACACAAGTTTTTGTGGGCAGATCTTGAGAAGCAAGCAGATCATTTCTCTTGGGAAATGCACAAGGAAATGGGATAAATCCCTATTTTTATGGGTATAATTGCACTAGGAAATAGGAGGCTCCTAGCAGACCCTATTTTCCCAAGTGTTGGGAAAATCTTGTGTAGAGTTGATTAGTATTGCAGGGAGCTTCAGACTTGAAGCAAATTCTATGTGATAAATCATATTTCTCAGTTGATTTAATACAAGTAAGAAGGGTTTTTTCCCAGTTGGGTTCCCCAAATAAATTGTGTTATATGTGTCATTGTGTTTTTATTTATTTTTTCTTTACACAATTTTTTGGTAGAGAAATCTTGTGTCTTTTGTTATCAGTTTCATCTCATTAGCAGCTGCAAGGTTTCAAGGATTATCTACACCTTGATCAATTAATTAGTGGTATGCGACATATTACAAATTCAAAATGAAATGCCGGCCCCACGCTTCGTTGATAAATTAATTAGTTGTAGAGGCAGGGAATATGCTACATTGTAGCTATTCCTATCATTATTATTATGTCGGAAACATTTTATTAAGGGGAGGTTTCTCTGGATGATTTTGTCATCTTCCTAGAGCCTATAGAATATCAATACGTGTTATCTTCTTTCTCCATCTATCTAGAGCCTATAAAATATCAACATGTGTTATTTCAAGATTCATTTATATATCATCTGTAAAATGTCAACCCATCCTATCATTGCCTTGCCTCTACCGTGGGTTCATTCACCGCCCTGAATTCCCTCTTCGCCAAACCATGTACCTATTAATCGTTTGGTACACTAGCTTTATTTGGTTAAGCTGTTAGGGTTTTAATGGTTGAACATTCTTGCTAGCTTGATGCATACATTTTCAAGGTTGAACAATGTTTTAACACTTTTTATAGTGGATGAATTACAATTACCCACGTCTAAACAAGAAAGCATCTCTCTAATTTCAAATTCAGATGAGTATGATCCAATATTTTATAATCCAGTGGAGTCGAAGGGTTTCCCCAATAACATCTTTAAATGCATGCCAAGGAAAAATCTAGGTTCAACTACAAAAGTTAGGGAAAAATATGGAATGGCTGGACCACTCAAAAAATTAACACATAAACCATTCCTTCTAAGATTAGGAGATTCAATTCTGCAAAGATTCACCTTTTAGACTTTTTTGTAGAAGAAAACCTATAATACATATAATGAAAACTCTTCTCACGCAAAGGGTGGAAAGGTAATATAGATGCATTAAACGACGATTTGAAAAAATGATAAATAGATGACCTTCTATTAGCCTCATCAAATATAAATAAACAAAACCTACAAAAACATCAGAATAAAAAATCCATAAGAACAATGTAATTATAACTACTTACATTTAAGATATTTGACCTTGGAAGAAACATAGGAACAATGATAATATAATCCTCCACAAACATGGACTTAAATAACTTTTCATGCTTTGAATTTAATCTTTGACGATGTATATTTGGGGTCGACTATACATATACATACAAGTTTTATCATAGCCATGCGGGGTTGGTTTTGTTATTTTTTTTCCTCATGTGTTCTCATATAGGTATATACTGATGAAATCATGCACAAGCAACTTTTTTGGTACAACTTTTGGTGGTTGGTTTTTGAGTGCTATTTTCAACACATACAAGATGTAATTTTTAGAAAGTTATGATTTTTTTGTGAAAAAAAAACCTCCACAAACATAGTTGAATCCTTGAAATCCATGTGCCCATACATATGACCATTAGAATGTGTAAAGAAGCATATATTTGCATTATTTCAACTTCGCAAAGGATAATTTTTCTGGAGAACGCGAATAACTTCTATTGTTCTCTTGAGATCCTTCAACTTTTCTATTGAAATCACCTAAAACTTGTAATAAATAAAGCCAAGAGGCTTGTTTAAACCTTGAGAGGATGAAATCTAAACACTTATTTATGGAACTGGTACTTGCACATCAACAAGCTTCATCAATACTAAGAACATGCAAGAACATTTATTTTGTAATGGATTCAAAACTAGGATCATAATCTTGTTGAAACCATAACAAATTCCCATAAGAGCCCCCAAGAGAAAACAAGCTTGAACTTGAGAAATTATCCACCACCAAAATATCCAACCAATCTTTTCCTGCACAGGCAAGACCATTTCACACTTCTTTGGAATCAAATTATTATGACAACAAACATGTTGCAGTCTATATCCATGATACGATAGAGGTAAGAAGTTCCACATAGATAGATTGGGTGTTTTCTATGAAGTTCCTTGGAAGAAATAAAAAAACGAAGTCCATGTCCAATAATTATTAAGTAATTTAAGAGCCTGCTGTGATTGATGAGCGCAACTCCACCAGGGGGTTGATATTATTCCAACGAATGAATTAACTTAAGGGAAATGTTAGATTCTTAATAGCTTAGCAAATATTTTCCAGAGCTTGTTGAAATCTTAGAGTGCATCACTAGGTCATTATAAACATGTGAATGCTCATGCTTATTTTTATTGGTGACGATTTATAATACCATATTATCTTCAGATGATTTAAGTTTGAAGGTTACCCATCATATGCAGACTACAAAAGCTTGAAGTTCTCATTGATATATATTTCATCACAGGTAAAAGACAAAGGATCAATAACTCTATCTAACTTTGTTTCATATTCTGGAGATTTCACAGGCTCATTCTTGTTCCCAATTCTTAATTACCCAAGCTAATGCAATATAGCATTTACGACCTTCGATAGATGTGGGGGATATTTCAGGTTGCACATTATTTTTAAGACTCAAAATGTTTATATGCTTTCTATTTTTTTTTAACACAAAATAGTACTGGTAATATATTAATTCGCACCCGGATAGTGGCTAAATCGGGTGATTATCGAGTGATTACATTTCAGAATCTTGCTAAAAATGGGCAAAATGATTTCTTCTATTACTAAAATAACCCAGTTTTAATACAAGATTACAAATTGCAACATCGGTATTGTTGATATTATAATATAGACTTTGCAATATTTACCGAGAAACAAAACACATTTATAGTTGTGCATAAAAAACTAACAACAATAGATTAACCATTTGGGTTCGCAGGTAGGTTAAGGTCGATTCCCGTTGACTCTTCTTCAAAGGTGGAAGTTTTCTCTGCAAGCTATATTTTTAAATCCTCTTTCTGGATGTGGAGAGAATAAATTTCATCCTCCAGTTTGAGTATTTTCTAATTCTTCTCGACATTCCTCTCTCTCAATGCACATGCTTCGTCTTACTGCAACTGAAAACTCCTCTTAAACTTTTATAGACCTCTTCTTAACTCGAAGTGTTCTCTCTCAAATGGTGTACATAGGTGAGGTGTGAATGTTGCTAAGGGAGGGATCCTTTCAGTTTTGCATGCCACTTGCCTAGAGCGTTTGTGACGAAAACCCTAATGTTCGGGTTCCATTGTGCCTTTCTCTAGGTGCCACCACGTCTCGGAAGCAAAGTAATCTGGATTATTTCTCAGGTTATTATTCATGTATTCCCTTGAATTATACCCCCTTAATTATTCTGACTTAGGACACTCCACCACTCCTTTTATTTCTAATACCAATTCCCAGCACCAAACTCTCAAGTACCTGAAACTACCCACAGACTCAAAGTGCCAGGCCGGAACCAGGAGAGACAACCAATGCTGGAAACACCTATTTTCCTCAGACACGACGTCTAAATAACAGATCCTACCCCCAATTTCCCTCCGACATGACTTAAATGTCATAGAATCCCCCCTACCCACGACAAACTCACATATAGCTTCCTCAACACACAATTCCACAATAATCCACCCCTTCCTGAATAAAAAATTCACCAACGCCCACCGAAGGCCACTCACATAGCCATGAATCCTGCTACTACCCGAATGCACGACCTCGACCTTCTCATAGTTGGAAATTTGGCTACATATGCTCAATTTATGAATTTGAAGGTGATGGATGGATTCTTACCTCTAGGATCCCATCTCATTCCCATTATTGTTGCGTTGTATGAAACAACCTTGATTTGGAGATAATTAAATCCTCCTCACATGAGCCATCCGATCAAACCCTGCAACATTAATTTGGGCTCACTCTGAAAGGCCTCTCACATTGTTCTGGTAATCTGGATCTTTCGACGAACCTAAATTTGGGACTGAAAACAAAGTTTTCCAACGCTTGTATCCTTCCTAACGCCATGTGTCCTAGACTCCTCTATACTGATGCCATCCTCTGCTTTAAAATATTTTCACGGTAAACACAAGTCACTCGTACTATGCCACTTGCTCTTTTCTCGACATGTATTCAGTTTGATGTGAGAGGAGGAGTGGGGATGGAGAACGAGGGGAACATGGAATGGAAAGAGGATGCAAGAGTGAAGGTTAAGGGGGTCGGCAGAACGAGGGATGAGGCATGGTTGAGAAAGGGGAGAGAAGAGGGGATGGGAGCAAGGGGGAGGGGAGTGAGGGGGAGGGAGCCAATGAAGGTGGGAGGGGGGAGGGGGTGTAGAAGAGAAAGGACCATGATCCTTTGCCTAAGGTCATAGAATTCCAAATTTTTCTCTATATTCCATTTAAAAGTGTTTCTATTCTTGCTAAGAGAGGGGACATTTTCCATCAACTCGTTACTCTTTGATATCATGACTAGGGAATGGGGTAGTGGCACTCATTTCCATTTACCAAGCAACTATTCTCCTTTATTTGAAAATATTGATTCTCTTGGATGTCTTCTCTTGATTCAATCTTCTTAGAATGTGGTAGAAGTGTAATTTTTCGAATTGTCAGAAAAAACCTTTCATTTGTTCCATGATTTGGTTCAACTTATTGTTCTGAGCTTCGCTATTATTAACCGTGTGCTTTATAATAAGGAGGGAGTCCCCTAGGATGTTCATAACCCTGATCCCTCTTTATTGGGATATGATGAGACCAAAGAAGAGACCATATGCCTTTGCTTTATTATTCATTTTCTCGCCTAGTCCCCATGCATACCATTCTACTATTATTAAATCAAGGCTTATGAGAACCCCTCCCTCGCCTATCTCCCTATATGCTTGTTATTGTTACTAAGGAAACACCAACCCGCATCTTTTCCATTGCAGAAATCTAGTTCAAGGTTTTTAATGGGAGAATAGGATTTTTTGGTTTCAATCAAATCTGAAAACCATTCACCTTCCCTTCACCCATATTTGCAACACTCTCATTTGTATCCTTAATCCAGAACTTGTTTTGTGGTATCATCTTATAACATGGACATTTACAGACTTTCTCTTATCAAAAAGATTGTGAAAATTTACTTGTTCAACAATGGACTTATTATATTTGAGTGGTACCAAGAATTTTCCATCTTTAGGGCCACTTCCTTCCCCACCATTCTTGGAAGACATACAAGGAACATCCAATAATTCGGAAGCATGCTTCTCAAAGGATCTATTTTCAGTACTACATGTAAATGCAACATTATCAATAGTATACAAGTGAATTTATTTATTTTATTCTTGGGGATGGGGTACTCCAGGCACTGCATGAGTACCATTTGTAAATATTCCTCCAAATTTCCCACGATCATATTTTTCCAACATTTTGAATTGGCCAACAATCTCACCTAGAAGCAGTTGAAGCTTGGATTTATCATTTTGAAGTGAAACCTAATCTGGGAGGGTCCATAAATACAAGTGGCTTGAAAATAGCTCAAAAATCAATTTCATCAGATGGAAGTGAAACCAAGACCATATCATAATGCTCGTTTCCCTAATTCCAGGGGTGTGAATGACACTCAAATACGAGTTTGTATGCTCAAGTTATATTTGGTCAAAGTTCTGGTCAAACTTAGCTAAGTCATAGGATTAACGAGGAAACAATTTGGCAGAGACATGACGCATGGAATCCGGCCACCGAAACGGGCGAATTTGTCACCTACTTAATTTTTCTAGTGACTCTTATTTATCGGTGCAATTTTTTTTTTTCTATATATTAAACAGGGGTGGCAGGGTACCACCCCCGCACATTGTTATTATATATATTAAAATAACAAATCCAAATTGGAGTGGCGGGCTGCCACCCCAGTGACACCCCACAACAAAAAAACAACACTTATATCATATATAATGTGGGAGGACCGCCAAAGGCAGACCCACCACACCCCTGCGCCACATGTAATGACAACCAAGGCCAGTGGGGCTTAAACCCACTTGGTCAATCTGGTCGGCTTGCCTCCCTGGCGGCCCAAAACCATTTAAAATAAAAAATATATATACACGTTGAACTTCAAAACAAACGTGCCATTTTGGGAAGGTTGTGGGGTTGGAATTTGGGCCTACCCCATCCCAACTTAGCGCTTTTGACAACGGACCAAACGGTCCATGTTGGTATATCCATGACAAAAATATATATAAGATCTTAATCATTTCATTCCACTAGGACAAGCGGTGGAGGAGCAGCGAAACCCTGAGCGACCTAGGGGTGTGGAACCTTAAGTGAGGGTATCAATTAGATGTTGAAAATATTCCCTTAGAGGGCCAGAGGTGTAAGTGTTAAAATTCTATAAATTTATAGTTCATTTTTCACGATTTCGCAGCATGAATCTAATGGTGACGTCCGTTTCTCCATATGAGCTCTCCATTTTCAGGCCATCATCTGAATTGGAGGTATAAGGATCATTTTTATAATATTTTCTTGTAACTGATTTCTTTGATGCCACTTAATGAGAGAAGGCCTCCCCACTGTTGAGCAGGGCCCTGAGATGCAACCCACATTGGGTGAACTTTGTAATCAAATCATTGTGTATTTAATCTCATGTTTTCTTATGTTTTCTGCTTCTTTTCACATGGTTTAAGTTACTTGGTTATTATGCTCTGTTATATGCAATTTTGAATGCATCCTTGAAGTTATATAATCTTGGATCAAAACCACTCTTCATCACGGTCTTAATAACAAAGATAATGAGACTTATTTGTTGGATCATAACTCTTGAATGAAACATAATACCACTTATCATCAAGTGGCCAAAAAACCTTGATTCTCTTGTCCAAAATGTTGAAAATGTCTCAGCCTTATTAGAATTATTCACACAATGTCCTTGAAAAATAACTCATAACAATAGTCTGGCTGCAATATGTATTTCTAAGGAGATTGGACCCGAACAAGGTAGTACCATATGAAATTTTACCAACATTTTTCACCTTAGATCAAACTCACTAGTGCTTGGATTGGCTTGATCCCCTCCAAACAATGTGCAATATAGAGGTAATATCTTTTTAATTGGTATTCGAGCTGAAATTAACTGTGTTGCAGCTCTATGTTTGATCCCTTTCCCTCTGATTGACATATATAAGTTTCAAAAATAAATATAATTATACCATATATTATTTTATCATGATTTTAGAGGAATATTAAAGGATTAATCCATTCAAAGGATGGGGTTTGCATTGCGAGATGAGCATGATATGGCATGGGTGTGGTTACCTCATTATGATTTTGTTACTATAGTAATGACAAGAGGAACATTTGGAGATTTCTATCTCATTGTGTTGTTCGGTATTTTGTATTTTCATCTCACATAAATGGACGAGTTCATTGTTATGGTCATTATTGGGGTGTGTATATAATATTTGTTCTTATATATGAACGTAGGCTTCTATGAGTATAATTATTAGATGTATGCCATCTGGATCCATCACAAAAATGTATTAGTTGTTGATGTGTTTCAAACCAAGTAATGTGGTTCATCATCACGACGAATATAGATTTTAATATAGCTTTGCTAAAGTTATAAATTTTTAATGCTTTTCATTTTGATTTAGATGTTCTTACTACTTTTAAACAATCTTCCATTGTATTTGTAATTTTATTAATTTGTATTGTGTATTTTTTAAAATATTTAATGAATCATATTCTTATTTTTAAAACTTGGATGAAGTGTATAGTAAGAATGCTTGATTCTTCCAACCTTGCACCAAGGGATTGACCTAATCCAAATTTAGATAGAGCAGTAAAAGAGATCAAAATGATTTGCAGAAAGATCAAAATGTGATAATTGAACAAGCTCCACAAGATTGCAGCTACGTGCCAGTGCAATATGGACAACAATATGCTTCACCTCACTATGTCCATCAAGGTCAGCCCTTGCCAAAATATTAAGTGCATCATGATACCCAACAAGGTGACCAACGATATCCCATATATTTCGTTCATACTAATCATGTTTCTTCAATGTCGTAAACAATGAATATAGTTGGAAAATTAGGGTACAATATGCCCTTGAAAATAAATATGAGTATTATTACGCACATAAATGCCCCAATTGTTTATAGTATTGATGTTATATCATGGAAGCCAATTACAACCACAAGCCACTGTCTGCAGCGCATCCAATATAGAAATAAATGGGTTATGAATATGTTTCAAAGGTTATGAATATGGCATCAACTTGATTCAAAGATAAACAAAGCCTATAAAACCTTAATATTGGTGAAATAGTTCCATGATATAAAGCTCTGCAACCAGGATAAGGTGATGTATGGATGATTTATAGACCTCCCCAGTAGGTTAATCCATCTTTGCAAATGTATATTGATCAGAAATATGGTTCCCAACGTATGTAAGTTCCTTATAACATGGGCCATGAGATGAGTTGTCCATAAATATTTTGAAATGCCTCAATAGTGAATCCTCCATATAGAGGTTAGGTTCATGTTAATCCTTATCTCCAGTCTTCTCCATAGATGCTCCCAAAGGTGAAGGGGATTAAATATTTACGAGGATTTTAATCATGAAAGATACACCATTGGGAGTATCATTAAAATAAATGCATGGGATATTGATGAAATATGGAAATTTCATAGGTTTTCTATTTTGATATTTTTTCTTTATACTTAACATATATTATAAGAAGTGTTTGTCTATAACTGATTTTGGTCAAAATATATATTGCAAGACTTGCACAAATGGAAGAAATCAAGGGAAGGTAGCTAGAGCTAATTCTTAGTATTTTTGAGTCTATAGCATTGTTATTTTGAGATACCAATTCTGAGTAATGAAATTTTTTTTATGTTGTGTGTGGAGAAGTTGCAAGAATTTTGCAAGGAACATAAATGCTCAAGTGGGCTACAATGATTATATTTTCTTTCCTTTATGTTTATTATGTATAATGCAACACATATTTCCATGTGTTTGTGTGTGTGTTTATAGCTATTTATCAAGGAGATAAGGCTCGAGAACTTGTACAAAATAAAAGAGATTAGATTTGGAGCAAAGCAAAGTTATTTGTATTAATGGAATTTTGTTTCCATTGTTTGTTTTACCCATCAAATACTTAAGTGATTATGGTCAATTGCAAAGTCACTTTTCTATCACTCATACAATTTTGTTGATTTCTATCTTTCAATCCATATTGAACTTCATATGCACGCATGTATACACTCTAGAGCGTGCTTAATTTTTTTAGTTGATAAGAAAGGAGTACACATGGATGTGAAAAAGTGTAACCCAAGAGGAAAAATGTGACTATTTTCTACAGTTTGTTAAAACTTTAAATCCTATGGAGGACATGCAATGCATATTGGCTGATCGGGTGGCCTTCATTTGTATTCAGAAAAAAGGATGAGATGAATATGTGGGTTCAACCAAGAAGAAAAAAGGTAGTAGGATAAGTAATTCACTTGGTCAGGCTAAACCTAGAGTAGGATACATAGATAGGTCCAATTTTAATTTTAATAATTTCTTTAACATCTACAACATTATGATGGAAATTTACAATAGCCACGTGGTTGTTTTGCAATGGTTAGGTGGGGAGGTTTGGTCCCCACAGGTCCCATGGTCCAATCTTGGGCAGGACTATGTACGCTTGAGAGATGCTCCACATGCAATTTCTTCTGTTGAAAATAAGTATGTATTGTACGAGAATAGATACTAAAACATGACATAATAGTTAAATAACAATTTGAAAAAGGGAGACCCGTATTTGAATAGATTACAACTTTAAGAACAATTGTTACCCACAACTTTAATTTTTGTACATAGATAGATTGTCTCTAATATGGTTCCCCAATGGTATTTGTGTGTACCATAAATGACCATTCTGAGTATGAAAACAACTCCAACTGGATATAATTAAGATTTTTTATTTTGATATTTTTAAGTATCAAGACAATTGCAGTAAAAAATAATGAGGTAACATAAGGCTTGAATGTAACTCTAGGCTCATAAGATATCCACATTCTCATAGTGAATTAGAAACTATAGATTGAATGCTTATGAACAATTAATATTAATGAAAAGACAAATTTCTAGATAAGATACATATATCCTATCCAAGGGTTGAGTTAAACACAACCTCAAATGACATATGCCTAAGATATAGTTTTCATAGTATGGTTCCCTTCGAGTGCAAGACATCATGCAAAGATTTCACCTCCACCTCTAAGGCTCATGCAATTGCCTAAATATGAAAAATTCAATGTGTTTTAATCACTTCACACAAACTCTAGAGCCTAGATAGGATCATCTAGGTGTGTGAATATTACCATTTGGTTTACAAGAAGCCATTTGATTAAAGCTATAGATTTTTTTCTTACATCGTATTAAATTGGACCACAAACTATACATTCAACTACATATCATATGACCCATTGGAAAGATATCTATAGCTAGTTCCTAGAGTTCAATTGATTCCTTACAATATATACACACCTCATCATATTACCATATTTTCTCACTAAGCCATGTTGGGAGGGTCTTACAAATATGTTGATTCATTGGCAATACAAATATCTTTATGATTATTTGTTCTGAGACATTTTTTCTAATCTTGAATTGGAAAAGTTTAGGTTTCAAATTAAACTCCATGTTTAGTAGGTATCCACATTCTCATTATGACTTAGCCAAGTCAGGGCAGTCACAATATATATGTTGAAATTCAACAAGAAAATTTCAGCACCCACGCCTAGTGAATTAAGCACCTACACTAGGGTGGGGCCCACAGGGCTAAATTTGGTTCATGTCTATTTTAGTTATCCCTTAATTAAGATGGACAATAAAATTTAATCTAGTCTTAAAATAACTTGTAATAGTTAACTGAGGGTGATAAACTCAGTTAGCTCATGAATTTCGAGTTAGAGGTAGTTGGTGAGGCATGCAGAGTAATTCTAGTTGTAATAGAGTTCAAAGTGCAGTGGTGCATTAGTTAATGCAGGTTGTAATAAGTTTAACTTAGTTAAGTGAGTTAAAATTAGTTGTGCTAGTTGTAACTGTTAGATACACTAGTGAGAGATCAAGTGAATTAAATTAATTAATTCACAATCAGTGATCTCACATGCAACTGAGGATTTACTCTTATTAGTTTCATGGATGTCAGATCCAGTGGAGGCCCAGGTTAGATCTAGGTGAAAGGGAAGTTGACTATCAGTTGTAGGATTATTGGGTTGGCACGCATGCAACCAAACACCCATTGGAGTGCCCATGATACTTGCGCAATCAAGGAAGGCCAAAATTCCTATTCTTTAGGAATTGCGCAAGCAAGGCAGGTTATCTGGAGGTAGTACATTGGCTAAGTATTAGTCAGTGTGAGACAATTAGTTGTGTATAGGAGGGCTCTTATGAGAAGAGTTGCATGTAACTGTTTCATGATTCCCTGTTGAATATACAATAGAAGATAGTGGGGTTTTGAGCAGCAAGCTTTCCCCATGAAAGTATCTGTGTTTTGTTTGATTTGATTCTTCTTTACTTCATGTGGTTGGCGATTGTGTTTTTAATTTTGCAAAAGATTTGTAGAAACAATTCAGTATTTTTAGATCAGATTGAATCCAAGATATACATTCTTGTTGTATAATTTATACATGGTATCAGAGCACAGGAAATCACAATTGTGAAGAAGGAGCTGAGTTTGTGATTGGATAGAATTCGAATTTGAAGAAAGACTTTCTTGGTGCTACAACTTATCCAGGATTGAAATGGATTTCAATGGCTTGAGGTTGGAGTATGCACTCGAGGGCAACTCAAACTATATTGATTGGAAGGATAGGATGGAGTTAGTACTTGAAGACAATGGCTGGAAGGAATTCATTGACAATGATGTTCCTAAACTTGTTGTGACAGATGCTGCAAATCTTGATGCATGGAAAAAGAAAGTGGCAAAGGCAAGGAGCATCCTATTGGATAGAGTATGAGACCACATTATCTCAAGCCTCCATGGGAAATCCACACCATAGAGCAACGACGACCATAGGAAATTGACGCTTAAAGATAAACTCAGGAAAATCAAGATGGAAAAGGGCGACTCCATACCAAAATATCTAAAAAAGTTTTTCCAATGTCAGGATGAACTGGGGAGTGTTGGTATAATTGTCGTTGATGATGATTTGGTGAGATTGGCTCTCCTAGGACTTCCCAAGGGTTGGCACCGTTATCAAGACTCTGTCAATGGAAGGGAAAAGCTTCCAGATTAGGAACAAATGTGGTCAGATCCAGTGCAGGAGGAGTTCAGACATAACACCAGAGATGGATCTTCATCTAAGAATGAAGATGAAGAAGATTGTGCTTTGGTTGCCAAGGAGAAGAAGGGGAAGGGGAAGAAATTACATTCCAAGTGTGAGTCCAAAAAATGAAAGAAGCAGGACATGTCCAAGGTGATGTGTTTTCATTGTCATGGGCATGGGAATTTTGTTACTAACTGTCCACAAAAGAAGAAGAACAAGAATGCTAGACGATCTGCAGCTGGTGAGGCTCTGGCCTCACAATTTTAGCTTGAATTCTCATTGATCGCATGCATGGTGTCAAGTGCATTGGGATCTATGTGGTATTTGGATAGTCACACTTCCTTTCACATGACGGGAGACAAGGAACTTTTTAGTAGCTTGGAGGAGAAGGATCTCCAGATGCATATTTAAATGGGTGATGACGGACGGTACAGTGCTACCGGGATTGGTACCATTACATTCCAGAGGTAGTCAAGTAAACCCTTTCAATTAAAAAATGTAACGCATGTACCAGGTTTGAAGAAAAATTTAGTCTCAGTCGCAATGTTGGAGGATAGAGGCTATGATGTTGTTTTTAGTGAAGGAAAATCCTTCCTGCGACACAAAACAACAGGACAAGCCAAGAGGATAGGGATTCGATTTAAGAATCTCTACAAGCTGGAGGTAGATGGCTGCGCAACAATGATGGGTAAGGTAGAAAAAGTGGTGAGCCGAGATGAGGGCGAATTATGGCACGAGAGATTGGGCCATCTTCACCATGGAGCCTTGAAAGTCATGCAACAGATTTATATTAGTCTTCCTAGGGGTACACTTGTGCAATCAGACACATGCAAGGATGTACTATGGGAAAATATGTAAAGGCCACCTTTCATGAGAAGGATAACCGAGCTTCGGGGATCCTTGAGAGAGTTCACACAGACATGTGTGGACCATTCTCTCTTGATTCAACAACAAAACATAAGTACTATATGATATTTTTTGATGAATTTTCTCGTAAGTGTTGGATTTTCTTCATGCAAAAGAAAGATCAGACATTCTCTAAGTTTCTTGAGTTTAAGGCACTAGTGGAGAAAGAGTCAGGGAAGAAAGTGAAGGCTCTTAGGAGCGATAATGGTGGAGAATACATCTCTAATGAATTCAAGAACTTTTGCAGCAAAGAAGGAATTCTAAGAGAACTGATAGCGCCTCATAACCCACATCAGAATGGGGTCGCGGAAAGAAAGAATAGAACGATCATGGGTCCAGCAGGAGTGATGTTGCATGATCAAGGCCTACTGATGCATCTGTGGGCGGAAGCATGCAACAAAGCGGTATTTTTGTAGAACCGTTGTCCTCATAGGATACTTGGCATGAGTACACCTAAAGAGGCTTTCACTGGTAAGAAACCTGATGTTTCACACTTTGAGATTTTTGGCTCATCTGTTTATGTGCATGTGACCAAGAGATCGATATTTTTGTGGGGTACACTGAAACACCCCACAACTATCGAGTGTATTTTCCAAACAACATAATGATTGTTGTGCGACGAGATATAAAATTCGACGAGGATAAAGCCTTGCAATTGTCCCTTGAGAGGGAGGTGGACTTGCATGCAGAGGAGGAACTGTTGGTTCCCAAGGATGAGCCTCAAGATGTGGAGTAGCCATATGCGGAGGATCATGGAGTGGAGGAAAAAACTCACGCAGAGCCATCATCAGAAATGGAAGAAGGCGCACCATGGAAGATGATAGATTGAGACTTGATGTTGCGGAGAATGTAGGAACCCCTGCTTCATAATGCAGACAGAGGCAGTCTCCTTACAGGTTTATTGGATACATGGCTCTTATGAGAAAATGTATTGTGACTAAACCATCTTCCTTTCATGAAGTAGTGCGACAACCAACTTGGGGTGATGCAATGGTGGAGGAGCACGACTCCATTGTCAAGAACAATGCATGGGAGATTTTCCCAAGATCGTTCGACAAATCAATGGTTGGATCTAAATGGATCTACAAGGTAAAGCAAGCTGTTGATGGGAGTGTGGAGGAATACAAGGCCAGATCTGTGGCTTGGGGATTCTCATAGATTGAGGCGATCGATTATGATGAGACTTTTGCACTTGTTGCAATGAACTCTTCCATTAGATCCATACTTGCACTCTCAGTGCACTTGGCCTGGAGCATTCATCAGATGGATGTGAAAACTACATTTCTCAATGGGACCATTGAGGAAGAAGTGTACATAGAGAATCCTGAAGGTTTCGAGATCTTCAACAATGAATTGCATGTGTGTTGACTCAAAAGAGCACTGTATGGGTTGAAGCAAGTACCTTGTGCTTGGTACACTCGGATAGACAACTATTTCACTGGACTGGGCATCACCAAAAGTGAAGCAAATGCAAACCTGTACTAGATTGTGGTTGAGGGTAAGCTATTGATTATTGTTCTTTATGTTGATGATATAATTCTGACTGGTGACGAGTAGCTGATACACTTATGCAAGGAGGATCTTGCAAGGGAGTTCGAAATGAAGGACATGGGACTCCTTCATTATTTCCTTGGATTGGAAATATGGTAGCGGGATGTTGAATTTTTTGTATCTCAAGGCAAGTAAGTGTCACATGGAGAGATGCAAACCCATGGATACTCCTCTTCTAGGAAATTGGAGGAAAGAGGATGCTAGTTCTAGAGAGGTAGTGGATGCTACTATCTACAGGCAGTTAGTTGGTTCACTAATGTACCTAGTGAACACTAGAACATACATTTGCTATGAAGTTAACTAGCTAATTCAAGCTATGGTTAAGCCTACCAAGATCTTTTGAAAGGCAGGGAAGCATGTCTTGAGATACTTGAGGGGCACATCAGAGTATGGTCTATGGTACATACGGATCGAGGGAGTGAAGCTTCAAGGCTTCAGGAATGCAGATTGGGTGGGCAGTCCATCAGACAGAAAGAGCACATCAGGAGAGATCTTCAGCATAGGATCAATAATAGTTTCTCGGTACATCAGGAAACAACGAACTGTGGCACTCAGTTAAGTGGAAGTAGAATACATGGCAGTGATTCAAGCTGCATGTGAGGCTATCTGGATGAGAAATATCATGGTTGGTTTTTTTGGTTCTCAGATGGATTCGACAATGATACATTGCGATAATCAAAGTTGCATTAAACTCTCGATTAAACCTGTGTTTCACGATAGGTCCAAGCATATAGATATCTGATACCATCTCTCATATATTCTGTGCAGAGAAGAATAATGTTGCTTTAATACATTCCCACAAAATATCAAGATTTAGATATTATGATGAAGGCGCTCACCAGGAGAAAATTCGAATACTATAGAGACATGATCGGGGTGAAGGATAATCCCTTTCTTTTTGAGAGGGAGTGTTGAAATTCAACAAAATTTCAGCACCCATGCCTAGTGCATTAAGCACCTACACTAGGAGTGGGGCCCACGGGGCTAAAATTTAGTGCATGTCTATTTTATTTATCCCTTAATTAAGATGGGCAATAAAATGTAATCTAGTCTCAAAATAACTTGTAATAGTTAACTAAGAGTGATAAACTCGGTTAGCTCATGACTTTCGAGTTAGAGGTAAGTTGGTGAGGCATGTAGAGTAATTATAGTTGTAATAGAGTTCAAAGTGCATTGGTGCATTAGTTAATGCGGAGTTGTAATCGATTTAACTCGATTAAGTGAGTTAAACTTAGTTGTGCTAGTTGCAACTATTAGATACACTATTAAAAGTCCGAAGGTGGATGATTAATATTAATTAATTCACAATCAATGATCCCACATGCAGGCGGTATTTACTATTGTGTGGGGTTGCATGCATGTCGAATCAGTGGAGACCCGGTTGAGATCTAGGTGAAAGGAGATTGACTATCATTTGTAGGATTATTGGGTTGCACCCATGCAGCGAAACACCCATTGGAGTGCCCATGATACTTGTGAGAAGTCAAGGAAGGACACAATTCCTATTATTTTGGGATTGCATTCATTAGGGATTTCTCAAGCAAGGCAAGTTGTCGGAGGCGATGAGATTGGCTAAGTATTGGTCAATTTTATGCATGACAGTGTGAGACAATTAGCAATGTACAAGAGGGCTCTTGTGATAAGAGTTGTATGTAATTGTTTCATGATTCCATGTTGAGTATACAATATAAGATAGTGGGATTTTGAGCAGCAAGCTTTCCCCTAAAAATTATCTGTGTTGTGTTTGATTTGATTCTTCTTTACTTCATGTGATTGGTGATTGTGTTTTTAATTCTGCAAAATATCTGTAGAAGCGATTCAGTATTTAACTTTAGTAAATTTTTAGATTGGATTGAATCCAAGATATACATGCGTGTTGTATAATTTCTACAATATATTTCCCACTGCATGATGACTTCAAATTCTTATCTCAACGGTATTCAAAATTGATTACTTTACATAAATTGAGATGATTCGTGAGACCTATATGTGTTCAATTAGGACATCTTTCTTAAAGAATTGAAAAGATAAATGTGCTAGCATTGAATGCAATATTCAGTAATTGAAAGGATAAATGTTGAATCCTATGATATTTAGACGAGAATCTCAAGAAATAACCATAATTTTAATGACCAAACATTGCCCTTAATGGCCTATAAAATCGAATTGACTTGATTAGAAAACAATATAATAAAATATTTTAGATGTATTGTCTCTAGAGACCTGTAAGATCTATGGGATGGAGTAAAATTTTGCAATATAATTTCTACAAAAATATCTACAGTTAGGTTGAGATCTACCTCAAGTTCTATGTATATGGTGTTGAGTAAAAGGTTTAAATAAAATTGTAAAAAATAATGGAAATTCTTTATTTGTTTTTTGTTACTTGTGTTGTTTGTTCAAAGGAAAATGAGAGGGTTAAGAAATTCAAAGGACAAGTTTTTGCATAACAAGATGAGCCTAATGTGGCATGGGCATGGTTACTCCATGGTGTCTCTATTGGTTTGACAATATCAAGATAATTTAGAGATTTTTATTTGAAGGATTTTAGTCTCCTTGTTGTGCTTGATATCTCATATCATCATCTCACAAAAATAGACAAGTTCATTGTAGTCATTAATGGGTTGGGTGTATAATATTGGCTCTTGATTTTTGGGAAATTTATTTTTCTATTCATTTTCTTGAATGATATCAATATTAAACAAGAATCTCAACAAATAATCGTCACTCCAATGACCAAACATTGCCCTTGAAAGCCTATTAAACCGAACTGACCTAATTAGAAAATAATAGACTAAAAATATCTTTAACTTAGTATCTAGGGAGATGACCCTTTAGAATCTATGGGGTGGAGTAAATTGTTGAAATATAATTTCTACAAAAAAGGTATGAAGTTAGGCAAACAAAGTAAAATTCTCAAATAAATTTTATAAAAAAACAATTTAAATAACTTATTTTTCTTTGTTATTTTTGTTGTTTTTTAGAGGAAGTTGAGAGAATTAAGCAATTCAAAGGAAGGGTTTTTGCACTGTAATATGAGCCTAATGTGGCATGGTCTGGTTACCCCATGACCACTCTCTTGGTCTGACAATGGAACGAACATTGGAGATTTTTGTCTCAAGTATTTTGGTCTCATTGTTGTGCTTGATATCTAAAATCATATTCTCATATAAATGAACTGCTTCATTACGTTGGCTATTGACGGGGGGTGGGTATATAATATTCATTCATTTATCTCAGGGCATTTATTTTTCTGTTCATTTTGTTGAAGGCTATGACTGTTAAATGAAAATCTCAGGGGATGGCCATCATCTCAATCGCCAAACATTGACCTTGATAACCTATTAAACAAAAAGATCTAATTTGAATTATTACCATTTTGGAGAGAACCATATTTCTTTGTTTTTTAAGCACATAGGGAAAATTTATATAAAAATATGGTACAATCTCATGGGAATTTGGCAACAAGATGTCACATGATTCAACTTGGTAACTAAGGTACGAAGGTTAACAGTTGATCAACATTTATTTTCTTAGTTTTCAAAAGACTAGCTTCAATTCCCAAGCCCCTTTCAAATCTTTGATAGAGTAATTTTCTATTGAAAATTATCCAAAGCTCATAAAAAAACATAAAAAATAATTATTGGTCATAGTTGAGGAAAATGGACATTTATTAAAGGCTCTCCCTTGTATAAGAATAACAACATATGATGTTAGTCAGAGTGCTAGGTCATTTACTATTTGTTCCTCTTGTGAGTTGTGTGAGAATCCTTGCCACTTGTAGGCTATTACTACACAACTATTTAAATATGAAAAATTTCAAATGATAACATTGATTTTATATGCTTTATTGTTGTGAAATCAGTCCTATGAATCATTTCCAATGACTACATGCCACAAAACTTCCTGATATAAATCATTGAAATATTCATTATATTTGTGAAAATTTTGCAAGTGTCATGTTTTGTTGTTAATTGGGGCTTGGTCGGTTGCTAAAGTGGGTGTGTTCCTATTTTACCACCAACGTTTAAATCCCCCCAAAGACATGTTTTTCTCTCCTGAAATTTGTTTCTTATGTAAGAGGATCATTCCATGTGGTTAGGATCACACACACACACACACACACACACACACACACATGCATGCATGCACACACGCACACGCGCACACACACACACAAAAACATATATGACAACATAGCAACTCTACATTTTATTCAACCCAAGCCTCAAGGGTATGCTATTTTATATGTCTTTATTGCTTTAAGAACTCACTCCAAAAACAATGTTCCACAAATATTTTACATGGTTCAAACCCAAAAATAATTATAGTAGCAAGTTTAATTGGAAAGGTGTTCATTTATTCTATGTAACCTTTTATGGCAAGGAAGTTGTAAGAAATATTTATGCTTTCAAAAAATAATTCAATATTTAATTGAATAAAAATGTTTTTGTTTCTTTGTTTCTTTTGGTTTTTTTTTATTAGTGATTTTTTTTCTTCAAAATGCATTCATTTAAAAATATTTTCTAGTTTAAAATATTATGATAAGATTATTGTAAATGTCCTTATTTCACAAATTTGGAACTTATGTAGTGAAGAAGTTATTAGAAAAGTTTGTCACTTTGAAAAACTAAGAATGAAAATGATAAATGCGCTTTTTCTTTCTTCAAAAATTTGCTTTGATGAATTAGAAAAGGTGGAGCAACTATAGCAAGTGGAAATAAATAGGGTTCAGGGCTCTTTGTGGCTCTTGGTTTTGCCTCTTCTTAGTTCGAATTGGGGCTCTAAATTAGTTTTTTCCTCTCTTAAATTATCTTCGTGGGCATTGGCCTCGATAATTTGTTGGGTTTCTACTATGTTGTGACATGGTATGCTGACATGGAGGAGTGATGTAGTCTGCTTACATGTGATATTGATGTGGCATAGAGGATAGGTATTGCAACCACCCCTCCCACATTTACCCAAATTCACAAGCCTGTCAAGGTAAACATGAGACAAAGATTTACCATGACATGAACCAACCTCCAAGCTTTAGTTATGGAAGCGGGGCCAATAAACTGACTTCTCACAAACATCACTCATGGCTACAAGACACTCAGTGATCAAAGTACCACCTCTAATGCCCAAACCTTGACTTGGGGTTTCTTTTCTCACATATTTAGCCCCAACCACATGAACAACAAGGCAAGGGTGTGGTCATCGCATGAATGACACTGCTTCCATGTGGTTATAGTCCAAAATCTCCAGTTCAGATTGTGCGGTCCTGAGACCTAAGCCACTTTTCTATGCCAGCCTCCAGAACACTGCCCAGAATTTCCTGTAACTTCTCATAATGATAAATAACATACTGAAAAAGTTAATCATACAAATATTGAATAAGAACTGACCCGAGACATGCCTAGTACGCAACAAAAAATTTGTCAAACACATGGAAGACATAAGAGTTACAAGTCATGAATGTATATATGATCATAATAGTCTAAGGTTCATCTAAGAAATGCTAAGAAGGCCCTATTCCCTCTCCACATAGCTGAAATAACACTTATTAGTCCATATATTCATCACCCAATAAATAACTAAACCATTCATGACAAGGGCCATAAATAACATAAATCAGGTAACCAACAAATAACTAGCAAATAACCAACATAAGAACCATGCCATATCAACCACAATATCACCAACATAATCACTACAAGTATGCATGAATCACATTAGAAGAATAGCTCTGATTTATATATGAAAATACCAACCAAGTCAAGACTTCCGCGTACCACCTGACGATATATAGGGTTGAAAAAAATACTTCTTTCAGCTAATCACCTATGTTCCATATTCCAAGCATGAAAATGGGATCTCATGGAATAAACCAAGACAAAACAAAACCAGGGATTCTAGAGGCTAACCACCTCAACCCTCAACCACAATGATTCCACCTCCACGGTCAGACATCACTAACACCAGCCAAATTGGTATCTACCCGTGCTATCCAGGGCTCCAGAAGCTAATAACTCAACCCACAACCTTCCAGGGCTCCAGGAACTAATAAATCAACCCACAACCTTCTAGGGCTCCAAAGCATTTATCTAACCCGGCTCAAGGGACTAGTAACTCAAACCACCAAGGGCTCCAGAGCATTTGTCCCAACCTAGGCTCCAGGACCAGAAACTCAACCCAAGTTGTTCCAGGGCTTCCAGAGCACTTGTTCTAACCCAAAACCATAAGGAATTATGAGCACCAATAAGAAAACACTCAAGTGAAAAAAACGCACAACACCATGACTATCTAGGAAATAGAAAGGCAAGGCTAAAACCAATATCAATCTAGGTAATTGTCCATGTCAATAACAAAATGTAACCAAAAAATCACATGCATATACCATGCGTTCATAAATCAACAAGGAAATCACACATACAACCTGTTACTTACAAAGCAACCTGACTGTATTTGTTGATCCAATTGTTCCCTTGCACTTTCTTGCTTTGCTTTGCCTTCTTTCTCCAATCCAAGTGAAAACTAAAGTGCTCCAAGAATGCTATAGTGTGCAAGGGTATGAGAGAATATAAGAGAGCTTCAAAATTGAATTGACAAAAAGCTACAAATTGATCCTCTAATGCCTTTTTATCTTTGAGGCCTCTATTTTCTTCATTTTCTCTTTAATTTCCTCTTGGAAATATGTGACCCTCCTTCTCCCTTTTCTCCTATTTTCCTTTATTTTCATAAATAAATGACAAGTAATGCCTCTTTGCCTTTGATAATTTCCATAGCCATTAAATAATTGCCAGTAATACCCATCATTATGTTTTACCGAGCATTCAACTTGGAATACATGTCCCATGACATTGGTCTTATTTTATTTACATAGAAAATCAACCAGGGGTTGTTACAAAACCCTCTCCCTTGGGGGAACACTGTCCTTGGTGTTTAATAACACTTATAAACCAGTAAAACACATGCTACGCATGGATATTTATAACACATCTCTATGTAACATTTGCATCATATCATACTGCTAAGACCATGGCCATCATACCATCAACACCATACAACTTATTGGAGCTTTGTAACACAACTCGATGCAGTATTTATATACGTATTCATATATAGACATAACCAAAACACAACATCAAACACATATATCAGAATACCTTCGCTCAACCAGTGAATAAAGAAGGATACATATCCCAAATTTGATCATCCGTCTCACATGTGGCTTCATCGAGCCCAAAGTGTTTCCATTTCCCTTTAACTTGATCGATTGTTCGATTCCATAGCATGAGAATATTTCACTACAAAATGCATTGAGGTTTTAGCTGGAATTCTCCTTCTGGTTCCACCTGCAATATATACTAGTCAATCACATGTTCAATATCCTTCACATATAATTTAAGTAATGAAACATGGAAAACATCACAGACTTTCATTGTTGGAGGAAGTGTAAGTCGGTAGGCCACTGGTCCAATCCTCATAAGGATCTGCAAAATTCGGCAATACCGATGTGCTATCTTGGCACATGATCCAATCCTTAAGGAGATCCTCTTGGGTTTGATGCACAAGTACACATGGTTCCCATCCTGAAACTCCTTAAATACCTATTGTCGATCTGCATAACTCTTCTGCCTTTGATGTGTTTCCTTTAGATTCTTCTTGATAACTTGAATTTCATGTTCCATCTATGCCAACATGTCTATTCCAATCAACACCCTATTCACTAGATCACTCTAAATAATGGGAGTATTACAACTCCACCCATAAATTTCCTCAAATTCGATCATCTCCAGGGACTCCTGATACCCAATATTATATGCAAATTCTACCAGTGGAAGATACTCCTCCCACTTCCTATGCTGATGCATGACATGCATTATTAATATGGCCTCAAGAATCCTATTAACCATATTTTTATATCCATATATATGCGAATGATAAGATATAATGAAGTCTAAACCTATCTTCAAACATGTAAACAACTCTTTCCAAAACCTGGAAGTGAACTTGGCATCTTTTTTTGACACAATATTCTTAGGAATACCATGCAACCTCAGTATCTCCCTGATGAAAATTTGAGTTATATCATTAGCTAAGTTCATAGAATTAATTGCCATGAAATGAGCTACCTTGGTAAACTTGTCAACCATAACCATAATAGAATCATGCTGCTTCAATGTCCTTGGAAAACCTGTAAGAATTCCATGGAAATGACCTCCCATTTCCACTCTGGAATCAGAATCAACTGCAATAAACCACTTGGATACTTGCACTTTGCTTTGATCTGCTGACAATCTAAACATTTCGCAACATACTCAGCCACCTCTTTCTTCAATTTCAGCCAGTGATATAACTTCTTAACTGTTATCAATGTCTTTTGGTATCCTAGGTGACCTGAATATGGCTTGACATGAAATTCCCTCAAGATAAGCTTATTGAGCTCGTTTTTGTTTGACATATAGATCATGTCCCTAAATATGACAAAACCGTCAGTCATGAGATGATAATCCACATCTTGACCACCTATACCCTGTTGTTGTAACCCGTGCTTAAGTTGATGGTACCTGTCATCCCATTGTCCTGCCTGCAAGATTCGCTCCTGCAAGTATGTCCCATACGAACTCACTATTGCAATGTGATTCACTTATAATCTTCTAATCAGACCATATGCATCCCTATTTTCCTTTACCTTAATGTACCTGACATCGAAGTCAAACTAACTGCGGGTAGCCAACCATCTAGCTTGTTTGACATTCATAATGGGTTGGTCAAACAAGTACCTAAATCCACTATGATAATGCATCAAAATGAACCTCCTGCCAAGAAGATAGTGTCTCCACATATTCAATGTATGAATGATAACTTCCAATTCGAGATCATGAGTCATGTAGTTTGCTCATCCTCATTCAATTTCCTTGACTCATAGCTGACTAGATGTTCTTCTTGCATAATAACTACACTAAGTCATCTCTTGCAGACATCTGTACATACCGCAAACTATTTTTCTAGATCTGCAACCTTCAAGGCCAAAAAATTTGCAAGAAAATGCTTCAAATTCTCAAAAATAGCCACATACTCCTTAATCCATTCAAACTTCTTCCATTTTCACTACAAATATGTAAGAGGATAGGTAATCTGTGAGAAGTTCCTAATGAACCACCTATAGTAATCTTCTAGTTGCATGAATGATCTGACCTCATCCACATTTCAAGGACTTTCCCATTCCCTGATAGATTTGATCTTTTATGGGTTCATTACTATACCTTCCTTGGAAACAACGTGCCCTAAATAATGAACTTTTGTTTGAAAGAAAATGCTCTTACTAAGCTTGGCATACAACTGATGCTCTCTCAACAATCTCATTGCTGCTAGATGTTTTGCTTGCTCTTCCTCATTCTTAGAGTATATCAATATGTCATCAATGAATACTATCACAAACTTGTCCAGATAAGGACACAACACACTATTCATCAAACACATGAAAGTAGATGGAGCATTAGTAATACTAAAAGGGACTACTAAAAACTCATAATTCCCATACTTAGTACGAATTTCGGTTTTATAGATGTCCTCTTCTTTGATGCGTACATGATGATATCCTAATCTCAAGTCAATCTTTGAAAACATTGTTGCTCCCTTCAACTTATCAAATAAGTAATCAATCCGTAGCAAAGGATACATGTTCTTTATAGTCACCTTATTCAACTACTTATAATTAATGCACAACATGAGAGTACTATCCTTATTCTCCACAAACAATAATGGTACACCCCAAGGTGACACACTTGGCCTAATGTATCCCTTAACAAGCATTTCCTTATGTTTCAAATTTTCCACTAATTCTGGAGGGCTCATCGTGTAAGGTACCTTCGATGTTGGTGCTACTCCCGACATCAACTTAATAGAAAATTCCACTTCCCTGTGAGGTGGTAACTCTGAAATCTCTGCTGCAAATACAGCCTGAAATTGCTGCCAAACCGGATACCTCTTCAAGACTTCATCATCCTCAACATCCTTCCCTTTTTCCCTAGAAATATGAACTGCAAACAATACACATCCTTTCCTACTACTGCACTTTTCCTACATAAATATAACCATTCTTACTGATGTTGGTTCTTCTTACCATGCAAGATTTTCTTCTCTTCATCATCATCCAAGCACTCAATAGCCTTATCATAGCAATCTACCTTGGTCTTGTGAATGTACAACCAATCCATACCCAAAAACATATTGTATGATCCCAACGAAATCACATTTAGATGTGCTGATGTAGACATACCGTTCAACTCAAATGCACAAGATCTTACCCAATGTTGAAATATTTTCTTGGTAACTATAGCCAACTCCACCAACCAAGAATCTGTATGCACTTCTTTATTCAAATAAAACTTATCCACCAGGTTAGGACTAATATAACTATAGTTAGATCCAATTTCAATTAAAAAAGAAACAACTTGATCATAAATCTTACCTTCCATCTCGATAATAGATGCCTGATGATCAACTTGCCTATTATCTAATGCTGCATAAATCTGAGGAATGCTTATCCAACATCCCCAACTGTCTATGCCTCCTGAGCATTGTAAATATGAGGCATTCCACTCTAACGTTGTGGATTATATCTCTTGTGATGATCCTTGTCAAAAGTCTAACACTGGAAAGGCTTCTTGCCATCACCCTTGTTCTGCTCCTTAGACTAAAATCCCTGTCCTTTGTCAACTCATTGAACTTATTGTGTGACACTACATTATCCTTGTCATATGTATCCTAAGGTTTTCCTCTCTTCTTAGCCCACTTTCTTTACTCTTCTCATTACATTTCCAATCCTTTTTAGACCTTGTTTTGCACTTCAATTTCTCATAAAAGTGCTTCAAATTTTTGATGGATTCGTCCAATGATCTGGCCTCATCAAACTCAATCCTATCTTTGAATGATACCAATAACCCACTGATGAATCTCTGAATGTTTTATTTCTCCTCCTTAAGATAAGGCACATATCTCAACAAATCCAAGAATCTACGAGTATAATCCTCATGAGTCATAGATCCCATCTTCAACTCATAAAACTCATTTTCCCTATCATCATAATATATTTCAAATATATACTTCTTCCTGAAAAGTCTCTTGAACTCACTCCAAGTAAGATCCTCTTCTCAAATTCCTCATACATTCTTCACATCTTCCCACCAAATGTTTGCTTTTCCTTTGAGATTGAAATTAGCTATCTTGGCTTTCATATTTTCTGAATAGTCATCCAATATGAAAAACTTATTCATCCAAAGAAACCAAGATTCTGCATCTTGTGACTGCTTCACTTCTCCATCAAATATATGACACTTTTCTTTCTTAAAATCCTCTGGAAAGTACTACTTCTCACCCCTCCTATATGGATGGTGGTGGTGATGATGATGGTGTCTCTCTGAACTATAACTAGAATAGAACCCACGGTCATTACCCGTCCTTTGAGGTGTATCTAGGAACCTACAATCTATGACTGTGTCATCCCTGTCAAACTTATATCCCAATTGAGACCTACTTCCATATGCCCCATTGGTCCTTTCCTGTTGTCCATGAATGATCCTAAGTTGTCCTTGTATTTTCAAATAAAGGATGGCTACATTAACTTCTGCTTGCTTCTCCTGTGCCCTGGCAAGTCATTCCTGTGACTGAATGGTCCTGTCATTATGTGCCTTACAACTCCTGATATATGATTTCAAACTTCTCAATGTATCTTCTATGTCAGGCGAGTAATCATCGCCATGTTGTTCATCTGATCTGTAGGGATAATCACGTGAATTGTAGTCCACCAGTCTGCTAGTCATATTGATCTTCTTCTTATTCATGCAAACATACCATGTGAGATAAACCAAATATAAACATGATCGAACACACCTCGGTGAAGCTTAGAGTAAGCTATCTCGTCCGCACAACCAATCTGAACTAGTAGAACATATGTGTATATAATGAAATCAACATTTCAATCATCTCAACATCAACATCATGACGACATAAGACCATAACAGTGACAATCACAAAGCATACATAGAAAACACATTAACAATTAACATGCATACACAACAATCATACCTTGCCCATCGAGTCCAAGTGTTTGAACTTGGGAGCTTCGATACCACCTTGTGGTATCAAATATCACCCAAAGAGAATGGAAACCCGTTCTGATACCACCCTATAACCACCCTTCCCACATATACCAAAATTCACAAGCCTACTAGGGTAAACATGAGATGAAGAGTTACTATGACATGACTTGACCTCGAAGCTTCAGATATGGAAGTGGGGCTTAAAAACTGACTTCTCACAAACATCACTTAGGGCTACAAGACACTGAGGGACCAAAGGACCAACCCAAGTTCCCAAACTCTGAGATGGGGATTCTTTTCTCACATCTTAAGCCCCAAATTCATGCATAATAAGGCAAGGGTGCAGTTATATAGCTTCAACTACACACATAACACTGCTTCCATGTGATTATAGCCCAAATTATCTAGTTTAGAGGGTGCGGTCTCGAGATCTGAGCCACTTTTCTGGGCCATGTTGAGATTGCAACAAGATGATGAGCTGTGGAAAGAAGTCGCCTTCACTAAGTGGGCCCACAGGGTATTTTTGGCGCAAATTCTATTTTTAGACATATGGATCATATTCTATGAGTTGCAGGATGCTATTTTTGGATGGTTGGTCAAGTTGGAAAAATAGATGGACTTCTATTTTTAGACATATTGGGCAGAATCTATTTTTAGATTGCCAGTCTAAAAATAGATATGTCGAATATTATTAGCTCTTAATAATATTTGGACTATAAACATTATCTTATTCTCTTGGAGCACTTCAGTTAAGTGCACAGATGTGGCACAAGAGCTGACAGAAGGAATTACGCTATTCCTGAGGGTTAAGTGGAGCTATTGCATGGATACTTCAGTTAGAACTCATGTGACAGAGTTTGGTGGAGTTGTAGAAGTAGTTGGTGG
Organism: Pinus albicaulis; assembly: GCA_034641835.2. Lineage (NCBI taxonomy): Eukaryota > Viridiplantae > Streptophyta > Pinopsida > Pinales > Pinaceae > Pinus > Pinus albicaulis. Next base: position 580,031,895 of record CM076570.1, read on the forward strand.
AGTTGTGTTCAGTTTAACTGAGTTAAACATAGTTGAGCTAGTTGTATCTAATCTAACTGATTGATACACTAGTGAGAGTGGTGTGAATTAATTATTAATTAATTCACTAATTATTAACTCATTAATCAACTAAAGAATAAATCAGTTAACTACAGTGCATGGACAGTTTCAGTGGAGACCAGTGAAGAGGTAGGTGAAAGAGCAGTGTGACTATCAGTTGTGACTATACTGTTGCATGATTTGCAACAACCAGTGATTGGAGATGCCAATGAGGATTGCGCAGTACAAGCCAGGTGGTTCGAAGTTATTTATGAGCCATTCTTCAGCATTGATTACGCAATAGAGGCAGGCTATCAAGTGGCAAAGATTGGAGCATGTGTTTTTCTAGATCTAGCTTGATTAGTGTGTAGCAATTGGAGATTGTACTGAGAGCTTGTGAGGAGCTTTGTATGATGATTGTTACATGATCTCTATGACATATAATATACAGATAGTTTGGGGTTTTCAGCTTTAAGCTTTCCCATGAAACACTATGTTCATATGTGTGATTGTTTATGGTTTTAATGTGCACATGCGATTGTTTTTATTTCTGCAATTAATGATCAATGGTAGAAGAGATTCTGTATTGTGGATGAAGTTAAAATAGTGTGTGATCAGGAGAATCTCAACGAATAATATATCAGTTATTCAAACTTCTACAGGCTAGATTCTAGATCACTGCCCATAACTTCCTATAACTTCTTAGAATGATAAATAACATAATGAAAAATCTAATCATACAAAACTTGAATAAGAACTGACCTAGTACATGCCTAGTACACAACAAACAATTTGTCAAACACTTGGAAAACATAAGAGTCACAGGTCATGAAAGGATATCTGATCATAATAATTTTAGATTCATCTAAGAATGACCAAGAAGGCCATACATTCGTCACCTAATCAATAACTAAACCATTCATAATAAGAGCCATAAATAGCATATCATGTAACCAACAAATAACCAACATAGGAACCTCAACCATAATATCACGAACATAATCACTACAAGTATGCCTGAATCATAGTAGAATAATAACTTTTATTAGTATATGAAAATACCAAGTAAGTTAGGGACTTCCATATACCACCTGACCATAGATTGGGTTGAACCAAATATTTCTTTCAGACAATCACCCTCGTGCCATATTTCAAGCATGAATGTGGGATCTCATGGAGTAAACCAAGACAAAACCAAACTAGGGCTTCTAGTGGCCAACCACCTCAACCCTCAACCATAGTGATTCCACCTCCACAGTGGGACATCACTAACACGAACCAGATCGGTCTCTACCCAAGCTGTCCAGGGCTCCAGGAACTAATAACTCAACCCACAACCTTCCAGGGCTCCAAAGCATTTGTCCCAACCTAGGCTCCAATACTAGTAACTCAACCCAAGTTATTTGAGGGCTTCTAGAGCATTTGTTCCAACCCAAATCCATAAGGAATTATGAGCACCAAAAAAAAAATAAAAAAAATCAAGTGGAAAAACCTTCAACACCATGGTTATCCATGAAATGGAAAGGCAAGGCTAAAACCACTATCAATCCAGGAAATGATCCATGCCAATGACAAAACGTAACCATAAATCACATGCATATACCGTGCATCCATAATTCAGCAAGGAAATCACACATGGAACATGTTACTTGCAAAGTAATTCGGCTGTAGCTGCTGATCAAATTGTTCCCTTGCGATTTCCTGCATTCCTTTGCCTTATTCACCAATCCAAGTGAAAAATAGAGTGCTACAAGCATACTCCAAGAATGATCTAAGTGTCAAAAGTACGAGAATATGAGAGAATATAAGAGATCTACAAAAATGAACTGGAAAAAAGCTACAAACTGATCTTATATTGCCTTTTTATCATTGAGGCCTCTATTTTTATCATTTTCCTCTATTTTCTCTTTGATTTCCTCCTGATGCAAATTTATGACCCTTCATCTCCCTTTTCTCCGATTTTCCCTTATTTTCATAAATAAATGCCAATCAATGCCTCTTTGCGTTTTCCAATTTCGATAGCCGTTAATTAATCACCATTAATACCCATCACTATGTTTTACCCAACATTCAACTTCGAATACATGTCCCATGACCTTGGTATTATTTTATTTACATAAATCAGCCAGGGTCTGTTACATGTATGGACGATGTGTCATGTTGAAGTGGCATGTGTTACACAGTAATTTGTCACCCTGCTCACTTCTCGTCCCCGATCCTGAAGTGCCCTAGGATGAAGACTGTGCAGTATATCCACCATGGAAAATACATCAAGATATCCCTTGAATATCAACAAAAAGACGCCTTGAAGATTTTCTGAAGAAGCTTAGTTCAAAACCTAAATTTATGGGTCAATGCTATTTGCAAGTTGCCTACCCGTGCTGATGGCATGTTGCAATACTTTAACCTAGCACCACCAACACACTTTTAATGGGAAAAAATGTGATGAACCCTTTCTGGCAGTGTTTAAGCAAATGGAGAAGAAGCTTCATGCACTAGCAGCTTCCAGAACGACGAGATGGATATGGTTTGATGCAGATATGCTCGAGCTCTCTCATTTGGAGCTCTTGATCTTATCATTAGGGAATTTTCCCTTGATAAGTGGGCCTTCCTCCTTCTTTTATGGATCCATAAATCCTTCTCCCTACATATATATTGAATCCCATCCTTCCACTACTGGTTGGTATTACCTGGATATTAATCCTCTACATCCCTATGCTATGATTATGCTCAATTTTCCACTTTGAAGAAGGAATTCTTGAAGAGCCTCAGTTTGGACTTGGACATCACAAAAGGGAGGTCTCCAACATCAAGGACATGGTTGTATTCTTCCTCTTTTCTATCATTAATAATAAATCCGATGTTTCACTTTTCATAGTTTTCTAGATATCTATGCAAGTAGCCTAATGCTCCTTGATCTGTTAGGTAGTTTCTATTCGATGTATGCTATGTATCTTGTCACGTTCCTTGTCATTGTCTCTTGATCTCTTATAGGTATTCAGACACCACAAGTAGCAAGGAGCGAGCCTAAAGGATCGTGGATTCAAGGTCTTCACCAAAGGACTGGAAAATAACATCAGGAAGAGGTGGGTTCTCTTCTTCTTCTTCCGCTTTGAATACAAACTAGGATAGGGTCATTAGTTAGTATGGTGCATTGCTAGACCCACTCTAGGGCGAGAGAGATCACCTCTATCCACAAAGGGGATTGTCTTCAAAACAAAATTGGTGACTCCACTAGGGAGCTATAGCCTCTTTGTGTCTTCTTCTCCAATTTGTTTTTTTGATCAGTTTGACCGGTCTTCAAGATCTGAGTCTGTTCAGGTCTCTATAGGTCTGCATAGTGCTTGATTTTTTCTTTAGAGTGTCAAGTCTGGTTTGATTATTGAAATTATTTTTATTTTTTCTTTTATTTCTCACCCAATGCTTTTTTTGTCCTTACAGAAGAACCGAGAATGTTGTTTTATATAAAACAATCGAGCTCATCTACCTTTCAACACGATTTTGACTTTCACAGGTGCACTGATATGACAGATTAGGAAAAATTAGGGTTTCCCTTCAGTTTCCACTGTGTCTTGGCCTCTGAGGTGTCTTTGTAGTCTTATATGATCTGGTGCCAGTGTGTTTAGCTTGATTTCCTTGCTTGAGTGATTAATTTGTTTCGTTCACTCTGTTTTGTGTTTGAGTGAAGTTTGATCACCCTCTAGGGTTTCTAGGTAAGTTTTCCTGCACTTGTCGCTTGTGTGTGTCATCAAGAGATTGGTTGGATCTGTATGAGGGCCGTGCTGCAATCATTCGAAACACTATTTAATATTACTTTTGGCTTTTATTTGCAAAGTTGCTTTCATTTGCACTAAATCATTATTGCACTTCAAAATCACATTTGATTTACTCTCAAACATAGATCATGATTGTTTGATTTGCAAGTTTGAGAGTGTATGTTTATTTCGATCTCCCATTTCGAAAGAGAAAAGTGAAAGTAATTTTCGTTTAGATCTTTTGAATTGGTTTGTTCCTCTTCATTTTGAAAAAAAAGAAGTGAAAACCATTTTCATTCAAGTACTTTCAGAACGATTTGTTTTCCATTCAAAAAAGAGAAAGTGAAAAGAAATTTTCATTTTGATTCGTTGTCTGTTTGGTTAGTTTTGCTTTGATTGGTTCATTAATTGCATTAGTTTGAATTTGAGCATCCAAAGTAAAAGAGAAAAAAAATATGTTTGGTGCTTCTTAGTGAAGAAATAAGTGATTTCATTTTCAATAAGATTGCATTTGGGGATAGTGAAAGTGAATTCATTTTAGAGTTGCATTTTAGTAATTTTGAGCTGGTTGGGGGGAATCATCGCTTGTTTGTTGTATTCTTGTTTGCACTTTCTCCCTCATTAGTTGAGATTTCATCAAAATGAAATGAATTTTTTTTTTTTTTTTCATTTAGCTGCATTGTAGGGATTCAGGTGAAATCACTTTGAGCACGAAATTGAAACGTAATCAAAGATCAACTTTAAGATTTATTTAATTAACCTTAAGGAGAATTTGGAATTAATGAAAACATAGAGAGGTCTAGGCTAGAGACATGTTAAGATGTCCTTAAGCATAGCAACTATCGCTAACAACCTATGTTGCATCCGGGGATGATATCCTGTTGCACATATGGAAGTATATAGGACTATGCTCTACATATGAAAAGTATAAGGGGGAAATCTCATCGAACAATTACACAATAGACAACGCCACTACGGACTGAGCTCCCACGTACCATCGAGTATATTTTGGGAGACCCCACTAGGTTGAAAACTTGCCATAGGTAACCGAGTCGGCCTCCTTGTAGACTTGATACACTGAAGAAATTTTTTTGGGAGATTGGCTGCCATACATCAAATCCTTGGTTCACCAAGGTGTATATTACAGTTCACAGATGTTTGGTAATCCATTTTTCCTAGATTAGCCTTTTTTATTTTTGTTGTTAAATTCTAAAAAATTATTGCCCACGGAAGAAAATATTACCCGTGAAAAACTCATAATATCTTAGGTTGAGACCAATGACAATAGTTCCTGAGATTACCAATTAGGGAATCCCATTACAGGGGAATCCTGGTCCTTTTCCTTCTTTTGGAAATTTTGGCCCTCCCTTTATGGAAACATTGTCCCTCCTGGGATTAACCATTGGTTTTCTAGTTTGGTTATTTTCAACCCCCATGGTTCCGAATGTCCAAGCCGCTTCTTAACCAAGTTATCCTCCACCTAAAAAATGTCAACCTCATATTGATCCTAAGGTTGATCCCTCACCTTCTCCGAATGTTTCTTCATCCTGTTCTTCCTCTTCACCTAGTGAAAGTCAGGATTCTAGTAACTAGGAAGCTAAGAAGAAGAAGAAGAAAAATAAGCAAGGGGTCAACCCAACAACCATTTCTACCAATGCAACTGATGTTGAAAAATCTTGCATTCAGTCTCGCAAAGTCAATATACCTTGCATGTTATGTAAGGATGATCACCTTATTAGGGATTTTACTGGCATTCCCAGGATATTAGAAGTATGGTCCACCTGATCACATCAGCCTTTGTCATCGGCCTCCGGAGATCATGCTGGTGATAAACCTTCAAATTGTGATAGTAAGGCCCATGTGAAAAATGGGAAGTAAAATTTCCCTGTAAATTATGCGAAGGGAATAATCCCATTCAAATTTCTCCTTATATGGATGAAGCCTCCAAAGTTTTGGATAATCTTATAGCTTCTTAGACTTTTCTTCATGTTGGGTACCAAAATCTTTCCTATGATCCTTCGCTAGTTGATCAAGTGATTGATCAAAATTCATCTTTGGTCAATCCCACTCTATCTGATCGTGAACCCCATGAGTCTGTTCCTGACCAACCATGGTTGAGAAAATGGTCAACCTGATTACAACTTCAGTTGATCAGGATTTTCCTGTAGAAAGTGAACCTCATACCATTCAGGTTATTTTTGTTTCTTCAGATTCCCATGAATTGTAGGGAAATCCTCCTGTTCCCATATAAGAGGATGATCCCCCCCATTCACGAAACACAAGGGGGAAGTTCTCCTGTTCCCAAGACACCCCATCCAAGTAGTCTGGTCACTTCCTTTGATTGGAAACGACTAACATGATACTGCCTTCATTATTACGTGCCCTTTGAGATCAAAGTACAGGCCTATAATTTGGCTGTACCTAGCACAATAATAGATGAAGGCACATATGTTAGTATTCTGGCATCAACTACTAGGCAAGATTTCGATTCTTTGCAGCTTGTGAATGCTATCCAGAACCTATTAGCTTTTAACAGAGGAACAAGTCAACCGTTAGGGATCCTTTCTAAGTTGCCTATTACTTTGGGAGGAAATATTGTCTATATAGAGGTGATGGTTGTACAAGGCCCTTTGGATTTTAACTTACTCCTTGTGCGTGACTATACTTATGTCACGGGAGCTCTTATCTCCTCTCTCTTTCATGTGATCTGTTTCCACATGAAGGAAGAATTGTGAGAATTGATCAACTTTCTTCATAAATCCTAATTTGGCTCCCAGCCAACCAACATCCCTAAACATGTCAATGGTATTCTCCTCACTTGTTGGAGCGGGGTCCCCTGGGGCACAATTTTTGATGTAATTTTGTATAAGTTTTGTATATGCACGTTGCGTGAATGAGTCAAGGGGCTTTGGGGTGGGTCAAAGTCCCTAATTTTGATGTAAATGGGTTTAAGGGTAAACTGTGGGCCTCAAACCATGGTTTGAGACCATAGTATTTGTGTGCTAAAGGAATATAAATAGATAGATCGAGTATAATGAAAGTATTTAGAAAATGAAGTTGATAGATGATTATGATATGTAATATGTTGTAAAGGGTTTTTGTCTGGGTTGGGTTGAAAGGCTCCTGCTGGTTGTGTGCAAGGAGACCTAGTCCTAGCTGTGTGCAGAGTGCACTGGATATGTGCGCGGAAGGGTTATGTAAGGGAAAGTATGATATGTATGGAATGGACCTGAATTAATATAAAGGACAAATTTTGGTGAACTTGCTATGTTTTTGCTTCTAGTTATTTATCTACTATTTCTGTTAAGGTCACATTGTTTTGATTATTGATAATTGCGCGAGGATATCTGTTATGGTTATGTATGCATATTGTTGGTTGATATATCTGCTTAAGTAATTTCACATTGTTTAGATCTGGATCTAGTTCTGTTGTGATTTATCTGCGCTTAAGCGATTTGTGACTCTGTCTTATTCTGTTAAGGATTGCGCACATTATGTGATTCTGCCTTATTCTATTGCGTGCATCTGTTTATGATTGATACAATTATGTATTCTATTTTCTTAGGGCCACTTCATTATTTTCCCCCTCAAGGTGTGGAAAACTGGTTCCAACACCCCCCCATATTGCTTCCAGTGAGACTTTGATCTGCGCAAGTAGGTCATTATCAAAAGGCCAGTAGTTGGAGGGTTTGTTGGTTTCTCCATAAAATCTGAACCTGGGTCAGGACCCCTCAAGCCAAAAAATGGTTCTATTTCCAGGACCAGGATCATTTTGAGGGAGATTTTATGTTGTGGCATCCTTCACTAAACGAATTGCAAGATTGGATGGATAGAAAGATCCTTGAATTCACCCTCCAAGAGAATCAAAGTGCTAAGCTATCTAACGAACAATGGGTATAGAAATATATTTTTTACATAAGTGCACGAAATATTATTTTGCTCCTTTGCGCACAAGCTATAGGAGTGGGTGACGCACTTAGCTGAATTCAATACCTACATAAAGGATGACGCAGTCACTGAGTGAACTCCTGAATTGATCCAACAAGTATAGAATCTAGATAATAAGATCACCCATGCGGTATATCATTGGATCGATCACCTACTGGGATGATTTGTGACTGAATTTTCCATTAATAATTAGTGGCATATTCTGAAGCAGAAAGAAGGTTTTTCAAAGGCCCTAGAGGTAAGTTCCCGCGCTCACTGAAATTGTTTTCGAAAATGATATTATGTGAAAAAGCTTGTTTTTGTGAACATATTGCTTGAATGGTTCGAAGAGGATTGAATACGTGCAGTGGAAAATTTTACTGCGAAGACTCTAAAAAATTTATTTATAGCCCTTTGAAGCCTAGATCTGAGAGCAAAGGTGAACCAGAAACTAGTAGCTCTAGTGACTCTGAAGGAGAAAGCTCATCACACCAGAAACCCTTGAGTTTGTTTCCAACCCCATCCACTCCACTTATCCATTCACATCACAGAACACCCACTCCACCGCGCAGTCCATCTCCACCACCACCTCCACCTCCCCCATAAGTAGACATGGCTGCATCAATGAAGTTACCTAATTTCAGAGGCATTGGAAATGAGGATACTGACCACTTATGGTTTGTGACTAAGGCTGTGTAGCAGGCTCAAAAGGTTAAAAATATTGATATTAGGAAGGCACAACTGGCTACTAATTTCCAATATCGTTCATTAGATTGGTACATCAGATATGCTCAAGAAAACCCTAATGCTACCTTGGAAAAAATAAATCTACCCTAAAAGAGCAGTTTAAGAAGCCTAAGTCATACGCGCAACTGGTGACAAAAATGAAAGAGATTCGTTAAGAGGCTAATGAATTTGTATGGGAGGCCGATCAAAAACTAAAGCGCAACATCAAAGATGGTGGATTTGTTATTGATGATACTCAACATAAGGAATGGTTCATTGATATGTTGCTCCCACATCTGCGCTAGCCCTTAGGTCAGCAACATATTTCCACACAGGCTGAGGCTATGGAGGTTGCCATGAAATTGGAGGCTACCTCAACACCTGTTGCACTAGGAACTCAACAAATTCAGAATCATTTGGAAGCCATGCATCTAGAAATTCAAAGCCTGCGCAAGGATAAGGGAAAGGTGGTCTGCATAGAGGTTTGATGTATAAAATGTAAAGATTATGGGCACCAAAAAGATCAGTTCCTTGTCTTCAACAATTATCTGAACATTGGAGGTCCTAGTGCATTAGAGAGTCCTGTATGGTGCACAATCTGTCAAATCGCTAGATTACATGAAACATATTCCTGCCCAAGGATGATAAAGTATTACCCTGACTTGAAGCAACTGTTTTTCAAATTCTGTTCGTCATTATGGCATGATGAGCAGCACTGCCGCACTTATGATATGATGTTAGACAAAGCTGAAATATATTGAATGCAATTTGAGCCTACATCACCAATATCCCCTTCTAGGCGCGAAGGATTTCGAGGGAGAGGAAGAGGTCGAAGAGGTGGATCAACTTGCCGAGGAAGAGGACAAGTCATTTGCTATAATTGTGGAGATTTTGGCCATTATGCACGCGACTGTCTGAATCCAACACGATAGTCCTGCAGGTATTGTAGACAATTTGATCATGTCATAGAAGATTTTCCTATCTTGATTGCTAAAATGCAGGAAAAGAAGACACATACTCCAACACAAAATCTTCAGATGGTGAGAGTTGAAACCCGTGAAGAAGATCCCAATGTGAATGTGGTGACTAGGAGCTGCGTAGCCACCAATGAATATAAGGGAAAGAAACCAACCACTGATGTATGGATCCATAAAGCACTTGAAAATAAGGAAGGGTTTAATATTCAACGCGCGAAGGAGACATTTTTTGAAGCACGAAAAGAATTTATAGAAGGAAGTGCATCAACATCAGGAAGAACGATGAAGGAAGCAGGAGGAGATGAAGAGATCAAAACATTTCTACAAGCATGTATAAAATTGCTGCGCAACAAAAAGGCAATAGAAAATCTACAGGCTTTAATAGATAATTTCACAGAGAAGGAACAACCGATGGTAGAATAGCGAGCGATAAACAAAATATACAAGAACAAGAAGAGAACATGTAGGGAGATGTGTATGACCATGCAGATAGGTGCTTATGACATGGACCAAGTCATGGAAAATTTTAGGGGCTAATATTCATAGGTGGGCTAATATTCCATGGTTTTTTCAAAAAAAAAATAGCCAATTTCCATATTTCTAAAAATAAATTCGCCCAAATTTTATAGTGTAAAGTTTTTCTACCTTAAAAATCGCCAATATTATATATTTTCTAATATAAAATAATTATAAATCTAAATATTTTTACAAAAATATCATCAAATATTTTAAAACTTAGACATTAGAGACTAGTAAGATTTTCAAAGGTTGCTAAACTTTAAGATAAACCTCCATCCTTAAAATTTTCCGTGGACCAAGTTATTCTAGATCTGGGATCGAAAGCTAATGTTTTACCTAAGCAAACATGGCAGCACATCGGAGAACCAAGGCTGGAGTGGTCTACCAATCAACTGCACATGGCCAATCAATAGAAGACCATTCCTTTGGGAAGGCTGTCACAAGTTGTGGTCAATATAGAAGGTGTTAAGGTAATGGTAGACTTTGAAGTCATACAAATTGTTGATGATACTGATCCTTATCCTGCGCTGCTAGGGTTGGACTGGGCCATTGACATGGATGGTGTCATAAATATGAAGAAAAGGAGGATGGAATTTGAAAGCAATGGAGTCAGGGCAATCATTCCTCTAGATCCTACACAAGAACAAAGATATACTGAGCCAGTGCATGCCGATGATGAGATCGATTAAATCTATAAGCTAACCATGTGCGAGGAAGATTGGATTAATCCAACAACATATGGAAATCTTAAGTGGGAGAAGGATAGCTCTTGTTTTTTAGACTCTGATGAAGAACTACAAAACTGGCAGAGCCAATTACATGAGGTGTCTGCGCTACGCTGTAATTGCGTGACCCGATCTACATATGAGGTACATGATTTGCCATACTATGATGGATTAACTGATATACACATGTTTATAGGGGAAATTTAAAGGGCCGTACCTGAAGGACAAAGATTCCATTCTTTGGATCTTGTCTTGCGCGTTACTCCAACAAGATGTTGGGAGACTCATAAGGAGAATATGGGCAACTGGGAGGAATGTGTGCGCATGATGAGGTTGCGGTTTGAATGTCTAGTCATTAAAATGGAAGATGTGTACTCTGGAAAAGAAGATCCGTGCAGACATTTGGCGAGATGGAATCAGGTATGTGGCATTGAACCGAGACCTAAATGGGTCCATATGTTTATTCACACATTGGGGAAGGTGCCTGCTGAATGGTATTTGGAGTCAGAGCTACGCGAAGGCACTAGCGAATGGTCTGCGTTGACAGAGAGTTTTATTCTTACATTTAGCTATGAGAGTGGATTTGATATGATTGGCCAAGATTTTCATAATATTAAAGAAGTCATATTTGATACAACAAAGCCTGCAATCGAGTGCTCTCCACCAACCTGGGACAGACAGATGAAAACTAATGTGAATTGCAGGAATTTGACAGTGGAAGAAAGTGAAGAGAATCCAGGGAATATTATAATACCTGAATTTGAGGGACAACATGCAGTGGCTGGGCCCTCGATCACCTCGCTAGATGTGACAAAGCCCCTAAAGCTCAGGCAAGTGAATATTGGATCTGAAGAACAACCTAAGTTGGAAATGATAGGAGACTACTGGAATGATTATCCAATAGGCAAGGTTGCTAAGTTGCTAATGGAATATCAAGATTTGTTCCCTACAAAGTTTTAAGAGTTGAAATGCATCATTGGGGAACTTGGAGTTATGAAAATCACATTGAATCCTGATGTGCGTCCAGTAAAACAATGCCCATACAGGCTAAACCCAAGATATAAGTAGAAGGTGAAATAAGAGCTGGACAAAATGGTTGCTGCAGGAATCCTATAGAAGATTCTGACTGGGTAAGTCCAATGGTTGTGCAAGATAAGAAGACCAAGGGAGAAATTGGGATTTGTGTATATCTACGCAAAATAAATGATGCTTGTGTGCATGATTCATTGCGAGCTCCATTCTCTGATGAAATCTTGGATATGTCGGAGGTTAGGAAGCATATTCCTTCATGGATGGGTTTTCGGGATATCATCATATACAGATTGCGCCAGAAGATAGGAGTAAGACCACCTTTGCTAATGAATGGGGATCCTTCCAATATACAGTCATGCCTTTTGGATTGAAGAATTCTCTTGCCATTTTCTTGTGCGTAGTAGTTGTTGCTTTCAAAGAATTTATCCACAAGTTTTTGGAGGTATATTTCGATGATTGGAATATATTTGGGTTGTTAAAGAAGCATGTGTCAAATCTGTGCTTAATATTGAATACTTGTAGGAAGTATCAGATGTCCTTGAATTTGAAGAATTGTATATTTAGTGTACCATTTGGGATACTGTTGGAACACATTGTCTATCAACAAGGGTTGATGGTAGATCCTGCAAAGATAGAAGTCATAGCTAATTTGTAGGTACTTGAATTTTTTTAGAAATTGTGCTCAATATTGGGGCATATTGGGTATTGTAGGAAGTTTATTCAGGGCTATGTGTTGATAAATGTGCCCATGGAAAAGCATCTCAAGAAGGATGCAACGTTCTGCTGGGATGAGGATTGCCATAAGAGTTTTGAGCTGTTGAAGGAAAAGATGGTCATTGCGCCCATCCTGGTCTTCCCAGATTGGTCAAAGGTATTTCATGTACATGTGGATGCCTCCTGCATTGTGCTCGAAGCTATATTAGTGCAACCAGGAGCGGGTGAAAGTGATCATCCTTTTTCTTATGCAAGCCGAAAAATTTCAGGCGCAGAAAATAATTACTAAACCATGGAAAGGGAAGGGTTCACAATGGTGTACGCGCTATAGAAATTTCGCCACTATCTGTTAGGAGGTCACTTTAAGATTATCACTGATCATTTTGATTTGAACTGCATGGTCAATAAGCCTGTGTTGGGGGGGGAATATCTACAAGTGGTTTTTGTTATTCTAGGAATATGATTTTATGATTACGGTAAAACCAGGCAGATTGAATGTTGGGCTAGACCATCTGTCGCGCATTGAAACGGGTGAGGAACCTAAAAATTTGGAAGATGGATTGCCAGATGCGTAGTTATTTGCGATAAAGGTGGTTGATGAGCATTTCCCCAATATCATTAAGTTTCTGAGTACTAGACGCACACTTGGCGAATATATAGTTCAACAGAAGAAAGAACTCGTGGCGCGCGCAAAAAACTTCACCATTATTGTTGGGTAGTTGTACAAAATGGGTGTGGATGAGGTTCTGCGAAGATATGTCCTAGAGTATGAGAGACATGCAATCGTAAATGAAGCTCATGGAGGGTTGTCAGTGGTCATTATGCAGGTAAGGCCACTGCGTAGAATATTTTTCTAGATGGGTTATGGTGGTCCATGTTGCACAATGATGCTTATGCGCATTGTCGCGCATATGATGTATGTCATAGGACGAGAAAGCCATCGTGCAGAGAGGAGATTCCCTTGCATCCACAGATGGCACTGTAAGATTTTGAGAAATGGGTTATAGATTTTGTAGGACCTGTTAATCATCCAGAAAATAAGAACGATGCGCACTACATTATCACTGCGATAGATTATGTCACCAGATGGGGAAGCCAAACCTATAAAGGATTGTATGGCTGATACTGTTGCGTAGTTTATATTTGAGAATATTATAACTCAGTTTGGTTGTCTTAAGATTCTAATCAACGATCAGGGTATGCATTTTGTAAATGACATCATTGAAGAATTGAAAAAAGAATTCAAGATGCATCATTATAAGAGCTCTCCCTATCACCCTGAGGCAAATCTCACAGTTGAAGCATTCAATAAGATACTGGAAACTGCACTGAATAAGGTATGAAATGCTAACCGAAGTGATTGGGATGAGCAAGTGCCAACAGTTCTATGGGCATATAGGACCACTTTCTAAAAGTTGAATGGAAGGACACCTTTCAGGATGGTATATGGGCAAGAAGCTGTGTTGCCAATGGAGTTCATTATTCCTAGTCTGCGCATTGCAGCATTCACCAATATGGATGAAGAAGATGCTCTGGAAGATTGGTTGTCACAGTTGGTTGGTTTGGAAGAATATCATTTTATTGCAAATTATCACCAGCAGGTTCAAACAGCGCGCAAAAAATCATGGCATGATAGGCATATCAGGCAAAAGGTGTTCAAGGAAGATGATTTGGTCTTACTATATGACAACATATTTGCGCGCCATCGAGGGAAACTAAAGATGCATTGGCTAGGGCCCTATGTTGTTAAGGACATCACTAATGGAGGAATAGTACGCCTCGCCACGTTAAGAAACTAATACCTTCATGGGTATGTCAATGGAAGTCGTTTGATGCTGTATAGGGATGACCCCGTTCCTACCAAATGGCTATATGGCTGAAGTATTAGACCTGCAGAGATGGGATGGTAGATGCCCAGTTAGGTGCGATGCGCACGCAGTAGTTGCACGAGGAGGTTGAATGGGTCGTAGAGGTGTCAAAAAATAACAGTTGGAACAATAAAATCTGGAAAAGACAAATTTATTACCATTTATGGAGCGTCTAGGGTGCATTTAATGAAGGTATTTTTCCATATTTGGGACCATTTTGTCATTTATGGAGACACATTAATGAAGAAGGAGCCATTGAAGACGCGCCACAAGTATAAATATGACCTGTGGGGTCACAATAGTTCCATTTTCTTTATGAGTGAATTATTTATTGTGAGCTCCCCGATTTCCACTACATACCCTATGTCTATGTCTGGTTTGGATCCGGGGTTCGAGGACACGTTGCGCCGAGCAGGGTTGGGTTACGTAATTCCGGGAAGTATGACGACCACGAGACTTGGAGATGACCCTGTTGCGCCCGAAGTCCCTATTGTTGAAACACCTATGCCCTCCAAGTCTAAGAAGGGGCAGTATTTTGGTATGCCAAAATATCCAAGAGAGAAGACCCCAAAGTCACGCTCTACTACAGCTGAGAAGATGAAAATGCCTATGAACGAGGTCCCTGAAACCATTTTTGAAAGAGAGGAGGACGTGGTCGAAGTGGCCCCGTTCTCGTGATTGCCAAGCTATGTTGCGTTGCGCAAGTCCTCAATCTGAATTCCCAAATACCTGGATAAGGTGCGCGCAAGTATCCAGATCCCACTAATCCCTAAAAAATTCATAATGGAGTGGGACATGTTTTCTAATGTATTGCAACTCAGATTCTATGACTGGGACATTGCGGATGTCGAAAAATTTCCAGAACTTGCGCTAGAGATGTATCTAGATCAAATTACATATGAAGGAGGCATTGTGCACCTTGAGCCAAAGAGATGGGTGCTAGGTCTGCACAAGGAAAGCCTGCTAAATTTACTCCAAATCCCTCATTTTTGGCACAGCCCCATAAATGACATTTGTGTTCAGCAGTTGCGCACGCTAATCCACGATGATGCTCTATGGTTGGGACAGTGCATCCCTATTGATGTGACGTTTATCCATAGGATCACGTGTCTACTTGCTAAAGGTGCCGACCCCATTGTTGATTTCGGTGGTAAGGCACAAGAGAAAACTATCACAGATCAAATCAATAAAAATTATCAAGTCTCGTGGAAGAATTGAGGCTTCGTTGTCAATGAAATCAATGACCCAACAATTTGATTTGACACACTCATCTTGGCCTGCAAGATGATGCACAAGTGCATACCAAAGGAGGTGCCCGTGCATGTCATTTATCTCACTGGATAATGCGAGAAGGGAGTTTTTATCATTGGTCCGGATATCTATGTAAGGATTTCCTCGAAAATGTGCGCGAAACATAGGAGGAAGGCAAGCAATTTCATTACGCTTGGATTTTATTGTTGATCACGTTGATCAGGTGGAACACCCTTGAGGAAACCCAATTTTCAGAGATTGAGCCTTAGATGTGCGAGGCTGCACGCTATGCCACCTTATGGAACTCCTCAGACCCAATACGCGTCAGGGAGAATAATTTTTTTGGGCTCTGTATGATGCTACTCTTTATCAAGTTGTGTAGTCAAAGCTGTGACTGTCGCCTACATTATATGATCAGTATAAGATGGTAGCTGACTTCAAAGCTACATTCCATAACATGCACCTCCATGCGAAAGGAACCATGAAAGGAGTGTAGTACAAGTTACCATACTTAGTAACAGAGGATGGTTTTCTCATAGTAATGAAAAAATGGCCACCAACGTGGTTGACCCCTATCACACCAACGAAGCTGCGCACTCGCACCTAACCAGTGAAAACAATAGAGAAGGTGACCGAGAAAGAAGCAACGCCCACTACCACTAGCGAGACCATTGAACTTGAAAAAGAAACAGAGCAAGAAAAGAATGGGTCTGCGCCAAAGGATACAGGAGAAGCATAAACATATAAAGGAACCAAGCACAGTTCTCAGGCCATTGGTGGATCGAGAAAGAAGAGAAAGGGCTCCAAAGATGCTAGGTAGGAGGTCTTGACATTGACAGTAGATGATCTGCATGAAATTTCCTACACAGTCATGTTTGTGACCGAGGATCGCGAGACCGACTTAGAGGTGCAGTACAAGGCTGCACTGGAGATTTTTCAGGTTGGAATCCAAGAGTTGAAGATGCAGGCGAGGCAGATACGAGCGAGCATAGCTCAGGCGAGCCAGACCAGTGTGCAAGTCACAAGCGCGACCATTAGATGTTGCATTACTAGCCATCGGGGATGCCCTCCTTGTGAAAATCCCCATGCCAACCATTCAGGTGGACACCAGCCAGTGTGCCCAATTTCGGGGATCGGGTGATACAAATATTAATCTTTATGTGTTACCTGCATGGAAGCTTCACTTGATGCACTCAATGATCACAAATGAACTTTAGTTCAGGGAGGCTGGCGCTCACTCAACCACAAGGGAACATTATAAGCAAGCAGAGGAAGCACACCAAAAACAACAAGAAGCCGAAGCAACCTTTTGTGCCATCAAAGCCCAACGCACTGCGCTAGAGGAAAAAATCCATCAAGTTTGTCGAGATGTTCCAGCTGTCCTAGCCACCGCTGCGCCCGAGGAGAAATTGGAAGGATTGATTGCTTCATTGAGAGCATTGCGCACTGAGGTCGAGACTGTCCGAACAGAGTATGAACAACAAACTCCAGATCTGCAAACCAAGTTGCAACTGGAGACTCCACCAAAAGTTCGTGCCCAACGAGCATTCAAAGTGAAACAAGCGACATATGTTATTGTTGTTGTGGTCACCCAGTGTGAAAATATGTTAGATGAAGCTATGGGTATATGGACATCCATCCAGAATGATCTAGTCATTCAGCAGCTGTATGACGCGCTGAATCACAAGGAACAACAATTTGAAGAGATCCAGACAGTGGTGCCAACCTTGGTTCTTACTTAGTGCCTTGCTCGTTTGCAGGAGTGTCGAATGATACAAACAGAGATTGAAGATCTGTGCCAGAAGGAACAACTGAGGAAGGACGTATGCAACTGTGGGCTGAGGAGGCTCTTCAACTTTCACAGACGCTAGGTAACACTTTGAAGACTATTCAACAGACACATCGCAACATTGAGATGGCCACTGAAGGGCCCACCACAGAAAAGTTGGTTCAACAAGCGCAGGGAGATGCAATGCAAATTTTGGAATTAGTGCTCCCTCTCAAATATTTTTTCAGTGCGCTCCAAGCCAATCTCAAGGAGCAGACACCTCAGTGACTCAGGACGAGTCACATGTTTGTGTTGGGGTCCTGTTGGAGTGGGGTCCCCTGGGGCACACTTTTTGATGTAATTTTGTATAAGTATTGTATATGCACGCTGCGAAAATGAGTCAAGGGGCATTGGCGTGGGTCAAATTCCCTAATTTTTATGTAAATGGGTTTAAGGGTTAATTGTGGTCCTCAAACGATGGTTTGATACCATAGTATTTGCGCGCTAAAGGAATATAAATAGATAGATCGAGTCTAAGGAAAGTAATTAGAAAATAAAGTTCATAGATGATTATGATATGTATGCATCTGTAATACATTGTAAAGGGTTTTTGTATGGGTTGGGTTGAAGGGATCCTGCTGGCTGTGTGCAGACTCCGCTAGCTGTGTGTGCGGAAGGTTTATGTAAGGGAAAGTCTGATATGTATTGAAAGGATATGAATTCATATAAAGGACAACTTTTGGTGAACTTTATATGTTATTGCTTCCAGTTATTTATCTACTGTTTATGTTAAGGTCACACTATTTTTTCTTATTTATCATTGCGTGAGGATATCTGTTATGGTTGTTTATGCATATTGTTGATTGATAAATCTGCTTAAGTAATTGCATATTTTTTAGATCTGGATCTGGTTCTGTTTTTCTTTATCTGCGCTGAAGCGATCTGCGACTCTGTCTTATTCTATTAAGGATTGTACACGTTCTGTGATTCTGCCTTATTCTATTGCACGCATATGTTTCTTATTGATACAAGTTTGCATTTTATTTTATTAGGGCCAGTTCGTTATTTTCTCCCTCAGGGAGCGGAAGCCTGGTTCCAACTCCCCCCCATACTCCTTCGGGTGAGACTTTTATCTATGCAAGAAGGTCATTGCCGAAAGGGCCAATAGTTGGAGGGTTTGTTGGTTTCTCCATAAAATTTGAACCTAGTTCATGACCCTCCAAGCCAACACCACCACAGGTTCATTATGTGGCAACCTTTTCCATGTCCGTTTCTACTGATGATCTAGTCAGTGATATAGTGCATCATGTACTAGGGGAATTGTACCCTGATTTCCAGAGTATTTTTCTCCTGTATGATGAGAACCTCTTGGAAGCCATGACCTCTTATGGGCCATGATCAGTTCTTCAGAGCAGAGTTCCTTTACTTGTGTCAAGCTCCTTAAAAGATGAAACAAGCTCTTCGGAGCAGAGTTCTTTTTTCTTGTGTCAAGCTCCTTAAAAAATGAAACAAGGTGTCAGAGTATAGTTCCTTTTCTTGTGTAAAGCTTGTTACAAAATGAAACAAGGTGTCATGAACATAGTTCTTTTACTATTTCAAGCTCATTAAAAAATGAAACAAATCCCCTTTAAATTCAAGTCTTTGACTAGATCTCGTAAATTCCCAGTCGAATCTTTCATTTGATCTTGTAAATGAACCTTCATTTCCATCCACCTGTTAGTAACCAGTAGTCTACTTAGGTGAATGATATGAAGCTTAGGGGGCATGTACCTCAAATTGCATCATTATGCTGGGGGCACGCAAAAATTTCAAGCATAGTTTCTCTTTGTTTCAAGATTGTGAAAAATGAAACTTATTTCAAGCATAATTTGTCTCTGTTTCAAGCTTGTGAAAAATGAAACCAATTTCAAGCATAGTTTGTCTCCGTTTCAAGCGTGTGAAAAAATGAAACCAATTTCAAGCAAATTTTTCTTTGTTTCAAGCTTGTGTAGAAACGAAACCATCCTCAAGGGTTATCAAGCAAAGCTTTCCATGTTTAAAACTTGTGTAAAAGTGAAACCATCCTCATTATACCTCTCATGATTGCCCTTTTATCTGCATCTTCTGCTAGATTAACCTTGGTTTTCTCATTTCATCATCACCATCTGCTTGGCCGATCATACACTTTCACTTGGTTTTTAACTTTTCCTGGGGAATCGCTGTGATGAGTGGTCTTGTTAGCCAACCTCTTGACCTTTACTTGTTTTGAGAAATTCTATCATCATCAGAATCAATTACTACATTTTATACTACTCATTCTTCAGGAAAGTCAATTTTAAGCTCTTCTGACTCTCAAAATATGAAAATATTTCCTAGCACTTGTCCTTTTGAGCTCGTTAAATGAAATTAATTGATGTAGTCTTAGTATACGTTTACCCCTTTTTCGGGCTGATATTGACTATTTACAAAAAATGAATACCTTTATCAAACATGGTCAATAGGTTCTCTAAGATATTGTTTTCTACCTTTTAGGATTCAAGGAATGATTTATGAGAAGGGACCTTATGGACTTTTATTTTCTATCTCATTTTAAAATTCGCTAAACATGAAAAAAGACACCCAGTTACTCTTTCGTTGGACTCGTAAAACTTAAACGGTTAAAGACTTGTCACCATCACAAGACCGAGTTACTCCTTCTTAGGGCTCGTTAAACTTCCTAGGATGGATTCATTCAAAGAATGAACTTATATGCTAAGCATATGATATGATCTTCACACTTGCTATAAAAAATAAAGAGGTACTCGTTAAAATAACATAGGAAAATTGAAAGTGAAACTTCCAATGTGTTGAGGCAGCATGTCGCTCTTGAACACAACACTCATTTGCATTTCGTGTCGGGTTGGGGATATCCTTCATTTGTCACTCACTCCTGGGTTTGGGAAATCCAGTTGCCTCTCATTTGATCATCATCTACTGTCACCATGACCTTTGATCCCATTTTTGAGTCAAATGTTGCCACACTCTGAAGTCATGTCACCGATATGTTTAAGAGAAGTCCTTGTTGTAAAAGTCAAACATCCTCTACCTATTTGATCCTCTCTGCAATAGTCTTGAATCACTCCTATCATCTTGAGAAATCCTATGTTTCATGTTGATGATGTGGGAACCATTATGGCCCTCCTTCAATGAATCGCTTCCTGTTGACTTCAATTCATTATCCAGGAAGATGACTTAGAAACTCCTGTTCAGTACCTTGGAGCTTGCATGCCTCAATGGCAAGTTATTTGCGTTCAATGATAGGTTCACATCACTGGTCTTCGATCATATGATTTTGCACGTGTTTGAATTCAACTCATTCATTCACACTTGTAGATTGTGCTATCATACCTTGAGGGCCATCATCATCATTGGTGGTTTCTCTCGTTCCTGTTAACGATTTACAATATTAACCGGTAATTAGGTGGTTTCTACAATGTTCGACATCAGTACATCTGTTCACATGGTTAGATTCAGACAATGGGTAGATCGAGATAGGGATGAAGACCCTATATCACATATGTTATTATCCAGGCTATATGGAGTTACTGAGTCTTCATGATTGTACACATGATCCTTTCTATATGGATGGATGTGACCATACCATGGGTCCATTTCAATGATTTCTTTTAGACGGATGGTTGCGACCATGCCATGGATTCATGTGTTATTTAATGCCTATTCAAAGATATGTTATTAGGAATTTTTATATCATATATGTCACATATTGTATTGTGCTTGATTTGGCGGGTCTTCTGGTGGTATTCCGAGTCCTTGTCATGGTTCATAAAGCATTTCACCCATCATTCCCTGTTCTGGATTCATGCTTTAGGGGGCATATATTACACAGTAATTTGTCACCCTCCTCACTTCCCATCCCCGATCCTGAAGTGCCCTAAGATGAAATTGTGTAGTATATCCACCATGGAAAACACATCAAGATATCCCTTGAACATCGACATAAAGTTGCCTTGAAGATTTATGGAGAAGCTTAGTTCAAAACCTAAATTTCTGGGTAAATGCTCTTTTCTAGTTGCCTACCTATGCCGATGGGATGTTGCAACACTTTTACCTAGCGCTGCCAGCACAATTTTGATGGGAAAAAATGCACTAAACACATTCTAGCAGTTTTTCCTCAAATGGAGAAGAAGCTTCATGCACTAGAAGCTTCCAAAATGACAAGCTAGATATGGTTCATTGCAGATATGCTTGAGCTTTCTCATTTGGAGCTCTTGATCTTATCATTAGTGAATTTTCCCTTGAGAAGTGGGCCTTCCTGCTTCTTTTATGGATCCATAACTCCTTCCCCCTACCTATAAATTGAATCCCATCCTGCCACCACTGGTTGGTCTTACCTGATCATTAATCCTTTGCATCCCTATACTATGATTATGCTCAATTTTCCACTTAGGAGAATGATTGCTTGAAGAGCCTCGGTTTGGACTTAGACATCACCAAAGGGAGGTCTCCAACATCAAGGCCAAAATTTTATGCTTCCTTTTTTCTATCATTAATAATACACTTGATGTTTCACTTTCCATATTTGTGTAGATACCTATGCAAGTAGCTTAATTCTCCTTGATCTGTTAGGTAGTTTGTATTCGATGTATGCTATGTATCTTGTCATGTTCCTTGTCGTTGTCTCTTGATCTCTTACAGGTATTTGAATTCCATAAGCAGTGAGGAGCAAGCCTAAAGGATCATGGAATTAAGGTTTTCACTAAAGGACTGGATGATAACATCGATAAGAGGTAGGTTCTTCTTCTTCTTCTTCTGCTTTGAATACATACTAGAAAAGGTTTCATTAGTTAGTCTTATGCGTTGATAGACCCACTATAGGGCTAGAGAGATTGCCTTTATCCGAAGAGGGGATTGTCTTCAAAACAACCTGATAATGTAGAGGAGTTGATGTAGCACTTACGTGGTGAATATTACATGGAATTCGAAAGTTCAAAAATCCAAATTTTCGTAAAAATCACCTTCACGGGTTTTTCCACATTTATGTCAATATGGAATATTTCGAATTTGGATGAATTAATAAAAGTGGAAAAATCTATATGAGAATTTTTTTTGACTAAGTTGACTGATCTGTATGGTAAAATGGTGATGTGGGAATCAAAGTAGAGTAGAGTTGAGGTGGACCCTAGTTGGCAGATGACACATCTATTAAACTAATGATTACACTTGGGGGGTGGGGGTGAATCAATGTAATGGCCAATTTTAATCAAATTAACCAATTTTCCACTCATTCAAAACTATAAAAATAATCACGCATCACTGAAGATCATCATCACATCAACACATGAAAATTCTAGATTTATGTGGAAACCCTTGCGGAAGAAAACCAATTTTTTTTTTGTCTTCATCAATTATTTGGTTACATTAATTTATAGGCACTAACCCCAAAAAAAATATTTGTAGGAACCAAACCCCAAGATGGATTTGTAGGCACCAACGTACTGGAGGCACCAACCCCCAAATATGTGCAGGCATCAACATGTTGCAAGCTACAACCTTATTGAGGCACCAAACTCTTAATATGCAATCACAAACTTGTTGCAGGCTTCAGCGTGATTGAGGAACCAACCTCTAAAATATGGTGGATCAATTTTCACAATCATTCAAACTATATCTGCAAGCTCAAGACATAATCAATTTAACTCGTTCTTCAATAATCAATATTTAAAATATTTTTCATCATCAATATTCGACAATAAACATGACCTCCTGCTGTCAAAAACATTTCTTCATAACTTTGTAGGTTCCCATTTTCAAATCAGAAAATAAATTATATCCAAATCCCTTTTTTATCATTTCGGCCCTCAAAATAACCCATAAGGTGGGAAAAAGGGCAGCGAAGACATTCAACTTGGAGCGAATTGGTTCCAAGTCTTAGTAAAAAATATCATGGGGCATTCCATCAAAATCTAGATGCAAGAGGATAAAAAAGTTGGGCTCATAAAAAAAATTATTGAACAATGTCTGGGGATCCATGCAACTCCACAACGCCTCATATACGTAGGAAAACAAGTACGTGACCCTCGACAACTGGATTTTTATGGAATATATCGGGACTCTATGTTGTTTCTAGTGTTGAGACTATGTCGGGGAGCCATAGGCTCCAAAACCTCAACTGCTTCATCATCATATAAGGATGCAATGGGTGGAAAGGGGTCAGTTCAAATGTAACAACCATCCTCCATCCTAGGGTTGCACATTGTGGATAAGGTGAATGATATGCCATCCTTAGATATTAAGAACAATTAGGTAGAAAATCGCTTTTATTTCCTTAGTTCAAGGGCTATCATCTACAAATTCAATGGGTTTTGGCCAAAAACATATGCATTGCATCAATGGATTTTCATTTTTTGGAAAAAAAACATGACATCTATCTATGCGCTAAGGGAATTTTCATTGTCCAGTTTTATAACCAGGAGGATCTTGAAAAATTTCTAAATGAAGGACCCTGGTTCTATGGTAGAGCGTGCCTCCTCATAACTCCATGGTTTCTGAAATTTGACACCACAACAATGGTTTTCACAAAGTTGGTGGTATGGGTGCGATTTCCAAATTTACCTCTCCCTTTCTGGCATCACAATGTTCTGGAAGAAATTGGGAATACTCAGGGAATTTTCAAAAAAAATATAATGAGTGAATTCAACAAGGAATATTTACTTTTGCTCGAATATGTGTCGAAATATACCTAAACGAAGGTCTTCCTTCTTGTACAGTACTGAAAAATAAAACATTTCATTGGATCCAATGTCTAGACTATGAAAACATTGGGTTCATATGCCGTACATGCTTTCAAATAGGTCACCTACAGGATTCTTGTCCATGGGCCAAAAAAACCCCAAGGAAGAAAAATGGGCAAGCCCACAACATAAAAGGTTGGAAATATTTTTATCCCATATGTTTAGAGGATGGCCACACCTACTCAAGGAAAAAATAATACTTATAACATTGATGACACATCTCAATGGGTACATAATTAACAATAGGATAAGATGGAAAATGAATTTGTTTCTACTATTTTGTTGGTATGCCGAAAAGATGGGATAGGGGGAAAAAAGAGAGTACATGCATCGAGAAGCTTTGAATTTGAAAAGGAACAACCCCCTTTGGTGACTGAGATGAAATCAACAATAGTTCTTGTTGACTCATCATAAGGGAGTTGGGAAAAGGTTCAAAAAAAGAAGGGCAAGAAAGAGAAAATAAATTATTCTAATATATCTTGATCCTCACTTTTTCCTACATTGATTGGCTGGATTTTTTTCTCTCTCAACTCTTTGTTCTTGATTCTCAGAATGCTTCAAAGCATATGCAAAATGTAATTTTATCCCTTTTAAAGTTGCAATAAAATTACAGTTTGTTTCCTGCGTAAAAAAACAATTAAAAAAAACGATAAAAACATTATAAAAATTAACGGTCCTACAAAATGCATCTCTTTGGTTTTCTTCCTATAAAACGCACCTTTCAGGCACACATTCTACAAAATGCACAATTTTGGTATGTTTCGGGTTCGATAAAATGCACTTTTGAGGGAAAAATAAAATTTCGGCATACCCGAATGAACTCGAACCTGTAACCTCCTGTGGTGTGATAGAACTCATCACCAACTGCATAGTCATATTACTTGTTTAACACTCACAATGGATATCCACATTAATACTCATAGTGCCAATAAAATAACATAACAAAGAGCCACGTCATAACTTTGGCACTAATTAGATAACACATAAAGCTAGGCGATATTGCAACGAACGCTAATCATATCACAAAAGGTTGTGTCATATTATAAGGAGACCCATGTCAAAATTTTTGTGGTAATCATACCATGAAGAGTTAGGTCATACTGCAACGAGAGCCATGTCAAAACTTTTGTGCTAATCATACCATGAAGATGCAGGTCATACTGCAACAAGATCGATGTCAAATATTTACGCCAATCATACCACAAAGCGCCAAGTCATACTGCAATGAGATCCATATCAAAACTTTGCACCAATCACACAATGAAGAGGCAGGTCATATTTCAATGAGAGCCATGTCAAAAATTTTGTGCCAGTCATACCATCAAGAGTCAGGTCATACTGCAATGAGATCCATGTCAAAATTTTTGTGCTAATCATACCATGAAGAATTAGGTCATACTGCAACAAAATCCATGTCAAAACTTTGCACCAATATTACAATGAAGAGCCAGGTCATACTACAATGAGATCCATGTCAAAAATTTGTACTAATCATACCATGAAGAGCCAGGTCATACTGCAACTAGATCCATGTCAAAACTTTGCGCCAAACATACCATGAAGAACCTGTTATATTGAAATAAGGTCCAAATCAAAACTTTTCGTGCCAAAAACCATAAAGAGCTAGATCATACTATAATGAAGTACAAATCAATTTTTTTTTTCCAATCATACCACAAAGAGGCAGGTCATACTGCAACAAGGGCAAGATCAAAAATTTATGTGCTAATCAAACCATAGAGAGCCAAAACATACTGCCACAATATCCAGGTCAAAGCTCATTGCTCCAATCATACCATGGAGAGATAGAGTGCCAAATATTTATGTCAATCAAAACAATTCACAATGGAGAGTCATATCAAACCAAAACAAATAGTCTTGAACTCACGACATCCAAGAGATTAAGACTGCACTCCTCATTCAAAACACAAAGGCAAAGAATTTGATTGCTATAAAACATTTCTATGAATCTATTTAGCCTCAATCCATACACCTATGTATTTATACGAATGCGAGGACCTATTTTTTGGTATAGGGTCGACCTCTAGAACCCTCATATGACCACACTATGTGACTCGATACTAGGGTTCTATAGTCAACTTGATGTTGATATCAACATGTTGTCACAATTTTCACGTGGCACTCTTTGAGTGGTGCCATGTGTCACCCAAATTCTGCCCTATTGGCTAACCAAATTCACCATTTCAACATGGCATGTGGCACCTTGTCATGTTGCAATGAGATCCATGTCAAAAATTTACGCCAATCATACGACGAAGAGCCAAGTCACACTACAACGAGCTCCACGTCAAAAATTTTGTGCCAATCATAGGACAAAGAGCCAGCTTATACTGCAACAATATCCATGTCAAAATTTTTGTGCTAAACATACCATGAATATCGAGATCATACTACAATGAAATGCATGTCAAAACTTTGCGCCAATTATACCACGAAGAGCCAGGTCATACTATAATGAGAGCCATGTCAAAAATTTGTGCTAATAATACCATGAAGAGACATGTCATATTGCAACGTGAGTCATGTAAAAAATTTACACAAATATACCATGAAGAACCATGTCATGTTGGAATAAGAGCGAGATCAAATTTTTTTGCACCAATCAAAGCACAGAGAGCTAGATCATAATATAATGAGATCCAAATCAAAATTTTTAGTGCCAATCATACCATAGAGAGCTAGGTCATACTGCAACAAGGGCTAGATCAAAACTTTTTGCGTCAATCAAACCACAAAGAGCCAAATCATACTAGAACAAGGTCCGGGTGAAAGCTCATTGCATCAATCATACCATGCAAAACTAGAGTGTCAAATACTTATGCCATTCAAAACACTTCACAATGGAGAAACACAATAAACAACCTTGAACTTGTAACATATAAGAGATTAGGATTGCACTCCTCATTCATACCATGAAGGCAAAGACTTTTCTCGTTATACCACACTAATTTGAATCCATTTAGCCTCAATCCATACACTTATGTATTTATATGAATGCGAGGACCTATTTTTTTGGTATAGGGAGGACCTCTAGAACCCTCATATAACCACACTATGTGACCCGTTATTAGGGGTCCATATTCAACCTGATGCCGACGTCAACATGGCATCACAACCGCCACGTGGTACTCTCTCAGTGGTGCGACATGTCACCCAAATTCAACCCTATTAGCTAACCAAAATAACCATTTCAGCATGCCACCCGGCACCTTCTCATGTTTCCACATAATCATGTCTTAAGCCAGTATCATGTTGCCACATGTCACTGTATTACCACTTATCTAATCCTGATCTACCATCTATGCATCCACATCAGAGGGCCATGTCACGATCACCTACGCCGGGGGTTCCATGTTGAATCCAAATATGAGGTCCACCTACCATGTGTCACAATTTCATTGGTTCAACATGGGAGTGAAAACTTTATTAAAATTCACACAATTTAACACTCCATCCACCGTTCATGACATTTATGATAGCTAGATATTCTTTAAGATGCAAGAACTTTAGTCTCATTAACTAGTGCACAAGTCCATGCACCATCAACTTTTGATTTCTCACAAAGAAAAAAATCCTATGTAAAGATGCACGACAGTTAGAATTTTTGGTGTTTTTACCCTTTTTCCAATGTCACCTTCAAACTAACTGTTGGTATCCTGTGATTTGGCCGATTGGTAAACCAAATGACAAGGCAACATGTAAACCAATCTTTAGAGCTCTAGGATCTAGCCCTTCTAGTCTCAGAGAAGGATCTCTCAATATGTTTGTAAAGATATGACTTTTTTGCTTGTAAAGGGTTGATTTTAGGCTAGTTATTAAGCTTGAGTTTGTTTGATTGTTTGATGGGACATGATGATCTAGGCAGCATAGATAGTAAAGGGAAATCTATAAGTCATTGGGAAATGGAGTCAAGTAGAAGTTTGTAACAAGTTTGTAGATGAATTAGGGGTATCAAAGGGCAAATCTAACTTGGCTATTAGATCAACAAAGTTTTCAGGTGAAATGAAATGAACATTAAGAGTTTAGAATGAAAAGTAGAACTAAGGGAAACTAAAAATCCTTAATTATATGTACTCATCAACAAAGGGACTTAAAACATCATTTAAACATGAAAGAGTATTTATAGACAGGGCTAACCATGAATTCTACAAATCATACTTCAGCAAATAACAATTTCAAGAAAAACTTTCAAAATGAAATCTAAGAGTTGAGGAACACTCTATTTCATCAAATATTTGATTTTCAAGGATAAGAAAACATTCAAGATTCACAAACAACTGCATTCATAGAAGAGGGAACTCCTAAACATCTGTGATTACAGCTATAAAGACCTTTAAAACAATTATTTGAGCAAGTACAAATGGTATGATCAAAACAAACCTCTTTGGCAGACTTTGGACTATGCTATTTTAAAGGGAGACTTCAGAAACTGTTTTCAAATGGCAGCAAGTAGCAGGGAGAACCATAAATCATTCTTGAGGCCACTGTTTTGAACTATTTAGGAAATAAACAAGCATAAGGGTTGAAAAAAGCAGTCAAGCTACTTAATAAAACCTTCAGCAGATGAAAACATAAAGATAGTGAAGAGTAAACAGGTCTAAGGTGCTTCTAAGAGACATTTCTCAGCCTAAAAATTTTACTCTACTGCAAGCAAGAATTGATGAAAACAGAATAGAAAATAGGAAAAACATCAACAATTTAGAATACTTCAGCAACAGCCAAGCTCAGCGATCCAATGACAGAGCTTTCTCCATCCACAAAACATCAATTTCTTTTCAATCTTAGCAGAACTATGTATTACTTCAAAGAGTTATCAAAATGCCTACTATACAATGAGTTTGAATGCAGTATTTATGTTGTAAATGAGGAGGTGGAAACATATAGGGTTCAAAATGTCATTAATGACATAGTAAATGCACTCCTATCCTTAAAAACCATGCAAGGCATAAGGTAGGAATGTCTCTCAACTACTTCTCTAAGTATTAAATCTGTCTTTACTTCCTGAGGATAAAATAGCTAAAAAGATTGACTTTGAGGATCTTTGCTGTCTTTTACAATAACTATCTAACAATTTTAAAATATCTTTTGTGTAATAACTACCAATTTTCCCTTTGAGGTATAAAGTAAGTGAAAGGTGTCACTTTTGATTTATTAAGTGAATAACTGCCCCTTTGATGTATCCAAGGCTATCTTTAAGCCTAATTTTCCTTTATTTTATCATCAAAACTGTGTTTTTAAGGCCTTTAAGCCTTGATCTGCTAATTAATCCTTTAAATCTTCTATCTGCCTCTTTATATCTTGATGCTCTGTTTTTCTGCCTTTATCTCTCTCTCTTTTTTTTTTTTTTAACAACTGTCTTATTCATTAATCCCTTATGCCTTTTAAAACCTTGATTAGGTTTTCATCTTCTGTTCTAAGGCTCTGATTTCTCCTTAAGCCTTTATAATGCATTTACAGTGTCTTTTTTCCTTCTGTTGTTGTGGACAGGTGCTTGTGAGATGTTGAGGGTTTGATGATGTAAAACAGTGCTCATAGAACACTGACCGAACTATTAACCCTGGCAATTCCCTTTCTTCGTAATTCGGCCCCTGTTCGGACCACAAAGGTCATAACCTCCTGGTTCGTCCCTTTATGGACTGTGGGAGGGTTTTAACCTTTTAAAACTGCTATCCAACCTGCATAAGATAAATAAAACGTTAATAAAATCATGCAGGGTCGGAAATATTGCTTTGGAGGCTGGCAGAGGAAGTTGTAGAGAGGTGGAATGCATGGAGGAAGGGTTTTAATGGCGGAGGGCGAAAAAATGGTTTTAAATGGACTTTGGCGCGAAAATGGGCATAAGTGGTTTTGGAAAACCATTAGCGGTTTTCACGCGACAAACAGGTGGTAAGTGGTTTAGCTTGGAGGGAACGCGATCCAATTATATCGCGCGACGCATCCTCTACAATACCACCGGTCTCACGCGGCTTTTGGTTGTTAAACCTTGGGTGCGAGAGTCATGTGATATCGATCGTAGACCGTCGGATCTGGGGGAAGATCCAACAACTACGGGGGAGCGCGATGGAGAGGAGCGCTCGAGCGAGGTATTAGTGGGAGACAGGTGGCACGTGCTGATTGGAAGGGTAGCAGGGTAATGGGAGGTGGGACCACTATTGTTTTGTTAATAGCGTGTGGAGAAAATATAAAGGAGAAAGGGTGTTTTACAAAGGGTGTGGGGTAAGAGAGGATAAGGGAAGAGGGGCTTAAGGAAAGGCCCCAGGAAGTGGTCCTGTGGAAGATAAGGCGACCAGGAGCTAGGGAGAAGGGGCTTATCGCGTCGGACAATCAGTAAAGAAGAAAAGACAAGTGGGAGGGAGAAAAAAAGGGGATTCCGATGCGATGGAAGGGCTAATAACTGGGCACTGGGGCATGGTCCCATGGGGGAAAATGTGATCGGGGGCTAAGGGTAGGGTGATAATCGCATCGGTGGGGAGAAATTTCCAAAGGAAAAAGTGGATTTATAGAGGAAGGCCGATGCGATGGGGTTTAGAGCGCTTGGTCATAGCGCTCAGATACATGGAGGAAAGGGGCCAAAGTTTTTAAGCCCTTGGGGGCTTATACCTTTATTTATAAAAATACTGTTTTTTTAGGCCCGAAAATGGGTTTTTAGGCGAAATTGGAAGTTCCGATAGGTGAAAGGGGTGTTTTAAACCAAAACAATAGTGAGTGTATTGGTTTAAAGAGGTTTTATCAAACCATATAAAGGGGTTATGATGGTTTGGAGGGGTTTTTTTAGGAAAAATGGAGGATAAATGAGAAAGGAAAAGAATGCACTGGGCTTAACAAATGATGGAATAAATGGCCTACATACAATCTATTTTTGTTCACTAGTGTTTCTTGAGGATTCTGAATAAGTAACAACTGCAGTAGCTTAGGGAACAACACTTTAAGGAACAACACTGTTTAAGAAACAACACTGCTAAGGAACAACAGTTTAGGGAACATCAATGCTAAGGAACAACACTGCTAAGGAACAACAGGATAAAATTTTTATGAAAAATAGATGAAGATTTTGGTGAACTGACAGACTTGGAGAGATGAAGGCTGTGAGATTTCTAGAACTCATAATGTTTTTGCAATTTTGTTCTAGAAATCTGGGTTTGTCAAATTTAGTCATATTTGGATAAAATCAAAATTATGGATGACTAACAATGGCTCCATTTGGCGAGGATAACTGCCCTTTTAGGTGTCCAGAACCTTAGTTTATAGATCTCTGGCTTTTAGTAGACCAGTGCCTTATCCAGTGGGCAGATTTCTTCTTTTCTTGCTGATCTTTCTATGAAAAGGACAACCTTTAACAATATGCAACCTGTAATTTCTTCAAAACAACATCTCTACCTACCCAACCTTACTTGTTCTAGAATTTTTTCTTCTTCCTTTGAATGCATTTGAACTAGCAAACTCTTTGAGATTTTATTTTTTGAAAAAATAGAAATAAACTATCTAATCCTATCCTTATTTCTTCCAAGAGTCCAGATTAAACTGTTGAACTCTTTATTTTCTACCTAAGCTACTATTTGTCAAGATTAAGCTTTTTGACAAATTTTATCTCTATTTCTAAAATATGAAATTTAAACATAGTCAAATCAGGATTAGACTGTTTGATCTGCTATGGTGTCCATGGCTGTATGTACAAGCTGCACATAGAATTTATTTGCAGAAAAATGAAAGAAAATTGTGAAGGCTTAAGATCTAAAAATTATAAACATCCTTCTATTCTTTTTCCAGCTCTGGTTTTGATCTATTTAGAGCTATCCTTTTCCTTTTTTTGGTTCAGATTTTGAGATTTTTAAAACCATTTCCTTTCTATCCTTATCTATTCTATTGATAAGCCAAGTCTGAAAAAATCTTATCAATCTGTGCTTCTACTAACTTATCAACATAAATTTAAAATATGTTCAGTCATGATTAGGCTAGATGACTGGACAATATATCATTTTTGAATCAGCAGTGGCACTTAGATTTGCTCACTTTCAGAAAAAATTTTCTTTTGGGTACGGGGCTGTACCTTTTTCTTTTATATCTGCCCTCTTTTATCTTTTCTATTGTTTTTGTATTTTTCCTTTTCCAAATTCAAAAGCAATGTTATATACAGTGAAAAATTAAAGCTTTAGAAATTTAGGACTCTTGGCAGAAATAGTGCTTGAGCATCCTGCCATTGACAGGACCTCCAAATAAATCTTCTCCATTCAACTCTTGCAGAAGGAATGCATTATGACCTCTGATAGAATAGATAATGTAGGGCCCTTTCTACAGATTTTCAAATTTGCCATGTTTTCCCTTTTCTCCCCTTCTAGAATCCCACTTTAGAACTACATTTCTAACTTGGAAATCATTTTCTTTAGTCCTCTTGTCAAATAACTTCTTGACACTTTCTTGGACTGTTTGTGTTCTCTTATATACTTCCTCTCCGGACTGCTGTAAATTAATGGTCTGATTTATTCTTATCTGCATATCATTTTCTTTAGTTTTTACTTCTTGAAGGAGTTTCATGACTAGAACTCCTAAATAGGTTGGGAAGACTACATCCATGCCATAAACCAGCTAATAGGGGGACATATTTATTTACTTTTTGGTGGTTAATTTATCAGCCCATAAAGCATGAACAAGATTACTGTGCCATGATTTCTGATCCTGCTCCAACAATTTTTTGATAATATTGACAAGGCTTTTGTTGGAGGATTCAACTAATCCATTTCCTTGGGGATAGTAGGCAGTGGAATGACCTAATGTAATATGATATTTATAGCAAAAGTCAACCATTTTCTTGGAATTGAAGGCAGCAACATTGTCTGTGATAATTTTTTTTGGACAACCAAATCTGGATAGTATATTGGTTTCAAGGAACTTGATAATGACAGAATCAATAACATTCCTAGAGGGTATGGATTCTATCAACTTGGTAAAATAATCAGTGGCAATGAGGATCCACTTATGCTGGGCTAAGGAAGATGGGTGAATTTCCCCAATGAA
Source organism: Pinus albicaulis (assembly GCA_034641835.2). NCBI lineage: Eukaryota > Viridiplantae > Streptophyta > Pinopsida > Pinales > Pinaceae > Pinus > Pinus albicaulis. The sequence goes on from CM076570.1 coordinate 580,064,999, forward strand.
GTCCAAGCCCCATTGTTGAAAAGGAGCCTCAACACTAATTGGATGTAAGGGTAAAGGTAGGAATTTTCTATTGCCATAAAAAATTTGACACTTATGGCAAGTCATAACAAGTTTCTGAGTATCTGGGAAAATGGTGGGCCAATAGTAACCAGATCTAAGGATTTTATTTGCTGTAGTCTTACAGTACAGATGTCCACCACATTCTCCTTCATGCAGCTCATGCATGATTTTTCCTGCATCACATTCAAGCAAACATTTAAGCAATATTCCAAAAGCATTCTTCCAATATAAAATCCCATCATGCAATAATTCAAAGCCTTCTATTTCAAAAATCTAGCTTTATTTTTAGACAAAGAAGGAGGGGCATTCAGATAAAGAAACACATATATGATGTCAACATACCAAGGTGAATTCACAAATGTTTCTTCAATGAATGGGGCCGTGAATTCCTCTATTTCTTCTAAGACATCAACCATGTTCATATCAAGTTCTTGGAAGTTTGACTCAACCATGAGTTTAGCTAATCCCTGCCCTTTGATCAGTTTGGTAAGCCTGATTTCTAAGTCATATTCTAGGATAATAGCAATCCGTTTTCCCCTTTTACCATCAGGGTCTTGACTTAGAATATCTTTGACAACAGTATGTGGGACAAAAGCAATGATGTGAGAATGCAAAATGTAGATTCTAAAGTCTTTCAATGCTTTTACCATGGCTAAGGCTTGTTTCTCCATGATGTTATAGTTGAGTGGAGCATCTCTTAAGGCCTTACTGAAAAAAGGATATAGGTTTTTCATGCCCCATGTCATTATTTTGTAGTAATACTACAACTATTGTATGTTCAGATGCAAAATAAAAGATATAAAAATCCTTGGTGAAATCAGGACTAATAAGAACTGGTGTTTGAGTTAAAGCTTGCTTCACTAGTTCAAATGATTGTTTAGCCTGTATTGTCCATTTAACACCTACCTATTTCTTAAGCATGTTTGTGATATTTCTCAATAGCTCAGCAAGGTTGGGGATGAATCTCCTTAAAAAAATTATCTTCCCAATGAAAGATTGTAATTCTTTAAGGTTTCTAGGATGGCTAATTTTCAATATGCCATCAATCCTTTTAGGGTCTATTTTGATTCCCTCTTCAGAAATAATGTGGCCAAGAAGTTTTCCTTCTTGGAGACCAAAGAGCGTCTTTTTGGGATTCAAAGATAAGCCATATTTCCTACATTTCTCAAAAACTTTTCTTAAATGAATTAAGTGTTCTTTATCAGTTTTAGAGAAAACAGTAATGTCATCAAGATAAATAATTATAAAATAGCCTATGTCTTCTGAGAAGGCTATGTCCATGGCCCTTTGGAATGTGGCCCCTGCATTCATCAAACAAAATGGCATTTTGACATAAATGAATGTACCCCAAGGTGTAGTAAAAGCAGTTTTATGTTGGTCACTTGGGAGTATTAAAACCTGATTGTAACTTGAGAACCCAACCAACAGTGAAATTCTTTTAGCCCCAAGCACCCTTTGGAGTATATAATCCATTTTTGGCAAGGGATAGTTATCTTTAAGGGAGGCTCTATTTAGATTCCTGAAATCAATGCAGAGCCTAATTTCCCTAGTCTTTTTCCTAACAGATACTAAATTAGAAACCCATTTTGAATACCTGATGGGAACTATGATCCCAGCCTCATACATTTTATTAATTTCTTTTTCAACTAAAGGCAATAAAACAAGGTTTATCCTTCTGAGTTTTTGTTTGAAAGGTTTCTGATTTTCCTTAAGAGGAATCTTGTGTTGAATGATGCTAGTATCATATGATTTTAAATCCTTGTATCCCCATGCAAATATATCTTTAAATTCTTTGAACATGTCTATGTATTGGTGTTTGATATGGGTTGGGAGAGTGATGGATAGCTTTATCATTTTGGGTTATGCTAGGCTGCCTATGTTATTTTCTTCTATGTCTGTTTCTATAGGCTCCATCCTTGGTTCTTTGGCTACATCATTAAAATCGAAAAGCTGTTCTAATGGTGTAAGACCTCTTGGAATTGTATCATTTTTACAATGTAAAACTTCCAGGTCTTTCTGGTCCATACTGTCAACTATTTCTGCTCTAAATGGATGTTCAAAATGGTTTATATCAGCAGAAAAGGACAACGCTGTTTTAGGGTTTTGTTCTTCATTAAAACATTGTTCCTCATGGCTTAAAACAGGTGTTGGCATGGGAAAGTAATTCTTTGATTGCAGAAAATCATCTATGTGTTTGTCTCCTTCAAACACTGGCCAATAATCCTCATTGTCAGGTATTGCAGGTCTGTTTTTTACCTTTATATCAGATTTTTCATTTGTCTCTGGTATTTGGCAATTACTAGCAGTAAAGGCAAGTTCATTTGCTAGATTATTTTGAGCTCTTGGGATAAAAATGAGTTCATATTTTTCAAAGGTTTTTAGGAGATCAAGGGCAGCGTTCCTATATTCTCTAAGTTTTGGGTTTTTGGTTGAATACTCTCCTTTAATCTGTCTGATAATTAGCTCAGAATCCCCTTGGACTGATATTCTTTTAGCCCCTAAATCTTTAAGTAAATGCAAGCCAATAAGGAGGGATTCATATTCAACAATGTTATTTGTGCATGGAAAATCCAGTTTATAGGAAAATCCTTTGTTTGTGTTTTGTATCCATACACCAGCTCCTACACTTAGTTTACTACAAGAGCCATCAAAGTTTATTTTCCAAGGAATTTCAATTTCTCTTTCATTTTCTTTTTGTTGTTCAAGGCTGCTAAAATTTGGACTTTTCTTTTCTTGAATTGATGACATATTTGATTGTTTTGGTAGACTAAATTCTCCTTTGTTTTCCTTTTCTTGTTGGTCAATTTCATCTTCATTATATAAGATAAAGGAATCCAAATCTGAATGGATGGAGTAGATAGGAGAATTGTTTGGTCTATCTATGTTTCTCACCATATATTTCATGTGGGATTCCCTGTATACTCCTCTAGTTTGGTTAAATACTAGGATGGTGGCATAAGACATGTCCATTTGAAGGCTCCCTTGAATTTTGGCTTCCCATGATCTAGATAAAAGCATGCCATATTTAGGGGGAATGTCAGCTACCACTATGTCCATTACTAGACTCTTAGTAGAAATTTGTGACAAGTTAATGCACAAATATTTAATTAGGCCTAAGCATTTGACCTTGCTGGAATCAAAAGAATACAGGTCTTTGTATGGTTTAGTAATTTCTAAGCCTAGGCTTTCCATTACAACTTTGGGCATAAGATTGTGAGAAGCACCTGAGTCTAGCATGGCATTGTGCAATATTTTCTCATGTATATTCATGCTGACATAGAAGGGAGGGACAATGCCTTCTTGGTATTTCCCTTCAACTTCAGGGCCAAACAATAATTCTGGTTTATCATCTTCCAAGTTTAAAGTATCAGTTTCACTGCCCATATTTTTTTTATATACATCCTGAGTCACTAGTTCAGCTAAGGGTATGGTGATTTTAATCTTGGAAATTTCCCCTTCAAGGCTGAAGGGAACTATTATTTTTGACATATTTACATATTTTTTTTCATTTACAATTCTTTCAACAATTTTGATTTGCTGAACTTTATTTGAACTATTATTTGGGACAGATTTGTTAGGGCCACTAGTAGAAGTACTAGGGAAGGTTTTTTTCAACACTTTGCTGAATTTTTTTGTCTTTATTTTGGTAAGTTTTTTTGGTTAAAGTGTTGGTGTTAGTTGTTGTTTTCTTAGGCCGATTTTCTGAGGTTTTCTTAACAACAGTATTAGTGTTTTTGTCACTGGAACTCCCTGGGCTACCTTTTCTTCTAAGATTTTATTATTTGTGTACCTCCATGATAACATTTTCAAACCCCAATCTATAATCTTCAAAATCCTCATTATTGTATTAATTTTGTTCCTGAAGAGAAGAATCCTTGTTCTTCTTTAGTGAGAAAAACATTTATCTCACTGTCAGATCCTATCAAGTTTACATGATTTTCTTCCAACCTTTCAACTTCCCTTTCTTCTTCTTGATCAACATAGTTTTGTTGAAAGGGAGGTCTAATCTTCTGGTCATTGTCTCTCTGTCTATCTTGATTAGGGTCTCTTCTAAGATTTTGGTTTCTATTTCTGTTTTGGTTTTCTCTAGGAGGCATTCTGTCATTCAAATTTATCTTTTCAAGCATCCTCTCCATTACCTTCACCAAGTTATCAATTTTAGTATCTGATGATGAGGTTGAAGTCATTGTATCATCTTTGTATGTAAGTCTTTTTTTTGCTCTCAACCTAGCTCTCTTTTCAATCAGATTTGCCTCCACACTCATGGCTCCCCTCTGCATATCTTCTAAGGTTGAGGGGTCTCTTTCTCTTAGCTGGTAGGCTATTTCATGATCAAAACCTTCTGGGAATTTTGCTAAGGCTAAGCCTAGTGGAGGTTTCATGTCTGGAGGAAGTGCATTATACACACTATTGAATCTAGTGCAGTAGTCATGGACACTTTCCCCATTGTTTCTTTTGAGATTGCTATATTCTGAAAGGATTTGGAGAGGGTTCTTTCTAATTTCCCATTTGTTTATGAATGTTTGATATAAATAAGGGAGATCATTTATGCTGTGAGGAGCTAAGTTTTTAAACCATTTCTTGACTTCTCCTTCTAAACTTTGAGCAAAAATTCTCATCTTAATGGTCTCTTCTTCTATTTCCATGTAATCAAAGGCATCATTCATTCTATCTACGTGCTGTTGGGCAGTAGTAGGTTCATTTCTAGTGAAATGGGGAATTTTGGATTGGTAATCATTTGGTAAGGGAACCATGGGTTGTGGTAACACTAGTGGAGCATATCATGCTTCCATGATTGGAAATAATGGGGGATTTACAAGAGGTGGGTTTACAAGAGGGAAAGTGGGTTGAAATGGAGTGTTTTGAATAGTGGATGTGTGGATAGGAGTGGAAGAAACACTTGGGCCAGCAAACTGATGATGAACAGATTTGTTAGGGAAGGAGCTGAAATGATGGAGAATCTGAGAATTAGGTGGAGTGGAAGGTGAGGCCTCTCTGCTAAAGCTCTGTTGCAAATCTGTGGTTTCAAAATCAACTTGATTTAAATCACGTTGAGACTTATTTCTGAATAGGTTCTTTGTGTAAGGTAAGTCAAAGTAAGGATCTTCTAAAACTGTAAGGTCTTTAGGGATAGATCTTGTTCTTAGGATGGTCCTATTAGTAGTTGGTTTTCCAGAACTAGAAGTCTACCACAAAATATTCTCTGGATTGTCAACTATGGTAGGGGGATTAGGATCTAAATGGGATCTAGTATTAATCCTATGTGAAGTCATATTTCAGTTTCCAATATTTAGAGTGGAAGAGGTTTTTAGGACTGTTTTCCAAAAGTTTTCCTCTCACAGTGATTTCTATAATAGGGGACTAGGTTTATAAACCTTTTTAAGGCTGGTTAACACAATCCTAAGGAAATTTGGAGTACTAGTAAGGTAATAGGCCTACTGGGGCTAGTGGAGTCGCCAAGTGGAAATTTTTAGCTTTTCTGAAGGTAAAATGTTTTATGGTCCACCACGAATGGTTTATTTGAAAACAAATCTGAAATGTTTTTGGGGTTTTTTCGAGTTTCTATGGTTGTTTGAAGGATTAATGAGTCTACAAGAGCTTGCTAGGCAAGTATGAACTCAGTGGTCCCACCGTGATCACTAGGATGCTGGTATCCTGTGATTTGGCCGATTGGTAAACCAAATGAAAATGCAACATGAAAACCAGTCTTTAGAGCTCTAGGATCTAGCCCTCCTAGTCTTAGAGAGGGATCTCTCAATATGTTTGCAAATATATGACTTGTTTGCTTGTAAAGGGTTGATTTTAGGCTAGTTATTAAGTTTGAGTTTGTTTGATTGTTTGATGGGACATGATGATCTAGGTAGCATAGTTAGAAAAGGGAAATCTCGAAGTCATTGGGCAATGGAGTCAAGTAGAAGTTTGTAACAAGTTTGTAGATGAATTAGGGGTATCAAAGGGAAAATATAACTTGGCTATTAGATCAAAAAAGTTTTCAGGTGAAATGAAATGAACATTAAGAATTTAGAATGAAAATTAGAACTAAGGGCAACTAAGAATCCTTAATTATATGTACTTCTCAACAAAGGGAATTAAAACATCATTTAAACATGAAAGATTATTTAAAGACAGGGCTAACCATGAATTCTACAAATCATACTTCAACAAATAACAATTTCAAGACAAACTTTCAAAATGAAATCTAAGAGTTGAGGAACACTCTATTTCATCAAAGATTTCACTTTCAAGGATAAGAAAACATTCAAGATTCACAAACAACTGCATTCATAGAAGAGGGAAATCCTAAACATCTGTGATTACAGCTATAAATACCTTCAAAACAATTATTTGAGCAAGTACAAAGGGTATGATCAAAACAGACCTCTTTGGCAGACTTTGGACTATGGTATTTTAAAGGGAGACTTCAGAAACAGTTTTCAAATGGCAGCAAGTAGTAGGGAGAACCATAAATCATTCTTGAGGCCACTGTTTTGAACTATTTAGGAAATAAACAAGCATAAGGGTTGAAAAAAGTAGTCAAGCTACTTAATAAAACCTTCAGGAGATGAAAACATAAAGATAATGAAGAGTAAACAGGTCTAAGGTGCTTATAGGAGACATTTCTTAGCCTAAAAATTTTACTCTACTGCAAGCAAGAATTGATGAAAAAAGAATGGAAAACAGGAAAAACATCAGCAATTTAGAATACTTCACCAACAACCAAGCTCAGGGATCCAATGATAGAGCTTTCTCCATCCACAAATAGGTCAAAACATCCACAGTTTCCAGTACATCAATTTCTTTTCAATCTCAGCAGAACTATGTATTACTTCAAAGATTATCAAAATGCCCACTATACAATGAGTTTGAATGCAGTATTTATGTTGCAAATGAGGAGGTGGAAACATCTAGGGTTCAAAATGTCATTAATGACATAGTAAATGCACTCCTATCCTTAAAAACCATGCAAGGCATAAGGTTGGAATGTCTCTCAACTACTTCTCTAAGTATTAAATCTGTCTTTACTTCCTGAGGATAAAATAGATGAAAAGATTGACTTTGATGCTATTTTCTATCTTTTACAATAACTGTATGACAGTTTTAAAATATCTTTTGTGTAATAACTGCCAATTTTCCCTTTGAGGTATAAAGTAAGTGAAAGGTGTCACTTTTGATTTATTAAGTGAATAACTGCCCCTTTGATGTATCCGAGGCTATCTTTAAGCCTAAGTTTCATTTATTTGATCATCAAAACTGTGTTTTTAAGGCCTTTAAGCCTTGATATGCTAATTAATCCTTTAAATCTTCTGTCTGCCTCTTTATATCTTGATGCTCTATTTTTCTACCTTTATCTCTTCTTTTTTTTTCTTCTTTTTTTAACAACTATTTTATTCATTAATCCCTTATGCATTTTAACACCTTGATTAGGTTTTAGTCTTCTATTCTAAGGCTCTGATTTCGCCTTAAGCCTTTATAATGCATTTACAATGTCTTTTTTCCTTCTGCTGTTGTGGACGGGTGCCTGCGAGATGCTGAGGGTTTGATGTTGTAAAACAGTGCTCATAGAAAACTGATAAAACTATTAACCTTGGCAATTCCCTTTCTTCGTAATTCGGCCCCTGTTCGGACCACAAAGGTCATAACCTCCTAGTTCATCTCTTTATGGACTGTGGGAGGGTTTTAACCTTTTAAAACCACTATCCAACATGCACAAGACAAATAAAACGTTAATAAAACCATGCGGGGTCAGAAATATTGCTTCGGAGGCTGGCAGAGGAAGTTTTAGAGAGGCGGAATGCATGGAGGAAGGGTTTTAATGGCGGAGGGCGAAAAAATGGTTTTAAATGGACTTTTGCGCGAAAATGGGCATAAATGGTTTTGGAAAACCATTGGCGGTTTTTGCGCGACAAACGGGTGGTAAGTGGTTTAGCCTGGAGGGAACGCGATCCAGTTATATCGCGCCATGCGTCCTGCGCAATACCACCGGTCTCGCGCGGCTTTTGGTTGTTAAACCTCAGACGCCAAAGTCACGCGATATCGATCGTAGACCGTCGGATCTGGGGGGAAGATCCAATGGCTACCGGGGAGCGCGATGGAGAGGAGCGCTCGGGTGAGGTCTTAGTGGGAGACAGGTGGCACGCGCGGATTGGATGGGTGGTGGGGTAATGGGAGGTGGGGCCAAGCAAGTGACGTGGGACCGCTATTGTTTTGTTAATAGCGCGTGGAGAAAATATAAAGGAGAAAGGGTGTTTTACAAAGGGTGTGGAGTAAGAGAGGATAAGGGAAGAGGGGCTTAAGGAAAGGCACCAGGAAGTGGTCCTGTGGAAGATAAGGCGACCAGGAGCTAGGGAGAAGGTGCTTATCGTGTTGGGCAATCAGTAAAGAAGAAAAGACAAGGGGGAGGGAGAAAAAAAGGGGATTCCGATGTGATGTAGGGGTTAATAACTGGGCATTGGGGCATGGTCCCGTGGGGAAAAATGTGACCAGGGGCTAAGGGTAGGGTGCTAATTGCATCGGTGGGGAGAAATTTCCAAAGGAAAAGGTGGATTTATAGAGGAAGGCAAATGTGATGGGGTTTAGAGTGCTTGGTCATAGCACTTGGATATATGGAGGAATGGGGCCAAAGGTTTTAAGCCCTTGGGGGCTTATACCTTTATTTATAAAAAAACTATTTTTTAAGGCCCGAAAATGGGATTTTAGGCCAAATTGGGAGTTTTGATAAGTGAAAGGGGTGTTTTAAACCAAAACAATAGTGAGTGTATTGGTTTAAAGAGGTTTTTTCGAACCATATAAAGGGGTTATGATGGTTTGGAGGGGTTTTTTTATGGAAAATGGAGGATAAGTGAGAAAGGAAAAGAATGAACTGGGCTTAGCAAATGATGGAAAAAATGGCCTACATACAGTCTCTTTTTGTTCAGTAGTGTTTCTTGAGGATTATGAATAAGGAACAACTGCAGCAGCTTAGGGAACAACACTTTAGGGAACAACACTGTTTAAGGAACAACACTGCTAAGGAACAACACTACTAAGGAAAAACAACATAACCTTTTTAGGAAAAATAGATGAATATTTTGGTGAACTGACAGACTTGGAGAGATGAAGGCAGTGAGATTTCTAGAACTCATAATGTTTTTTGCAATTTTTTTCTAGAAATCCGGGTTTGTCAAATTTAGTCATCTTTGAATAAAATCAAAATTATGGATGACTAACACTAACTTATCTTCTCATCCAAGAGGAGTTAAACCAAGTGTGATATATCATTGGAAAGGTCTTAGAGGGGACTATCCCAACCATACCATATATAGCTTCATTTGAACATCATAACTTCAACAAAAACTCAATATTCTTCAAGCCATTTTGTCATTATGATGCGATATTTCAAGGCGTCAAACTAACATTATACCTATCAATATTCATCTCTTGACACACCTTTGACATCAATGGCAACACTATGTCCAATAACAACCAGAATAAAAAAATCAAGAATATTATTTAATTGAGACTTTTTGAGAACTTTTGCGTCTAGTTGTTAACCATTGACTAAGCATTTTTCCTACATCGGGATGAATAAAAAAAATGGATTTCCATGAATCTGAAAAAGTTGACAATATGGAGAACTAGAGATCCGAAATTTTTTTAAAAAGAGATCCATAGAAATTCTCAGATCTAGATGTGAAGGTCTAAGTCACCAAGTTCGATGAATTTGAAGTTTGAAGTTGAAAGTGGGTTGAACTTCAAGCTAATCCAAATAAATTCATTTGTGTTCATTGAATTTCAAGTATAATTAAATATGGACATGTAGAAATGAATCAATTGTGAATATTCACGAGAGTTTGTCCAAATTTGATCAAATTAAACTTGTATTCATGGGTTTAATTTCATTTTATTAATCTAAAAAAGAAAATCCCTCATTTTGTGCGACTTTGAACTTAGTTTCTATTTCTCACAACTGGCATAGAATTTTTCTCTCCGAGTTCTAAATTCGATTTTCATTTGAAGCAAGTGAACAAATTACTTAATGATTTACTCATACTAACGAACGATTTACAACATTGTAGGCTCATATGGAACTTAATAGTGTCAACAAATTTACATCAAGGAATACATTTAGAAGAACACTGGGCACCTAATTCTAAAGGTTAAGAGTCTCGACTCTTTGTGAAACAACGCTTAGTCAACTCTCAACTCTCCACTCGATAACACTTCATAGTTCGCTTAACATTTGGTCTATCTTATTTTATAAACTATATATTCATATATTTTTGTTTTTAAAGGATATTAATAAATCTATTTTTAGTTATTTATCCCAGCATGTATCATATTCATGAAATTATTTAATTCATATCTTTATTTATCATATTCATATGATTTTCTATATCTTGTTTATTTTATTTGTCTTGAATTTTATTATGTCTTTTAAAAATTTAAAATTAGAGTTTGTCTAATTTAATGGTAAATTTTATCACCAAAATTTAGAATGTTGAATTTTTGTTGAACTTCAAGCTAGACGAACTCAAACACGAATGTGAACAATGTGACTTAGATGTAGGGCAATGTGTCTCTCTCCATGTGTGGCCCTATGTAGTGGTGACACATGAGTAGAGGATTGTCTCTAGATTTTGATTGGCAAAGACTCAAATTCGACCTATATTGTTCATAAATTAAAATTATCTAGCGACAAGGCTCTGGCTCGACTCATATTGGAGTCAAATTGAAATTATCTAATGGCTTAGCACTAGCTTGGACTCATCTTGCACTGCAAAGTGATAATCCTTAGTGGAATTTGATGCCAAATGTTTAAATTGACTTTCCCCATATTAAAATGATTACAAGGTGCCAAGGTATTAGACATAAGCGGCTCCAAAAACATGGAAAGTAATTTATTCTCCACTCTCTTAGTTGAGGGTTCCCATGAAAAAATTAGGAAGGACACTATAATATTCACAGTAAGACCACATACATGACTATGTAGATATATTAACTACCCAAGTAGGTACTTGTGCCTCATGGTTCATCCCAAAACAATTTGAGGGAGGATACACATGAAGTCACTACACAGTATGCATACCTAGATTGTTTAATTGACTCAATGCAATAAATTTGTATGTTTAGTACCTACAACACTTGAAGAAAATTTACCAGAGAGATGTAATATTCCTACTTAGCCTAAGCTAAGAGGAATATTCATTTTTGTTTTATTTTCTGTTGCATGAATATATGAATAAAGGAGGACATGTAAAACTCCTAAGAAGACTAAATAAATCAATGCCCATGTGAACACAGTTAAATCAGGGCCATGTAAATAATCACTTGTTGGTGTGAAAGGGGTTTGAGCTGTGAGACTGGGTCAACCTTGACCAAATCTACAACGCTGTCTAGGTTCAATGCATCTCCTAAAGGGACAACACAGTTTTAGAAGGAGGCCCCTCATGTGAAAAGAGCTAACTCATCAAGGTGGTTTAGGGTTTGCAAAGGCTCTCATATTATAGAAGGAGAGGGAAGGCAACAAGAGAAGGTTGTTGATTGATCATATTTCTGAGTATTTTGTCTGCTTAGACAAATATTATTCTCTGCTGTTTAGTGGAGGATTGTGCTTGGAATTCCTATGCAGTGATTTCACCTCTTCCTTTGAGGATTCTTGGAGGAGTATTTGCTGAATTGATCCACTATCAGGCTTGAGGCCAAGCTCTACTTACATTGGCAGCGCTGATCCATTGAGGGTTTTGCTACTTTTGCAAGCTACAACAAGTGGGAGTCTAGATTTGCAGAGATCTAGCTTGTTTTGAGAGCCTCTTCTCATGAAGTGTGTTTTTTAACCTCCTGGAAGAGCGCCTCTCTTGTTTTTACTTCAGATTTGTAACTTGGCAGTGGCCATCCATGTCATCTTGAGCTACAACGCTATTTCTATTGATGGACTACGCTATTTTGATATGATCTTCTCTATGGTGTTTTGATTCCAGTTTTGATCAGAGATCTTTGGTGCTGGGCTTTTCCTTTCACTTTGGTGATCCATGGATTAGCTTGCTGATCTATGTTTTGTTTAGATTTGATATTTTGTTATGTAATTTTATATTCAGAAATTACTACAGTATTTTACAAATCTGCAACTTGTATCTCAGATATACTCTTATTTATGCATGATTTGGTCAAAACCCCAAGGGGATCTTGTAAAGAAAATTATCTAGTTTCCAGATCTGATATAGATCTGATGTTTTGTCCACAGATCTGTCCTAGATTTGAGTTGTAATATGCAACTACTAAAACTCCTGAAAATAACGTTGTTGAGCCATTTTTGCTGATTTATCTATGTTGCAGTTCTCTTTTCTGAAGTTATCTTACTCTCTTGTCTCATGTAACTTTTTGTATATTGAAAGAGCTTCACTTTACTTTTGATTTGATACTGTACATTCATTTATTAATTATATTTGATGGCCTCCTACTTAAGTTGTCAAAGACTTCGTTATTCCTGAAGCTGCTTGTTGTGCATAGCTGCAGCCCTTCTTGTAGGGTGTTTTCCAGCTAGACTAGGATGTGGGAGACCTGTTTACCACACCTAGTTTGATTTGCTTTTGCTCCCATTTTGGATCTAGACCCCAGATCTACTGATCTAAGGGATCCAAGGGCTTCAAACTCATTTCTGTACATCAATCTCCCAAGGAGTGCGTTATTTTTCCAAGCTTGCTGTGCAATCCCAATTTGGGGAAATTACAGTGGTATCAGAGTTCCTTTCTTGGCACAACCTATGCTTGCCTTGGAGCACCAGTCATGCTTCATTCAGAAGAAGATGATCCTCTAACTGAGAGGGAGAAGAGGTACCAAAATAGGAGTCATAAGAAGTATGAATACACTACTGATGATCCTGACAAGGGTCAAGACAAGGGGAAAGCCCTTGAAACTACTAGTGATAAAGAAGGAGAAGAGTTTGCAAGAACTCTATTAGTGGCCATGCAAGATCTTGCTAAGGAGATCAAGGAGATGAGGGTGGAAAAAATGAGGGAATCTCTTGGGATATTTCATCAAGGAGAAAGCTCTGACATGTCTCATCATGGGACTGGTCAACCTGTGAACCTGCCAATGGCTCCACAAGCCTCACAACGCTCCATTATGCCTACCTTCTTGGCTATGGAGAATGAAGGACCACAAGAGAAAGCCTCCATTGAAGGTTACTTTGTGGAGTATGACTCTCAGAGTCAGAGATTCAAGGATAACTTGAGTTTCCAAGACTTTTTCCATCTCAAGGACCGAAGGAGACTAGGGCAGCAATATAGAGATAGTGGATTCTTTCATAATAGACACCACACTATGGGAAGATTCTTTTTGCCCAAGTTTTATGGATCATCCTCCAGCTCTGCTAAGGCATGGGTAGAAAAGCTGGATATCTATTTTCAGTTGAACAAAGTCCTTGAAGTTGAAGCCATCAAGATTGCAGCGCTACACTTTGAAGGTGAAGCACACAATTGGTGGTTCCATGGACTGTCTACATTGGGACACATCAATGTGACTACCTATGCTAAGTTCACTAGAAGACTGGTGGAGAGGTTTGACAGAAAGGATCCTGAAGCACCCTTCATAAGCCTTGCAAAGCTGAAGTAGCCAGGAGATGCAAAGACTTATATCTCTGAGTTTCTAATATTATCAGTCATGGTCCCTGATCTATCTATAGCAAGGAGAGTCTACATGTTCATCGATGGCCTGGAGGAATCTTTTCATGGGTTGGTTAAATATACCAAGCCCATCACTTTGTATGATGCCATTGAGAGATCTAGAGATCTCCAAGATGCCTTGCCAAAAGCAAAGGCAATTTTCCAAAGCAAGGCCCCTCACTTTTCTAAGGGGAAGGAAGGAAAAGCTGCTCCTCCCAAGGAGAGCTCTTTGAAGAAGCCTCTTGATATTGATCTTAGGAGGGAATTGAGGAAGAAGAAGCTGTGTTTCACTTGACAAGAGTCATGGGTACCAGGACATAGGTGTGCTGCTGGAAGATCACACTACATAGAAGTATTCTCTAATTTTGAGGAGGAAGATGATGATGAGGAACCTAGGAGGAGTCATAGCGCTGATGATGATGAGGGATAACAAACAACCACTAGAGATGGGAAGGGAGCCTTTGCTCCAAACATTGGGACTCTTGCTTCTTTGAGAGGAGTGCCTAAGTACTTGAACCTTAGAGTACAAGGTTCCGTTATGAATCATAGAGTATCTGTACTGATTGATAGTGGGGAAACCCACAACTTTATTGATGCTCATCTTGTGCAAAAGAGAGGAATCCCCACTGATACTTTTGAGGTATTTTCTGTCTTGGTTTCGGGAGATAGGACCATGCAGTGCATGCAATATGTTCCATCACTCTCTATCACTATGGGATCCTACACCTTGGTGGATCACTTATTTGTAGTTGACATACCAGACACCAACATCATCTTGGGTGTGCAATGGTTGATTACCTTGGGGAAGGTTACCACTGATTGGAAGGATTTGAAAATGGAGTGGGTGGACTTGAAGAGTGGGAAACCACAAATGATTCAAGGCATGCACACTTATCCTTCACCCAATGTTTCCACACAAACAAAAAAGATGGATTTGCGCAGTGGAAGTAGGGATATCACAGTCCCTTCTCTTATGTTCATGAGGATGCTGCAAGGGACATTCTTATCTCATGGAAAGCCACCTGGAATGCCATCAGATTTATATCTTGTGGGAAACGTTCCACAAAGTGCTGCTCCAAGTTTAGATCCTAGAAGGATTGGAGCAATGAGAGACCAAGTTACAGCGCTGGGAGGCTTGGGACAACCCAAGAATGAGGCAGATCTTCTTCCTGATTCACTATCTCCCTCTCACTTTTCTGAATCTGTGATGTGGGAGGAGAGGAAGGGGAGGATCAACCTTCCAATAAACCATTTTGGCATGTGTAATGTCAAAAGATAAATCAACAACATGATAAGCACTTCCATGGATGTATCAACAACGCTGTCATTGTTGAGCAGTGTGGATCTTTATTGGAAATCTCAACTACTTGTAGAGTATTCCAAAGATATCCACACATGTATGATACTAGATGGTATGCATCTAGAAGAGGGCTACTTGGTCCAAGGAGGGGTCATATATTATCATGGTGAGGTATTTTTGGCTAGAGCTTCCAAGCTCAAGCAGAAGATCCTACAAGGAGCATATGAAGAATTCTTCC
Source organism: Pinus albicaulis (assembly GCA_034641835.2). Classification (NCBI taxonomy): domain Eukaryota; kingdom Viridiplantae; phylum Streptophyta; class Pinopsida; order Pinales; family Pinaceae; genus Pinus; species Pinus albicaulis. The sequence goes on from CM076570.1 coordinate 580,080,237, forward strand.
TCAGCCATATGTATTCAATGAAGATCTATTCCCTGATCATGAAGAGTTTTGATTGTGAAGGCATGAGAGAGGACTTACATCAACACTTTCAAGAGTGCAATAGCTATGGAGGGTTGGGGTAGCCAATGTAATATTTGCAAGAGTCATCTCAGCCAGCTCTTCCTTTGCTTGAGAGGAAGGGAATGCTCATGCACAACTCCATGTGTGTGAAGGACTATGATGGTAAAGGATTTGATCATGATAAACAATTTGTATTTTCTGATCTGTTACATTCCTTTGCCATGTTTTTGCATGATATGACTCCTAAAGGGAGTGAGAGGTCACATGAATCTCATAGTTTGTTGGGTCCCAATGAAAATTCTGAACTTGGCCACTCCCTTGATGTGCAAAGGGAGATTCCTTTTCATGATGGGTGCTTCCCAAAGGCACCAAAATTATGTAACACCTTCAGCCATGTTAAGGTGACTTATGCAACAAAAGTGTGGTGGGAATGCAACTTACCACACCAAGATCTAATGAAGACAAGAGGTGCACTGTGCTGGCATCACATGTGGGATTTTGACCCACCTCTTCAAGTTCAGATTTTAGTTTGCATCTATGTAGTCTTGCTTCCATACATTTATGATACAGTTGTATTGTTTATGGGATTGTATGGACAGAGGATGGGCAGTGTGTATGTACCACATGGTTTGGAACTCCAACTTGTACTTCATGATACATGTTTTAGATGTAGCATTGCTCCACCCATGTTTATTTCTGTTGAGTTCACTCCTGAAGGGATGGACTATGCACATATTATGTTGGCCTTAGAGGAGCAATTCATGATGCTTTGGCTTGCTGAGCACTTGGGTTATGATGAATATTTGATCCTTGATGATGCCAACAATGAAGGAGGAGAAGTACTACAGCTATTACCCTATCAGTTTCTTGAGGACAAGCAACATTTTGGAGGGGAGGACTGTAATATTCGTACTTAGCCTAAGCTAAGAGGAATATTCATTTTTGTTTTATTTTCTGTTGCATGAATAAATGAATAAAGGAGGACATGTAAAACTCCTAAGAAGACTAAATGAATCAATGCCCATGTGAACACAGTTAAATTAGGGCCACGTAAATAATCACTTGTAGGTGTGAAAGGGGTTTGAGCTATGAGACTGGGTCAACCTTGACCAAATCTACAATGCTGTATAGGTTCAATGCATCTCCTAAAGGGACAACGTAGTTTTAGAAGGAGGCCCCTCATGTGAAAAGAGCTAACTCATCAAGGTGGTTTAGGGTTTGCAAAGGTTCTCATCTTATAAAAGGAGAGGGAAGGCAGCAAGAGAAGGTTGTTTATTGATCATATTTCTGAGTATTTTGTCTGCTTAGACAAATACTATTCTCTGCTGTTTAGTGGAGGATTGTGCTTGGAATTCATATGCAGGGATTTCACCTCTTCCTTTGAGGATTCTTAGAAGAGTATTTGTTGAATTGATCCACTATCAGGCTTGAGGCCAAGCTCTACTTACATTGGCAACGCTGATCCATTGAGGGTTTTGCTGCTTTTTCAAGCTGCAACAAGTGGGAGTCTAGATCTGCAGAGATCTAGCTTGTTTTGAGAGCCTCTTCTCATAGAGTGTGTCTTTTAACCTCCTGGAAGAGTGCCTATATTGTTTTTACTTTAGATCTATAACTTGGCAGTGGCCATCCATGTCATCTTGAGATACAACGTTGTTTCTATTGATGGACTGCATTATTTTGATATGAGCTTCTCTATGGTGTTTTGATTCCAGTTTTGATTAGAGTTCTCTAGTGCTGGGCTTTGCCTTTCACTTTGGTGATCCATGGATTAGCTTGCTAATATATGTTCTATTTAGATCTGATATTTTTTTATGTAATTTTATATTCAAAAATTACTGCAGTATTTTACAGATCTGCAACTTGTATCTAAGATCTACTCTTATTTATGCATGATTTGGTCAAAACCCCAAGTGGATCTTGTAAAGAAAACTATATAGTTTCCAGATTTGATATAGATCTGATGTTTTGTCCACATATCTATCCTAGATCTGAGTTGCAATATACAGCTGCTACAACTCCTGAAAATAACACTGTTGAGCCATTTCTGCTGATATATCTATGTTACATTTCTCTTTTATGAAGCTATCTTGCTCTCTTTTCTCATGTAACTTACTGTATATTGAAAGAGCTTCACTTTACTTCTGATTTTCTGCGTACATTCATTTATTAATTATATTTGATGGCCTCCTGCTTAAACTATCAAATACTGCGTTATTCCTCTGCTTGTTGTGCATAGCTGCAACCCCTCTTGTAGGGTGTTTTCCAGCTAGACTAGGTTGTGGGAGACCTGTTTACCACACCTAGTTTGATTTGTTTTTGCTCACCTTTTGGATCTAGACCCAAGATCTGCTGATCTAAGGGATCCAAGGGCTGCAAACTCATTCATGTACATCAATATCCCAAGGAGTGCGTTATTTTTCCAAGCTTACTGTGCAATCCCAATTTGGGAACACTACAAGAGATAGTAAAAATATTCACTGATCACCTCCCTAGCCTACTTACAATGAAGTCTTCTCAACCTTTTATAGGTTCCATTACATGAAATACCATGGGAACAAAATCGTTGGTACACTATACTATGTGCCCAAAACCACCAATGTTTAGCCCAACCACACTCACCCATGCCCTTACCCCCCTCAAAATTCATACCAAGGTATATGTTAACCTAACATCCCCTATCACTTACGTCTAACCCAAAATTTACCAATGATGCCTTACTAGGTCTTACAAAATATGCCCATTTACATATAATAAAAGATTTTGAATCCATTATAATATATATATTTTTGGTTCATTGTTGCTATCTTTTTTTCCCATCCTCTCCCCCCAATGTTTTCCTGTGCATTCTACCTTTACCTTATGTGTGACCTTCACACAATTCCCATATCTGTAATTCAATCCTGCTACCATCAGTCCAACACATGCACATGTTTCTCCTATATCACTCTAGCAACTGAAGGCCCCTCGAGAATCACATATTTTGTGTTGCTTTTCAATATCATCAAATTGGATGGGTTGTCCTCATCTAAGCGATCTAAGTCCGACCCCTCCGTGACCTCGAATGAATTCATGTTGGTGTACATGCACCTATATTATCTTTAGTATAACTCTAGAGATTGCATTCAATGTGCACTTGTCTTTAGCTATTTAACTTGAGTGCTTTACATGCACATAGTTAGCCTTAATTAGCTTTAGCTCAACTCTAGATATTGCATGCAATGTGCACTTGTTTTTAGCTAGTTAACTCGAGTGCTTACATGCGATGTGCACTTGGCTTTAGTTATTTAACTCTAGTGCTTGCTTGTGGTGCATGTGCACATTAACAGAACATAAAGCACACTTAGCTCCAGTTAGCTTTAACTATCCATAGTTATTGCATGTACAAATAAGCTTAACTCAATTGCTTTATATTGATTTCAACCTAATCTTGATGAATTAATTTCATACTCAATTCTAATTTTTCTTTTTCAATTCTCACAAATTTGTGCAATTATTATTCAACTAGATCCGTATTTGTGCTCTAATAATTTTACATGGTATCAGAGCTAGAAGGGTTTGGAGAAAAAAGAAAAAAAAGAGAAAAAAAGAAAAACAGTTTGAATTGAGAATGAAATTAATTCATCAATATTAGGTTGAGAATCAATATATAAAGCAACTGAGTTAAGCTTAGTTGTACATGCAATAACTATGGATAGTTAAAGCTAACTGAAGCTAAGTGTGATTTAAGTAATGTTAATGTGCACATACACCCCATGCAGGCACTAGAGTTAACTAACTAAATCCAAGTGCACATCGCATGTAATTACTTGAGTTAACTAGCTAAAAAAAAGTGCACATCGCATGCAATATCTAGAGTTTAAATAAAGCTAATTAAGGCTAACTATGTGCATGTAAAGCACTCAAGTTAACTAGCTAAAGACAAGTGCACATTGCATGCAATCTCTAGAGTTTAATTAAAGCTAATATAGGTGCATGTACACCAACATCCCCCCTTAAGCATAATTTAGGTGAGTGTGATGCAAAATGAATGAGTCCGTGACGACACGACCATTTTAGGTACCCATATACAATGCATGAAAAGAGGAAAGAGGGAAAACCCAGTGGGAAGAAAACCCCCCCTCAAAATAAAATGAGAAAATAGAGAAAAGACAACTGTTAGGCAATCGTGACCTTCACCCCGAGACAATTTTTCAGAAATCCAAAATTTTGCTCAGTGAAAGTCTTGGTGAAGAAATTAACAGTCTGCTCGAAACTCGGACAATACTGAAGATCTATGATCCCATCATGGATATGGAGGAATAAGCTTCATTTTTGGAAGTAGAGGTATCAACTCCCATGTTTGGATCAAGGATTGAATTTCCTTGTAGATGGTTGCATGCCAATATGGATTCCCCGCTGATCTGAAAATGGAACTATTTGTAATGCTATGCAAAGTATCCATTTCCATATAATTAAGTGTGCAAAGTATTCTCCATGTCTTGCAGGTTAAACAAAGTGGTTTTGGTAATGTTTCTGAGTTTTATGTGTGAGGTTTTGTTCTTTAAATTTACTGTTTAATATAACACAACAGAAATACATAATAAGAAATATTCACCATAGCATAACACAACAAACTGATGAGGCAGTTCACCCCTCCTGCGCTACATCTGCCGGTCCAAGGCTCTCCAATGGTATGTCCTTGCTCTATTAATTTTCTCAAAAATGGTTACACAGTGAAAAATATGCCTAAACAGGAAAAACAAGCTGTGAATTTGACTTCAGAAGACAGAAATAAGCTAAAATGGCTTTTGTTTCGTAACCCAATACAACTCCATCTCCTTGGTGGCCCTGGTGGCTCTTTCCTCTTCCCTGAAGAAAAAATGGCTGAATAACACCACTGTTCGCTCTACAACATGTCCCAAACACTCCATAAGGTCGAAGAAAGTCAAAATTGACTAAAATTTCATCTTGTTTGGTCGAAAATTGAGAAAGTTATGACCCAAAGAAGATTTTACCTAGTGGCACTAGAAAGCCTCCTCCAAAACTGGAGGAACTCCAGTTAGCTCCACCAAAAAAGGTAGATAGATCAGATTAGGTGGAATTGCACTATTTTTAGGGTTACAATAAATGTTAACTGTCAGTTAACAACACGTTCACATGCTGAATTTTCAGAAATGGTTTGTTGCTGACGGATAGGATTAAGAACCAACACCCTCAATCACTGCCTACAGGTCACGTGGTTAGGGAGCTAACACCTAGGTGCTAAAAAATTTTCTCTGCCAGTTTGAATGGGGCTTAGCCCTTGGTCACTGCACGTGGTTTCGGGGCCTGTAATCCTTTAGCCCTGGGGCTTAAACCTTAACTCTGCTAGTTCAAAACTTCTCCACGACCCGACTGCACGTTTACTTGCCACCCAACTCGCTCGACTGTTCAACGTTCTGCCTGTGGTGTAGTGGTCGGGTCGAGGGTTCGAACCCCTTGCCATCCAAATTTTAGCATCACCTTTAATCAATGGCCTGGGGCCATGTGGCAGCCTCTGGGCAGGCCACGTGGCACCCTATAATAGGCCCATATAAAACATTATAAAAATGAATTTTTGCCATATAAAACTTTCGAAAATGACAATTTTTTTTTGGTCAAAAAGTCCTGTTTTGAAGGTAATTAGGCGATTTAAAACCTCAGTAAATTTCACATACGACATCGGATTTGAGTCCTGTTCATGGCGCCAGAATCACAGCGACGAGGCCTTTCCGTTCTTTTAGATTGCAATCATTTTCGAGCATTTCCATTTTTGAGCATTTTTTAAACTTGGACATGATCACCTGATCACACCTCCCCAATGGTAAGCTTTTGGACCCCAAAGCTCTCTGAATTACAGAAATTGAAGATGAGGAGACTAATTCTCCACTCTTCCAACCTTGAACCACTGAAATATTCCTGACTTCATCAAATTGAGCTTCTCATAAAAAGATAAATTCTTCCTTGAATCTGCTGACCGACTGTTGCTAACCTTGACTGTGTCATGATGCAAATTTTTGGAATTTGCAGAACAACAACTAAAATTTGCAAAAATCACACTGTTCCTACAATGGTCTACCTTCAAAGGACACTGAAAATAAGATTCACCTTGCCAACTGTCCTTATGGTAAATTTTTTTTCGAATGAGCCATGTACTTGTGTCGATTCCTGACCAAGTTTTCTCGCCATACCAACCTGCCATTCTGAAACCAACAATGACCCTTGCTGAACTTTGTGCCCTATTTGCTTGCATGGTTTTCCCTCTCTTGGATTTTTGTACCACTTTGCACCGACACTTTGTTCTCTGCACCGATCGACACCAAAGACACCTTGTGCAACATCTTGTCATCTTCTTCCAAAGACGACTTGCTTTCACACTGAAACGTTTCATCATTTACATAAGAAATAACATGAAAATGATTATGTACAAAATATTTTTGCTTAATCATCAACAAATTCAAATTTTGACTTGCATTGAAAAGCCTTTTCAATTGTCCTACATTCACTAAAGAAGATTCTAGCTTCTTCCAATATGCTCTCACAATAAACTCCTTTCCATCCTTGAATAGGTGATACTTGTTCTCATGGCGATGGAAGATCGCTTTTCTATCATATAAGTATAGAATAACCAACACCACACCTGTAATTTCAAGCAGTACCACATCTAATTCAACCAAGTCAACATAATGAGCTGTTATGGCGAAGCACAACATGCACTTCCTTGAAACTTGTAAATTAACATCCTTGCAAATCCATCCGAGTGGATATGGCTTTGGATGTGGAATGCTAGCCTCCTATACCAATAGGTTTCATCTTTCATGATTGTCTTGATTGAATTATGGAATATGTTCAAACCTTCTTTCTTGAGCAAAGGTGTTCCATATTCTGGAAAAACCAAAAAATCAAAAAAGTTAAAAAATGTAAAGAGGGTATACCCTAAAAGAAAGATCAAAGGGTAAAAAGAATAAAATGGTCAAAAAAGTGAAAGAAATGAACCCCAAGCAAAAAATAGACCAAGAAAAGTGTGCAAATCCAAATGCCACTGCTATTTCATTTTTGTAATAAATCAATTGTGTGCAGCTTGTCAAACCTTTGCCACAATTCATGAATAAGTCAAACTGTTTAAACTTGGCTTACTCATATTTCAATTTCATGTTATAGAGATTAGAGAATAAATATCTATCCAAACAGTTTAATCTTGGCAGATAAGTAGCTAGGTAGAGTGAATAAAAGGTGCTCAACAGTTTAATCTGAGCCCTTGGATGTAATAAGGGTAGAAATAGATAGATTCATCATGTAAAAAGAAAAAGATTGAAAAGGGTTTGCAAGTCTAAATGCACCCTAATAAAGAAGACAACATGGTAGTGTTAAGTAGATAGGGTAGGTAGATGGTGCTACAAAGTGTTATCTGATGAATGGTGCTGCTACATGTTGGTTAATCATTTACTTTCATCACAAGTACTAAAGCAGGAAATACACTGGAAAATCACAGCAAGCAAAGTCAAATTCATTAACCTCCCTCATCATTTTTCCCCCTCGAGAGTTTTACTAATTTCCCCAAAAGTACTAAGGTAATTTGAGATCAAAGGGGCTCAAGGCATTTCCTTGACTTCTGGAGGGACCGGACCCTCGGCCTAATGATCAAAAAAGACCTAAGCACTTCAAATAATTCATCATTGTTATCTTCCATCTTTAACTTTTCCTAAGTAAAATCCTATTTTACTTAGGAAACTGATGCAACATTCTATAAAATTCCTCAAAACAACTTGTTATTCTAAGTTTAAGTGTTGAAGATAAAATGTGCAATTTACTTCATAAGTTTCACTTTCTTAGATGTACAAAGGTGTATTGATTTTCCTTGTCCTTTTTTCATATTAACACCTAACTCTATTATATTAAATCCCTAGTGAAATCCCTTTTCCTATGCATATAACTCCCTTTTCTAAATAAATATCCCCAAAACCCTCTTATTATAATGTTTTACCAAGGTATATATAGTCCCGCACATTTAAAATAAATATCCCACTTTATAAAGCCCTTTGGTAAAACTATAACCTTATATATACATTCTGCCCCTATGATGAATTAATTATATTAATTTATTCATCGTATAATAAAATATATATAGAAAAGCGTTAGACACGTAACATATGTGTTTAACACCAAAAACAAGAATAAACTACGACGGAATCCTGCGCCACCATACTCAGCATTCCACGTGGCATCCCATATGGCCAAACTCCACCGCAATCCATTTCATAAAATCACGGGGTTAATTAGTCATTCGGACTAATTAACAACCATTCCCGCCTATTAACTTCTCCCCGGGGTGATTAGATTACATGTCAAAACTTGTTTAAACCCCGACGGGCCCACTTTCGAAACCGCACAAGTTTCCCTTTCCTCCAGCCGTCAGATCATTCCTCCGTTGATCAACGGTCCCGATCAATCCCGCTGCCCATCGCATGTGAGTTTTTTAGCCAGCGGGGAATGAGCGGGTTTGACTATTCAGCATTCCACGTGGCAAGCAGCCTGTGGTATCGCTGCCATTGCGATTTTTACCGCCTTCCTCCATAAGCGGTGCGGGCTCACCGCTTACCGCTTATCGAATACCGCCGGTCCCACTCCCTTACGTCACCCCGTTCGTCGAATGACGTCATCACCTCGAAAACGACAAAAACCCTTTTGACTTGTTTTTAAGCCATTTTTCGCGTTTTTTTAGTTATTTTGGTTTTCGAAAGAGACTAAGCTCCCGCTGCAAATTTCAAAATTCACTGCAAATACACCAAATTACTCCGAAATTCCGCTGCGCCAGTATTGAAGAACGTCCCCGCCATTGTTCATTACCTGTTGAAGAACCAGTTTCCATTAAAAAACAGGTATTTATCATTCCGCACCCCGACTGCAAGTTAAGCTTGGTTTCTTGTGTTTTTCTCTGAAAAAGTGGTTAAAAATCCTCTCCGAGTCCTCATTGAAGAGTTAAAACCTGTGAATTTGCTTCCCAAACCTGCAATTTGTCCCAATTTCTTCTTTTGTCAGATATCCCGTCCGGTCTGCAAGAAAAACTGAAACCTCCATTTTGAATCCACAAGAACCAAAATGGAGGCCCCAACTGCTCTAAATGTCACTCCTTTGAATGCTCCTCACCGAGATTTGGACTATTTACCTCTCATAGATGAAGATTTCCAAATAAAAGACCTACATTTTGATGAAAGTCCCCGTTTGAGCTTCTGTCGCTGCAGAGACGAACACTCAAAGGGGCAAGATCTTATAGGGTTGTGGGAATCCAATCTCCCAAGGTATTTCATTCCTACAGTCCACGTTTTCCCCGAAATCATTCATTATTGTCATGCAAATTATGATCCCACACAAAGAGCTGTATTAGCTCCTGATCAAAGTGTTTTGTTCCCTATAACACCTCAAGCTATCAATGCTATGTTACAATTTGAGCCAGAACAAGAATTAGCACCTCTATCCATGGAAGGGCTAATTGAGAAAACCAGACTGTTAACTCCAGAGAAATTGAAAGCAATGTGTCAGTACTTCATGTTACCTGAGCATCAGCCAAAAGGGACTCCCCCCTATGGTTTTTACTTTTTCAATCAATTGGGAAGGCTTATTGTGAATGTAATATCCTTTGTCTTAGGATTCAATACCGGTGAGTATGTTGACGAGATAACTCTGGCTTTGCTATCTATCTTTACCCCTGGGCAGCCTCCTGAGATTAAGTATGACTATGCTTCCTTCATTGCCAACAAAATCCATGATCAATTTTTAAGGCTAGATGATGAAAAGGTTTTCAAGTACTCCTCAGTTATCTATCATCTCATAATTTTCTATCACTCAGACAAATTCCCTTTCCTTGTTCAGAAACTTGATGCTAAAGGTAATCCCAGGTCTGTTATTTTTTGGTCCCCCATCATTCATTTGTCCTCTGATTCTCCCTACTCTTATTCAGAATTCATTGATCAGTTTGTACATCTTGCTACAACCTTGTTAACAGGAGTTTCTCCCCCCAGGCTTAGTACTGAGATAAGAAAGACCCTGCAATTGTCAAAGAGTTACAAAGTTGGGGATTGGTACTTGTACCAAAACCATACAGTCATCAGGATTTATGGATGTGAATTACATCCATTCAAGTTACCCAGATATGTAACAATGAGAATTTTTGCTTTGGAATACTTTAGACAGATGAACAACTCAAATGTAATCCATTTCTGCAATGTAAAGAAGAAAGCACAGTTAAGGATCAAAAGCCAGTTAGGTCCTTTCATTTGCAATTCTAGGGAAGCTGAAAGAGATGCTGAACTTATATTAGAGAAAAAATTCCAGACATCTTTCCGTTGGGTCCCTTATGACCCCTTTGGTTTCATTTGTGAAATAAGGTTAAAAAATAAGTCATCTCCTTATATACATCATAGAATTCCTGACATAGAACAGTATGCAAATCAAGATGAATGGGTTAAAGGAACACTTGTTGAAGAGGGAAGTGGAGCTGACAAATTGAATAAACTTATGAAAGATGCTGAGAAGAAATTTGACCTAGAAACATATGATCAAATGCAGGTACCATACATTGGCACATCTTCAACAGCCACTCTACAACAAGCTATACAGGAAGACAACCCATCAGTAGCAGCAGAGCCTAAAGGTAAAGGAAAAGAACCTATAGTTCAGGTCATTGAAACCCTGGTCATGGCAGAAAAATCACAGAGTTCCAAAACACCAGAACAATCTAAAGCTTCTCAAACACCGGCAAAGCAAATCCAAGCTCCAGAGATGCAAACTCCACTGAATGTGGAAATAGGGAAAAAGAGGTCAGCTCCAGATACCACACCTTCAAAAGGAGCCCCACAAGTCTATCAAGCTAAAAAACATAAATCTGATCTACCTCCAGATGTAGAGATCATAGATGAAATATTTGATGATGGCGGGGAAGATAGTCAGCAAACAGGTACAGCAAGTGAAACAAATATAAGCCAGAAAGGGATACAAAAGCAACTGAGCACTGAAGTATCTTCTTTCAGACCGCCCAAGACAGATACTGGAGACATAAAGAAAACCTTCATTGATATCAAAACAAGGAATGAACCATTGAAAATGAAGGTCTACGATCAGTATATGAAGATGGCTCCTCACAATCAACAAAGGTTGATGTCAGCATTTGATCTTTCACAAGGTAAAATGCAAATGAGCCACTTCAAAGCTAAAGTGCCAAAGCCAACTTCAGCAACAGATTACATCAGAACAAATTTTGAAGTGTTAGCAAAGGATATCCATCCCTTGGATCGGATAGAGCTTCATAGGCAAACAGGGGAAATGGTTTATTCTACTCTCACCAACAAAGCCATGGCAGCTTTAACGCTGCAAGATTCCTTGAATAATACCACTGCAACATTGAAGATTGAAAGGGCCTCCTCACAGGCCAAGGACAATAGAATAAAGTCTCTAGAAGAGATCATCATTGGTTTAGGTCACAATCCCAAAGACACTAAAGGTATTGAGGCACTGATAAAAAAGAAAGAGGATGATATAGCTGCACTAAGAAAACAGCTGAAAATACCAGCCTCAAGGCACCCCCAGACACAGGAAGTAATAAAAGGAAATTCACAAGAAGAAATGATGGAGTTGCTCTTAAATTTGACAGAGCGACTAAATGAAACCGAGAAGGAGCTGGAAAAGGCATTGCAGGAACAGGAAATTCTCAAACAGGCTTCAGCAGCAGGTACTACAGGACAACAGGAACAATCATCTCGGGTGAATATTTCTAATTTGAATTCTGATGATTTGATTAAACAAATGGAGAGTTTGCAGCTAAAGGTCACAGAACTCCAAGAAGTAAAATTACAATTAACAAAATTGGAGGGAAAATATGACACATCAAAAAAGACAGTAGCTGACAACCTCAGAGAAATAAAAAGGTTGGAAAAATTGGTTGAGGCTTTGCAAAAAGATCTTACACTGGAAAAGCCTCTGAATGAAATAAATGATATTCTTTGGGACAACATCATTAATTTAATAAGAGATATTTGGCCTTCCATTGAAGCTATTTTTGAGCAGAATGAGTTAGTCAAGATAGCCCAAGAGGAAATAAACAAAACTAGACATGAATTAAGAGGCAAGCCGGAGCTAGCCCAGCAGCTCATTCAGTTTTTGAATTCCAGAACAAAACAACAGCTAGCATTGCTAGGAATTGATGACAGAACAGGTGTAGTTTTGGAAGCAAAGAGAATTTTCACAAAGAGAACTTTCATGCAAAATCTAGAAAGAAAGTCTACTGATATTTTGGTCGACATCAACGTTTTCAGAGAAAAGTTTCAAGCTCTGCTCGACAGTGAAATGCCAAGTCCCATGCTCACAGAGGATCAAATAGTAGACTTGGAAACTTATGAGAAAAGAATCAAAGCTCATGCTAAACATACAGCTATAGGTTCTACTAGTGTAGGTTCTACTAGCTCATCAGAACCTGCAGTACCAACTGGGAAGAGTATTTATGAAAAAGTGAGGAATCTATTTCATCTGGAGCATGAATTAAAATATCTATTTCCAAACGAGCCCACTTTTTATAAACTTACTGAAGCCGATGAAACTTTAAGGAAGCTCAGAAGAACAATGATACCAGATGATCAGTGGTGGAAGGAAATGCTGGAAATTTTGTAAAAAATGTTTTCAGGATAAAAGTTTATCTTTACTATTGAGTAAATGGTAAAAAACAGAAATGCAGATGAAAGAGTATCAGATGAAAGATTAAAGAGTATCCGTGAGAAGAAAAAGTATTCAACAAGTCAAAGGAATACGCAAAGGACAGCACAGAGCCCTATTTTGAGCACTTATCCTTAGCACGTCCATGAAGAAAGGAACAGCACATCAGCCGTTACTCATTATTCTATTTTCGAGACCATGTGTCTCTTGTTTGTTGTAAATATGCTTTAAGTCAGCCTGAATTATTGGCTAGGATAGAGTAAGATTGTTAGGATTATTTTCGTATAAATAAATCCCCAAAGAGAGTGTTTGGGGTGGATTCTATTACTCTGCTGTAACATTGAGGTTTTCGGAATAAAAAGCTTTTGGACAAATTTACTTGTGGCTTACTGGATGACGTTTTGAAGCACTGGACTTGTTGCAGGATTCATGTGTTGGACTTCGGTTCAATAAGTTTTCCAACCCTTGTGTTTAAATTTTATATTAGTTTATGCTATCATCATATCCGTTTCTGAATAGTTTACATAAAGGATTGAAACAGAATTTGCTTAATTGTACTTTGTTTTCAAATGTGATTATTCTCGATGTTTTCTTCTGGATTAGTTATAAGCATGAATTCTTAATTGCTCATGTTTTGCTGATTTCAACATTGTTGATTACTGTAACAAAGAATCCTTCATTGCTCTTTGCTTGTAGTCATTTCTCTTCTTTCTCTTGAATATGGTGAAAGATTCTTAGCTGCCTTTCATCCCTTCAAGACCATCCATCCACTTTAAATTTTAAGGATTGTTCTCTGTCTAGCTATCTTGCACTGTAATACCATCTTGTGTTTAGAAAAGAAATCCAGTAAAGCCATCCTTAGACTCCATAGCCCAATGGACTGAAAGCCCTCAACCTTGCCCTTAGTTTGTGGATTCCACCATTTTCCCAAAACAAACTTTGAATCTATAACTAGCCTAAAATCATTCCAAAACAAAGATAAATCATAAAGAACTCTCTAAAGATTTTGAGATTGGCTAGGTCTGCATCTAAAAGGTTGGTTGTGGTTACCTGGGTATACTTTCCTCTTACACAACTTCTAGGAAAACACAGGTGATAATTGAAGGTTTCAAGTTTCAGCTTCTTGACTAAGTCTTCTGAGATGAGGTTTGCTTGAGACCCACTGTTAAATAGTGTGTCTATCTTTGTGTGTTTTGAAATGATCCTCACATGAAACAACTCTATCCTCCTCTCTTCATTTTCAGATTCTACGTGACAATTTAAAGTGCTAGAGCTAGGATTTGTTTCTTTTACAATATCTTTCCCCTTTATGTTATTTAGTACCATGGCTATGCTTTTAGTTTCATCTCCTGATTTAGACCCTAAGTCTTGTTCAACTATTGCAACCGTTTTTCCCTTTTCTTTGGCCTTATCTTTGGTTTTAAATTTTTCTGGTTTCAACTCCGGATGAATTTGCTAGCAATGGTATTCATCGTGGCTTGTTTTGGAATAGTTTTTACAAAAGAATTTTTCTTTTTCCTTCCTAGAGTTTGCATTTCTTTTTCTCCCTTTGCCTTTAAATTCACTACCCTCATTCCCATCAAAAGATTTTTTACCTCTAGCCTCTAAATGCGTGGCTTGGATACAAACCTCGTCTAGACTAGTAGGATTGAACATAAGGATAGTATGTATAAGATAGTTGTGTAAACCACCTATATATTTCAGCAAAGTCTCTTGGCTATGTAAATAAATTCCAAGTAATAAAGCCCTTTGTCTAAACTCTTGGGTGTAATCTTGAACACTTTGTCCCTTAATTTGTCTAAAACTTTTCCAATTCATGATAGCCTTTTGTAAATGAGCTAATGGATAAAATTGCTGTTTAATTGCAGAAATAAATTTAGCCCATGATAAAGTGATCTTACCATGTTTTTTAATTTCATCCTTGGTCTTGGCTTCCCACCATACCAATGCTGCTCCTTCCATTCTCAAAGAGGCTAATTGAATCTTGGTGTCGTCTTCATGAAGGTTTTGTATCCTCAAATAAACTTCCAATTGTCTTATCCAATTGTCAAGTTTCTCTGCATTGACCTCACCATTAAACATAGGAAATTCAAATTTAACATCAAGCTTTAAAAGTGGACTTTTACCAGTGGTTTTAGACTTGTGAGATTGATTCACCGAAGTAGAGGATGACGATGTAGAGGAAGAGGATGAAGATGGGGATGGTGGATCACCATTACCTCCATGTCCTTTCTTTGACTTGTCATCAATTTTATTTCCTCCTGAAGAACCCTCTCATTCTTTCTTATGTCTATACCCTTCTCCTTCAAGCTTATCATTCCTTTCTTGGTATAGTATCCTCACCATCTCCGTCATGTCCAAGAAAGCCTTCTGGAACACCTGTTCCTCTTCTTTGGGATCAATGTCTTCAGGAGCTTCTCCTTCCCTTGAAGACATGCTTGAGGCTTCTTCAATGGCTCTTGGAGGTGGCTCTCTAGCCCTTCTTGGTTGAGGATTACTTTGTGATCTAACCAAGTGTCCTTCACCTCTCTTGAGTTTAAGCCTAGTAAGCATCAAAACTTGCAAAAAATCAACTATATCTTTGCACAAGAACAAATGCAGAGTAAAAATCTAGCTCCTAATGCTCAAATCCTGAGCTCTGATACCATCTGATCTGAAAATGGAACTATTTGTAATGCTATGCAAATTATCCATTTCCATATAATTAAGTGTGCAAAGTATTCTCCATGTCTTGCAGGTTAAACAAAGTGGTTTTGGTAATGTTTCTCAATTTTATGTGTGATGTTTTTTTATTTAAATTTATTGTTTAATATAACATAACAAAAATACATAGCAAGAAAAATTCACCATAGCATAACATAACAAACTGATGAGGCAGTTCACCCCTCTTGGGCTACATCTGCCGGTCCAAGGCTCCCTAATAATATGCCCTTGCTCTATGAATTTGATAAAAAATGGTTACATAGTGAAAAATATGCCTAAATAGGTAGAAAAAGCTGTGAATTTGACTTTAGAAGATAGAAATAAGCTAAAAATGGCTTTTGTTTCACCTCAAACAGTGAAGTACAACCCAATACAGCTCTATCTCCTTGATGGCCCTAATGGCTCTTTCCTCTTCCCTGAAGAAAAAATGGCTGAAGAAAACCTTTGTTCGCTCTGCAACCTATCCCAAACACTCTAGAAGGTCTAAGAAAGCCAAAATTGACTAAAATTTCATGTTGTTTGGTCGAAAATTGAGAAATTTATGACCCAAACAAGATTTTTCCCAGTGGCACTAGAAAACCTCCTCCAAAACTGGAGGAACTCCAGCTAGCTCCACCAAAAAAGGCAGACATATCAGATTAGGCGGAACCACGCTATTTTTAGGTTTACAATAAATGTTATCTATCAGTTAACAACACGTTCACATGCTGAATTTTTGGAAACGATTTGTTGCTGATGGATAAGATTAAGAACCTGCGCCCTCGGTCACCACCTACAGGTCACGTGGTTAGGGAGTTAGCACCTAGGTGCTAAAACCTTTTCTCCGCCGGTTTGAATGGGGCTTAGCCCTTGGTCACTGCATGTGGTTGCACGACCTATAATCCTTTAGCCCTGGGGCTTAAACCTTAACTCTGCTCATTCGAAACTCCTCCACGACCCAACTACACGTTTACTTGCTGCCCAGCTCGCCCGATTGTTCAACGTTCTGCCTGTGGTGTGGTGGTCGGGTTGACCTTGCCCGAGGAGTCGGGTCGAGGGTTCGACCCCCTTGCCATCCAAATTTTAGCATCACCTTTAATCAATGGCTTGGGGCCACGTGGCAGCCTCCGGGCAGGCCACGTGGCACCCTATAATAGGCCCATATAAAACATTATAAAAATGAAATTTTGTCATATAAATTTTTTGAAAATGACAAACTCTTTTTGGTCAAAAAGCCCTGTTTTGAAGGTCATTGGGCGATTTCAAACCTTAGTAACTTTCACATACGACATTGGATTTGAGTCCCGTTTGCGGCGCCATAATTGTAGCGACAAGGCCTTTCTGGTCGTTTAGATTGCAACCATTTATGAGCATTTCCATTTTAAGCATTTTTTAAACTTGGACATGATCACCTGATCACCCGTAAATTCATGATGCATTTGACGATTAGATTCATGTACCCTATATGGATGCACGTGAATGGTTGTCTATAGGGATGCATGCATGTGGATGTGTGGCTTTAGAGATGCCTTTTTGGATGCATGCATGAGCATACGTGGTGTTATAAATACCTCCTTAGATGCATTCATGGGCATGCATGGCTCTGCGACTGAGAGTGCATGTGGGGCATCATTAAATTGATACCTTGTCAGATCTGCAACATCAACATCATCAATAGTAGAGGAATCAAAGTCCTCTTCTATGTTTTTGAAAGTAGTGTCTTCATCACTACTAGAGGAAGATATTTCCTCATGTGCAATGTTTTCGTTATTGGACAAGATAAAATTCTCATCTGCAACAGGTTCATTAACAATAGAAGAAGAAGAGTCTTCTTGTTCAACACTGTCTTGAGAATATTTCTCCACATTATTGGAGTCTTCACCACTTTCATGAATGTTATAATAACTCGATCTCTTTGCCTCCAAATGGTGTTCTTTAAAATCATTTTCATCACCATATAATCCTTTCAATGTAGTCCATATTTCATGTGGTGATTAAATATTTCCGATCTCAACCTAATAGCGATGAATTAATTTCATTCTCAATTCTAATTGTTTTTCTTTTTCAACTTGGCAAGTTTGTGCAATTATTCTTCAACTAGATCTATATTTTTTCTCTAATAATTTTACATGTTATCAGAGCTACAAGGGTTTGGAGAAGTTGCATGAACAATTTTTTGCAGGCTTGAAGAGTATAGAATTGGAAATTGTTCAGAGATTTGATTTGCGGATCAAAATATTGGAGAATTGCCGCAATTGTCGCTACAACCACAAAGTGAAAGAATGGAATTCGCAACTTCCACTATTCTGACTCCATACAATTACTATGAATGGAAGCCAATGATTTTGCTTAATCTTAGGAGCAAAGACTTGTACCAAATAGTCATCGGAATTGAGACAAAACCATTGTAAGAGGATGAGAAGTTAGATTGGCTTAACAGATTTGATATGGCTTATGGAAGCTTGTGTCTATCTGTGTCTCGTGATATTCGTTATCCGATCAGAAATATTGAATCACCACAAAAAATGTGGACTACATCGAAAGGATTATATGGTGATGACAATGATCTAGAGGAACACCATTTCGAGGCAAAGAGATCGACTTACTATAGTAGTCATGAAAGCGGTGAAGACTCCAATAATGTGGAGAAATATTATCAAGAAAATGTTGAATAAGAAGACTCTGCTTCTTCTAATTTTAATGAACCTGTTGCAGATGAGAATTTTATCTTGTCCAATAACGAAGACATTCCACATGAAGAAATATCTTCCTATGCTAGTGATGAAGACACTACTTTCAAAATCATAGAAGAGGACTTTGATTCCTCTACTATTAATGATGTTGATGATGCAGATTTGACGTGGTCTCAATTTACTAATGCCCCACATTCACTCTCAGTCGCAGAGCCATGCATGCCCATGCATGCATCTAGGGAGGAATTTATATAACCATGTATGCTCATGCATGCATCCAAAAGGGCATATCTAAAGCCACACATTCACATGCATGCATCCCTAGAGACAACCATTTCCATGCATGCATATAGGGTACATGAATCTGATCATCAAATGCATGACGAAGTTGCAAGGAATCCATATTGGAATGCAACCATCTATAAGGAAATTCATTCCTTGATCCAAACATGGGAGTTGATACCTCTACTTCCAAAAATGAAGCTTTTTCCTCCGGATCCATGATGGGATCATCGACCTTCAGTATTGTCTTAGTTTTGAGCAGACTGCTGATATCTTCACTAAGACTTTCACTGAGCATAATTTTTGATTCCTACAAGATCGTCTCGGGGTGAAGGACATGATTGCCTAACAATTGTATTTTCTCTGCTTTTACATTATATTTTGAGGGGGTTTTTATTCCCATTGGGTTTTCCCTCTTTCCTCTTTTCATGCATTGTATATGGGTACTTAAAATGGCCGTGTTGCCATGACTCATTCATTTTGCATCACACTCACCTAAGTTATGCTTAAAGGGGGGTGTTGGTGTACATGCACCTAGATTAACTTTAGTTCAACTCTAGAGATTGTATGCAATGTGCACTTGTATTTAGCTAGTTAACTCGAGTGCTGTACATGCACATAGTTGGTCTTAATTAACTTTAGTTCAACTCTAGATATTGCATGCAATGTTCACTTGTCTTTAGCTAGTTAACTCAAGTGCTTACATATGGTGTGCACTTGGCTTTAGTTAGTTAACTATAGTGCTTGCATGTGGTGCATGTGCACATTAGTAGAACATAAAGCACACTTAGCTTCAATTAGCTTTAATTATCCATAGTTATTGCATGTACAACTAAGATTAACTTAGTTGCTTTTATGTATTGATTCTAAAACTAATATTGATGAATCAAATTCATTCTCAATTCTATTTTTTCTTTTTCAATTCTCGCAAATTTGTGAAATTATTCTTCAACTAGATCCATATTTGTGCTCTAATAATTTTACAATTCTCTTTAAATACTTTTGGACTGCACCTTAAGTTCCTCATAATGTCATCTATTTTTTGTTTTTTTTAAAGGACAAGTTTATGTGATCAGAACCACGAATATGAGATCGTCTCTTTTTGAGCATGTATAGCCACTTCAAGCTATTGATCTTCTTCTTGCATTGCTTCATTATTTTGGGGAGTTTCGAACCCTCGCATTGTAAGTTCACATTTTCGATGGTTTTTTAGTTTTTAGGTTACCCTTGATGTTGGAACATTTCTCACCATAACCATCAATCAATCATGAGACTATGTCTAGATGCCATTAAGCCCTTGACCCCACGTTTACCCTATGGAATTCATCATCATCACTGGACATTTCTTCCAAGGGTATGGCCAGATTTTCCTGAATCTCTACAGGTGCAGTATGGACACTCAGCCCTTAAAATAAGATGTTGCTTCTCTGCTTGTTTCCCACAGCAAAAAAATATCCATGTGAGACCCGCACAACAATTTGATTTCTTACAACTTGCTGGTATCTCACTCTATTCCATGACCAAAATTCCTATGCCCCTTCATCTTTCTACGACTGCGTGAAAACTGAAGCAAATTCAGACAGAGCGTTGACACTTATCCCAATTTCAGCGCCCTCTACACATTTGTATAAGGGTAAATACACAACTCGTCTAGTCTTGTGTCCCTTCCACTCCAACACCTTGACATCCTAGCGATGCTGCTTGGCCTCTAGGCCATCCCGAGATTTGAATCCTCTCGGATCTCACTGCGAAACTCACGTCCTCCATGAAATCCTTGATGGTTGCACACTACTTTTCCAAAAGCTTCCATCCTTCACATTGCTTGAACCCAATCCAACAACGCACACAATTGCAATGGCTGCAACTCAGCTCACCAATGTAGCAACAAAATTACAGTCTGAAGCCACCTTCACTAGTGTTTTCTCCCATGTGCGTCTATCTATGGATTTTCATCTAGATTTCCATCCACCAGACCGAATAACACTTGGCAATAGAAGCATCCCTCTAAAGCCAACATTTGGCTGTGATATCAATTGATGAAAATTTATCTCAGAGATAATTAAAATATTTACAGCGTAAATATAAAATTATTGAGAGAAAAAATATTAAAATAATAATAATCATAATAAACATGTAAAAAATATTTTTCTAGTTAAAATTTCAATTTTAAAAAATCTAATTTAATAAAAAATTCTGGCTAATATGACCATGTGAGTCTTTAAGGCTCACCTCCCTAACCTACTTACAATGAAGTCTTTTTAACTTTTTATAAGATACATTACATGCAATAATATAGACAAAAAACCATGTGCCCAAAACTACCAATATTTAATTTGATTAATTTTAACTTTATCCCAAATTAATTTTATTTAACACCATTGAAAATCAATATACACATACATACATCGTTATGATGTTAAAAGAAAAAGAAATTGGATGCCACACATTTTTATGTGCTTAGATTTTATATGTAGAATATATAATATAGGATCAATATGGAGGTTTTCGAGGTAAATTTTCCAACGTTCCCTAACCGTGATCAACAATGGCGAGGATAAAAAATTTCATAAAATAACTTATGGAGGCTCTTAGGTATTCCATCTTGATTTTGTCAAAATAAACAAAATTCATAGCTCTTTTGTACCTAAACCATGAAATACAATACTAAAATGCTCATTATCCTAAGTGATGCATTTTAGTGCCCAAGCATACACAATGTCCAAGTCATCATCTTTGCTAAACGTTCTGAAATCACTTCAAACATTTATTTGTCATAGTGTTGAATGATGTTGACAAGCCATGAGAGAATAGAAAAAAACATCATCGATAGCCACTTTATTAGCTTTAGATTTGATATAATTAAGGTTTCTCTTAAACTCTTTCAAAAGTGCAAACCTCCATGTAACATCAATGGATGATGATGCATTTACTACCTTAATGCATGCTACATTATAGTTCTCAAGTGTAGTGTAATGGCCTTAAATTTTTGGTATCATGCACACTATTTATTTTATATTTTATAGAATAAATCTTTTAATATTTGTACATTTTCGAATTTGCATGCACTTATGTCAAAGTCTTGTAGTTAATTTGAGATTTTTTTTATTATCTAGAAAGATGTTTCAAGAAATTGAAACTAGGTTTCCTAATTAGGACTTCATTAAAAAAAAACAATCTAAATATCGCATGCATCCCTCAACACAATCATGAAATAATAATTTTGAAGCAATTATTATAATAGACAAAGTCATTTATGTTAGAGAAACTGAAACATTTTTGTGTTGAGAAGAATAATGTTTTTATGTTTGAGAGGAATACTTAAGTTGTATCCATTTAACATAATTCTCTCGCCAATAATTATTTCTTACTTTGATTTCAAGAGGCGATTGTAAAGAAAAATGATGAGAAAACATCATTTCATACAATTTGATTTTCTCAAAACTTGAGAATGAAGATAAAGATTACAGATGTCATCTATTCCATCCAAGTTGATCAAGTGTGCTTATAGGCCAACAATATTCTTGTCTTTGAATTACATAATTTATTTTGTGATTTACACCCTTTACATAGAGGGATTCTTGCAAGCCGCACATACCATAACACTCTCACCTTTTAAACACACCAACATTGAGTGCAAAACTTATTTCAAGGCATTTTTACATTTCTTCTCAAGATCTTTTAGGTAAAGTGGACATTTTATTGGTATGTTGCATTTAATTTCATTAATTCAATCTTTCTTGCATTGACACCTATATATTTTCCCAAAGTAGCTCTTATCATGTAGACCAATTTAATAGTTTGGTTTAGGATATGTACATATTTCCGAAATCCCATTAAAGTACAAACATAAATTAATTAATCAATGATCATGTCCTTTTCCTTATCGTCATTTACGCCTCACACACACTCTCTCATGGCTTGTAAGGAAAAATGAATTTTGAGCAATGCCTTTCATATAAAGAGATATTCAAAATATTGGACGTTGGGATATGGGAATGTTCATGTTGTAAATATAAGAATTAGCACCAATTCTGCAAACACATCACTCACATAAAAAATGATTGATTTTCACTAAAAGTAGTTCATTGTACCTTGTGAGTCCTCAAGAAGGAACACCTTGTTGAAGCGATATGCTTTCAGTTTTCCACTAGCTTTGAAAACTACCTTCTTTGACTAAGGAGTTACAATAGGTCTTGGGACCAAAGGAGTTATATGATTGAGTTACATGAATATTTATTTCACTTATTAGAAAAATCATGATACTCATTTTAATGAAACACTTGACTAGAAAACGAAGGCACAAAATATCTCAAAGCTAGCCTAATTAGGCTCTGATCAACCCTTAAAAGGAAGGATTGGTCTCTAGAATTAAACTAGATGTTAAAGCCCCAAAAAGGAAAATCTAATAACTTATCGAGGGTCTCACTCTACTTGATATCACAAAATCTATGATAGTGTTTTAATGTGTCTAACTCACATGGAATGGAGATAAAGTCCTAATAAACACCATCAAACCCGCTAAAGAAAACTGTAATGCCAATTTTAATTGGGATCCTATTCTTCTAAATTTAGAATCTTTGCATTCTCAGTCATTGCTATTGATTTATCTTTCTCATTGGTTAAAAAATTATTCGTATGCTACTAATTTCATGTATTTATCTTTGCATTTTGCATCACTTATTCGTAAAATAACTATCCATATACTACTAATGTCATGCACTTATCTCTGGAATCTCCATCATTTCCGGTTATCTATCTTTCTCATTTCTAAAACAATTACTCATATACTACTAATGTCATGTATTTACTTTGTCCACATGTATTTATTTGTTATTGACAATGTTAATATCATGCAATAACTTAACATTTGTCTATGTATGACATAAAAATGGTCCAAAGCTAAAATAAATAATCTAAATATTAAAATCATCCCAACTATGTGATTAAAATAAATTATCTAAATTTCTATTATATATATAACATTTTTCTATTCTATTCCATATATGTAAAAATCACATAATATGAACACTATTGAAATTTCAGTCTTTCCAATCACGTTTACATCTCTAATGAAGACCATATATTATGAGCACTCTTGAAATTTCATGTTCCCAGTCCTTTTACATTTTTTCATTCTCCTTTCTTCTAGGTTAACCTTAGATATTTTAATATAGGTCAATTATACATTCTTTTAATCTCTTCTTGGGCAAAATGAAATAGCTATTTTAGATTTTCTGTCTTATTCACAAAGTGGATATATTAAGAACATGATGAAATTCCACTTTGCATCTTTAACCTCTTCTCACCATCTAAGTCAATCCTACATATTTAATATCCTACTAAATTAAAAAACAAAGGAAAACAATTAAACTGATTAACATACTTTCATAAAAGAACATGTTTATTCACATGTGAACATTCGTATTATTAGTCCCTGCCGCAGGCACAACGAGACTATAGTAATCGAAATGGTAGCTTTAGCATTAGTCCTTGCTGCATGTAACCTAAGTTTTTAAGGTGTTTAAATGTTATCAACCAATAAAATTTATGATTAATTTTCGAGAACCAATAGTGTTATTCTTCGTCTTATTGGCCTCTTCCCAAGGCGGGGAGGCCAAAAACATGGATAATATGTTATATGTTTGATCGTGTTTGAGGGATGCAAACTAATGCTAACATTACTTTCCATTATTAAATGTTATGTAGTTTATTCATGAAAATATGCATATATATTTCATATCGGAGTCATCTAGTAAACCGAACCCAAACCCAAATGTTGTCGTCATGTCACTAGTTGTGAGCATGTTCTCCATCTGTGCAGGCTTCCCACAACTACCAATCCCATGTTTATCCCTAATTAAAGCTTTGTTTATCCCTTGTATGAAGCCAAGCTATGTTTATCCCATGTTTGAATCTACGTTCAAAGAACGAGGCTGCAACTCTTAGCTAAATTTTAATTGGGGTCTCCTAACATTATTCTTTAGAAGGAAGTGACTGCCCCAAGATTTTTCATGTTGAGATTATGTTGTGCACGATTCTGCAAGCCCTTGTTTACCTATAGCGCCCTCTTCCGACTCATGGGAACAAATATTACTCTTTATAACATAAAGAAGAGGCGTAACACCTTGGTTAGATGGAGATTGAACAAACCTAGTTTTAGATCCTTAAGCTTCATATCCCATTCCTAAGCAAGTACTACCCGAAATAGTAATAGAGTAAGCATCAACCATTTAACCAGTCCTCATAGCGAATAGTTTAAGTTCGAGTGCTCGCAGATGCAGATTTGTGCCCCCCGTTACAGAGGAAGCAAAGGAATTTGATCGAGTTTAACCTAC
The DNA here is from genome assembly GCA_034641835.2 of Pinus albicaulis. Classification (NCBI taxonomy): domain Eukaryota; kingdom Viridiplantae; phylum Streptophyta; class Pinopsida; order Pinales; family Pinaceae; genus Pinus; species Pinus albicaulis. Next base: position 580,104,988 of record CM076570.1, read on the forward strand.
TCCTGTATTTTATAGCCAAAGCACCAACGAGGCCTCCTCCTAGACCGATCACCTAGATATTTCACTGATATGGGGGTAGAAAATACCTAGCTCTTCTCTTCTTGTGCTTTGTCGGGGAATCAATTGTTTTTCTTTGCTGGGACTCTACGAGTTCCGATAAGAGCGAGGCTACAAATCTCTATTGAATCCCAAAGCTAAATTTTATCTAAATTTTAGTTGTGCCATATGCAGGTGTCTTGTCTAGTATGTAGATTAGATGAAGTCCTTACCCTATCTCATAAATTTGAGATCAAGCCTACATGAAAAACTTGAGGTCAATCCTATGGAGTAGGAAAAACAAAAATAACAATTATTCGTTATTTTGCATTTATCAGTGGTTAATCAGAAACATAGTGAAGAACAATGGAGAATATTGGAGCATCATGTCCTACAAGTAAGAAACAACTCTGTGTTATTTTTCATCATTTCCTTTACAGTTAGTTTTCATTTTGCATTCATTCTTTGTCATTTTTTCCTGCGCACTCAATTTTCAATTTTCAAACTTGCAGTAAACATTGTTTTTTTTTAAAAAACTCCTAAAGCACTGAGCTTAGAAGAAAAACACCTCACCTCTGTACCAAACAATAAAATCCTACACCCAAAACCCATAAAAATATATTAACTAATCCATATAATTTAAGTTCTTAATGAATGCATAATCCACAAATTAATAGAAAATATTGAAAAAAATAAATCCAACACTAACTGAAATTAATCCAAAGGCCCAAATATAAATCTAGCTTTAGTCCATTTCCCCTTAAGCCTTATAGACAAGTCACTTTTTCCATTATTGAGTTACTGTTAGTCTTTCATTTACAGAAAAAAATTGACAGAGCTATTACATAATATAGCGGAGTGTGAAAGAGAAACAAGAAATAATAAATCTCAATACTGTATTCGAAAGACCCTTAAAGAGTAACTATCAAAGATTTTTATCTCTGCAACATTAGTATTAATCTTTGAAAACCCGAAAGTATTAACTAGAATGTTTGACGATATATGCAAACAAACAAATAAGTTATCCTACATATTCATTGAAAAAGAAGTAAATGATTTGAATAAAACATTTCCATTATCCTCTTTAATATCTCGATAAAATAAAGTATGAACAATACATGCCACTAACTATGGTTACAATAAAAGAAACTAAATTTATAATCCGCATTGTTTAAACAAAGGAAAACCCAAAATTTGTAACTAAACACTCCAGTGACATTTTGTCATATTGTGGTTTAATACATAGAGTCAAGGCTAGAAGAGAGACCAGAAATATCTAACTAATAAAACATGCTCTTTTAAACCAAAGGAGTCAGTCTTTGGTGAGGGTTGTTAAAACCCTAGACAGCAAGGCTACCCCGTCGAGACAGAGTATATGCCAGAAGACCCGATACCACCAAAAGCAAATAGGAACAATTAGAACCTGTTTAAGTGTCGATGTGTTCTTCCGGAAATGGCATTCTAATGAAATAAGACAATGCATTCATGTACTAAACCCCACCTACATTTATCAAAATAGAGCTAGTAAGTAAGGCGCTCAACCTCAAATAAATCAATTCCATGTATTTAGTCTTTCTCTAGCTACTTGGCAATATCTGGTTCTTGAGCTCGCACACCATCCGATTATAAAACTAAGCTAGCTCGCACACCATTCGATTACAAAACTAAGCCAGAACAGAGTTTGTGAATTTCCAACCAATTTTCATTTCGGAATTTCTGCATTGTTACAGGATTGTACATAACTGTTTATTTCAGCATTGTTTCATAACTGTTCATAACAGTGGATGACCAAATTTCCAACCAATTTTCATTTCAGAATTTCTACATTGTTACAAGATTGTACATAATTGTTTATTTCGGCATTGTTCCAAAACTGTGGATTGCAGAGCTCAAGTACTACTTCAGAACCTTGGATTATGGACAGGAAGATAACCATGAAGCAAAAAATCCTCCAAACAATCTCCACTAAACAATTTAAAATGGTGTTTTAGACAACCATGTGGCTTGCATGCAAAACTTAGCATGTCTATCCATGTCCATATTTAATTTCATTTATTATTTGCACTAATTTATTTATTTATTATTATTTTTTTTTAATAAAAATACGCTGCATGTATCTAGGCTTTATTGGAAGGGTCATAGGCACCCGCTCCATGAGATGCCATAAAAGCATCCGACTTTCCATCTGTCTAAACACACAATTACAACTAGCATATACTTTATAATATAATCTATTTGTTTATTTCCTGCTTTGTTCTCATTTTAAAAACTTTTGTTTATCTCGCTTTTGTTCTATTGGTTGGTTGGTAAAAAAAATTTCTTTATCTTGCTTTTGTTCTACTGGGTGGGTAAAAACATGCTTTACACTTGAGGCGTTGCGTCAGAAACCATCCTTGTTAAATTAACTTCCTATCAATTATTTATACTTTATGAATGCTAAATATATCCTTACTATGTTTATGTTATAAAAAAATATTATTATTTTTTTATAGATAATTAAATCATATTAACTAATGAAAAATGTGATTTACATTATATTTTTTTATATACAACATGCTTATATATTATAAATTCTTTGTAAAAGTAATGTAAAATCAAAATTTATTTATAAAATAAAAATAACTAATGTTGTCAATTTAGAAAATTACTTTATCAATAAATGATCATTTAATCCAATATCTCACTTATTAACATTCATCTAACCTAATGTCTCATTTCCTTTATGATCCTGCATCTCTCACTTAATTATCTCTCAATGTGTAATCAAATTTCGTATATTTATCCTAAGGATGAGCCACACTTGCTAGATCCAAACGTCGATAATTAAAATGTGTAATGTGAGTAATCAACAAATGCTTTCTGAGCATAATTACTCTTTTCACAAAATCCTTTGATCTGAGATTATATGTTCTCAATCCTTTTGAATCTCTGTCTAAGCACATCTGAGGGGTAGATAGAAGTTATACTATGAAAAAAAACCAAGAAGATAAGGCATTTTATTATTTGTGAACTTGAAAATAATTCAGAAATAAATCACACTATTTATTTGAGATATATAAATTCAAAAAAGATATTAATCTATTTCAATATCAATATTATTAGTATCTCGTAATGGATAAGGGTTAATATGGATTCTCGTGATTTACCTAATTATGATGGATCCATGCTAGCATTTCGAAATAAATTGGAGTTGTTATTTTTTTTTTTTGTAACCTTCGTAAATATAATTCCATTACTGATAATTGATAGTACATTGATAGCTCCTTTTCATCAAAAGGCACTATGGGATCCCAAATTCCAACATTGAAAAAAAAATTTCACCTTTACTACATGTAAAGACCTAGAAGGTACCAGAGATAACTTCCTAGAGGCTTGTTCAAAACCTTAAAGAGGACAATGATAGAAAAACTGGGTTTGTTTAAAGGCATATGAACAATACTGAGCCTAATACCCATGTATAATTACATTGCATGCATTGTAATATGAGTAAAACAAACAAAAAAAACTAGTGTTTGAGAATGTCATGCCAATAACCCATGATGACGAACTAGAACATAAAAACTAGTAGTAACCAGTTTGGAAAAACAAAGTTCAAAAACCATGAAAAGTTGTTAATCTGAGATGACAACTAGAGTATAATTTCCTTGGGATGAGATCCCAGCTGGAGCATTGATGACTTTTGGTGCCTCTAGCTGCACATTAAACTCAATATCTAATTCAGACACCACAAAATTCTCTACTCATGTTAACATGACCACAATATCATCCAAATTGTATTGAATGTGCCAAATATTTCTCTTGATTTCCTCTTGACCTACAAACAACTGATAATTTTCGACTTGTTTGTCATGAGTTACCATATGAAGAAAAGTTTCTAGCTGATAGTGCATAAACAATGAATGAAGTGGAGCTTCCTCTTTCTAATTTTTCCTAGGTTAGGAATCAACCTAAGGTGACTGTAACTGATATTAGATTCTGAAAATATAATCTGTCCCCAAATTTCTTTGCCTCTAAGTGAAGAATTTCATTCCTCACTTTTAAGGGAATCAAAGCAAAATGGTAATCCATTGAATCCCAACCAAAGAGACGTTGATGATGAGATGAGGATGAGCTTAAAGTGCCACCATGACGATTGGGTAAACATTGCCTAGGGGCCATTTATAGACATAAACCATGAGTATGGACAAACGAAAGAGAGTTGAACGAGAGACAACAACGAGCAGACAATGTTTACTAGAATGGAAAAAGTGATGGTAATGAAGACATCATCAACCATACAAATGAAGAGAGAACTATTTTCCATTGGAGGGTATGAAACAAAATAATGAGGCTGAGGTTGGCTTGTGTACCCTACCTCCTAAAGGAGCATATTTCGCAAAGGACAAAAAATAAAATTAAAACCCAAAAATTTAGGGTAGCTTTGATAGGAACCCGACCCTTGACTGTAATGGAACCAGATAGAAAATGTACCAATGTACCATACACCACAAACCAATACAAGACAATTGAAAGAAATACTCATGGAATTAGAGATTTGGGGTGACGAGGTGGGAAGAACAAAGACCAACTAAAAAGAGGGACCCGTCCTTGTGTTGTGGAGAAACAACACAAAGAACACTAACACCTGCAAGGACCATAAAGACTACATAGGAGATATGGCACAAATAAACTAGTGGATGGTAGACAGGAACTAAATTGTGATGCAAAGAAGTATGAAGACAAAACTTCCTTAAAAACTGTAGACTCCCACTTCAACAACCAAGAGTAATATGATAGTTGGATCCATTCCACATTTGAACGAATAATTCGTAGAATCCACCACCCTGAAACTGAGCCCATATATTTATAAAGGGGCGAATACATGAGAGGATTGAATGAATGGGAGATACACCTAGAATGTGCATAAGCCACAAAAGGACACGTGTATATCATGACATGCACTTTAACATAGTCATGAAAATACCAAATCATGTGCTCTTGGATGCAATTTCCTTGTATATGTCAGGATCACTGTGTTCCGTAACCAATCCTCCATGAGAGAGAGAATCCATAATAGTTTGTGATGGACGAAAGTTGTGAACAAAGGGAATGTTGTAATGAAGCTCCATTGTGTTGGTGTGTTTAGTACAAGGGTGTACCGATGCTTGTTAGGAGTGATTTCTAGCCTACAAGCAATGTCACAGGGGAAAAATGGGTTGTTAGATGGTTAGTGAAGCATCATAACATGTAGAAAAACTAGTAATAAAACATAGCTTACTACAAAAAGAGGAGGAAAAAAGAAACAAAAAATGCACATATGACACAAGCTCAATATTGAGTACACAAACTAATAATACCAATGGAGAAAAAATCACCTTTTATTAGCTGCCACTGGTAAAAGGAGGTAGAATGCTAAAACATTCGCAGTGAGTCCTTAGAGCTATGGAGCTCTAATACTCAAAGCAAGGAGGGCTCTTCCCTTAAGCAGTTTGCAGGTCTCTCTCTTCTCCTCGAATGAGTGATCGGATAATGGACAACTGATGCACTTATCCTTTGGGATTGAAATGTTGGATGGACAAAAAATGAATCCCTTCACTCCTTTGCTGCTTGGAAAACACACTGCTGGTTTAATCATGGGCAATTTGGCTATCATAACAATGTGTTCTAAATTGTTCTTCTCATGGCGGTCTTTGATAGGAAAAATTCAAATCTTCTTCCCTCTCTTTGTACAATTGTGGATAGTGACCCAATAGTGGTGGTTGATTCCATTGTGTGCTCACTTGAGGTCTCAAGGTGGCTCTAGGTGGCTGTCCTTGGGCGACCTCAAGTGGAGAATCTTCTTCCTGAAGTGTGAAAGGTGGTCCCAGATAGTGACCTTCCGCCATACCCAGGACCATGCGACTTAGTGAGGGAAAGCTGTGGAGACTCACGCTACTATCGTAGAAAAGGGTGCATAGAGAACATTGTTCCAGTGTATTCTGTGCGCAATTTAATAATTTTTCCTTTTGAACTTAGAGAAAGTTAAATTTTCTAGATTTTATAATGTTTTTACACCTTGTAAATCCTTCTGCTTGAAATTTAATGATGTCCTTTGCTTGTCCAATTTTCTAGTGATAACAATTGCCCCCTAATGTATGAGGTCTAGGAAGAACTATATAAACAAAATACATTATAGTTTATGTTCTATATACCCATGTTGAGAGAGAGAGAGAGAGAGAGTAACCCGCGTGCAACCTAAGGTTGGAGACCCCTTACTGTGAGTAAAAGAGGGACAATGTTCTGTCGGAAACCTGCAAGAGATAACATAAATAAAATAAATACAATATTTCTACGAGGTGGGCATGTCCCATGCTCGTGATGCTTTGGCTAGTTAAATCCTATCTGACAGATAGAAGTTTTGTCTGTGTCACTTATATGGTAGTGATTTGATGATTTGGTTGATGACGACGATTGCTAACGTCATCCAGGGAATTTTTTATTTGAAAATAAGTTGAATGTAGTGCCCACATGCATAATATTGGTATGGCATATTTTAGAATAAATTCTCATTTATGCATGGGTGTATGATTGAGACCTTCTCGTGTAAGCATTACTGAAAGAGATGCTTATAATGGCATGGGTATTCGATGAATTTTGACAAAGTGAAATGGTTGTGAAGTACGATACCATCTTGAAATGAAAGTTTGTGTTGTAGTTGAATGTCAGGAGGATCGGTGAAATCAATGGGCAATGATGATACCCACAGTACCATCCGAGGATGCCCCTATTGAAGTGGGGAGCCATAAAAGGTACTGCTTCCTTTTCGGAAAATGGTTGTTAAAGTTGACAAGACAGAAGCCTCAACCAATTGATAGAAATACTGATGAAAGGGATCAGAGTCTTTGATATAGCAGGTGGGGGATGATATGTTAACATAGGCATGATGGTGATAAATCGCTGAAAAATGATGATGGTATTTTAGTGGCCCAAGGTCAGAGCTTGAAAAAGTAGTTTGGCAGTAGTCATAATGATTTATGATGAGGAATGCCCTGGAGTCAGTAGGACATTGAAGGTGGGTATAAGTTTGTTATGAATGTCGTGATGGCTTTGCATGTGAGGTATGAAGCTCCGACCAAGGGTGATTGGGGACTGTTTCCAGGGCAAAAAAATTGGATGGATGGGTAGGGGATATTCTCCTAAAAAATCTTTGTACACTTGCCAAAAGAATATAAAATGGGTTTAGATTGTACAACCACGGAGACGGGTGCCCAAAAAACATGAAAATGATTGCTCACTAATGATGTGAGGAAGGTGTTTTTGCTGAGGGTAGGCCAAATGCGAGACACAGTGGTGCGTGTTCGATCTACTTGTGAAAATGGTAGTCCAGGAAAGGGGCTTTATCGTGATATGGTAAAACTTGAATTGATGCATGATGGATGGATGATCATGAAGTTCTTCCTGGACTGAGGTGTTATGGCCATGGCATCATATTTTTTTATGCATGGTCTACTTGAGTGATGGACGCCATGGAGGAGGAGGCTATACCAACTGACGAGAATGTTTATCATGTGCAAGGTGGGGAGATGATAAACATGGTCGGGAGTTTGGAACCTATGGTTGATTCTTGTGGAGAAATGATGTCAGGATATGCAAAGCTTCTCTGAGACTCTATCATGTTGAGGGTAGATTGATACCTGCTCTGGAACCTTCAGTGACTGCTGCAACAAGTGTTTTGTCGTACTATGTAATACCTGCAACCAATACCCCAAGTGAAAGCATATTTTTCATTTGAATATATTGAAAAATGTGCTGAATGAAAAAATGATAAGAGAGGGCATACCTATCATAATTTATTTTTTTTGTTTTTTTTGGAGGCGTGAATGAGTGAAGCCTCCTTTGGGAATTATGAGGTGCTGATCACTGTGTTGATTTTGGTTTCACAATTGGTCTTTTTGAGCTCCCGTTATGGTCCCTCAAATTTTTTGAAAAGGATGATATATAGGTCAGAGTTGTGAGATCAGAGCTTGCTGCCGAGCCTTTCTTGCCATTGCGGTCACCCTGTGTACCAGGGATTCCGTACAAATTAAGTTTGTGCAGACCCAAACTTATTTTTGGCCTTGGTCGCATGAGCGATCAAGGTTCAGGCACACATACGTTTGCGGAAATTTGAGGATTTCTGCAAGTATTTTGTGCCTATTGGCATTTTTTCATGCAGCTTCCGCGTCTGTCTAAGATACAGACACGCGGTCAACACACCTGTCTGAGAAACATGCGCATTGAAAATCCAAGGAAATTTTTTGAATTTTTTAAAATTTTTGATGTCATTGATGTGTGTCTGTTTGGTGATAGTATGTATTGGAGAGAGAGAGACTAGATGAATCTTCGTATGGCTGTGGCAAAGGATATCAACTCCCATCAGTTACTGGCTCCATGGGGTCTCAAATTTCTTGAGAATGACCTCCTGAGGTTGCAGGATCGCATGTTGCGCTACCTGGCCCGTTGTTGGAACAGGAGGCACAAGGTGATGGTTTTGCGAGGGCATGGCGTTCCTATCCGTCCAAAGATGGATATATATTTTTTTGACCGGTTTTCTGCCTCAGGGTGAGGTACTTCCTCACCCGCTTCCACCTGGGAGGGTGGATCTCCTTCGTTGGTCAGAGCATTATTGTGGCGGGGCGCCCCTTTCATATGGGTGCATTCTCATATCTTCAGTGACCTATCTATCCGAGTGATGTGTGCTGGCTATGATCATACGATTGACTGGGTCATCATCATTACATAGGGCATCACGACTGCAGATTGATGTTCTACGCTGACTTTGGGCCAAACATTTCTTTGACTGGGCCCGTCATTGTTATGACGGTATGGTGTCATAGATGGAGAAGGTCCAAGGAGGATATAAGCTATTCACATATTCTAACATGATGTGTAGCATTATGTTCGAGAGGGTGGTACTATTGTGACCCGTAGTGGTAGTTTGTATGGGGTTTCACCAGGACCCTCAGATGAGGCGATGGGCGCCAGTGATGCCTCGAGGTGGGGGAGGAGAGGTGGGTCACTATTGGAATGCGACCACAAAGGCCTGGTTTGAGGCAAACCCTCAGATGTTCCTCGACTTTCCATACTCTGGGATGGACTTTTGGGGAGATCCAGATATGGGTCTTCCTGCTGGGTATGTGTGCGGACTTGCAGGTATGGTTTTTGTGTTTTTCTACATTTGTTGAGTATTTATGATGTGTATATTTATATTTGTATTGTGGTGAAACTGACACTATATTTTTTACTTTTGTAGATGTGGGAGCATTTGGATGACCTACTACTCGATTGGTGGGACACCAACCCATTCAGAGGGTTCCAGGTGGAGGAGCTCAGCCTCAAGGTAGGGGGTAGGGTAGAGATCTAGGGCAGCTTCAGTGTGGAGGACCCGGTGATGGTGCTAGCCCTTCTGAGGAGGGTAGCAACTCAATTTCTACCGAGTATGATGCGGTTATCTCTTGTGCTGAGGCTATCGCTCGTGCTGAGGTGAACGAGGCATGAGTGGCAGAGATGGCAGAACAGTTAGCTGGATCCGAGGCCTGATCCACTAACTTAGCAGATGCTTAGGGTCGAGTAGAGAGTTTGACCCAGGGTATGCTGAACCGAAGTTTTCTTGATGATATGGATGATGCCTGGCTTGAGACATTGATGGCACGATAGAGGGGCTATCGTATGACTTTGCACTGTGTGGCACTTTTTGTTTTGGTTGTTGCCCCAGTGTTGGCACCAGGTGCAGTTGTGGATCCAGATGGCCCACCTGGCGGGGCTCTGCCCTAAAGGCACTTTGTATTCTAGGAAAGAACCAATATGAGGATGCTTCTCTTATTTTTTGATGTCATGTATACACACACACACACACACACACACACACATATATATATATATTTTTGGCTGACCTGTGGGTCAAAGACATGACTTGTTATTTGTAATCACACATATTTTTTGGTATATATGCGAGATGTATTTTTTGCGGCTCTTGATGATGTGTCTATGGTTATATGATTTGATGGGTGATATGTATCACTGATGGAGATCTATATATTTTTTATGTTTTTAATTTTATTTATGATGGTTTATACGAGATGCATTCCAATCTAGGATGTGGTTAGCTATGCGATATGCTGTCTGGTTTTGATTTCTTGGTACATGTGTAAATGTAATATGATAAAATTGATGACTTAATATTTTTGCATGCAAATATTTTCTAAACAGTTGTGAATCTCGTACTTCAAATTCATGGTTTAACTGCGAAACCATTAACTGGGAATCAAGGTAGATATGCAGGTGGTGGATGCCTTGGTTGAAGGCACTGCTCATGAGCCCGATGACAACATCATATTTTTCCTGATTGTTGGTAGCTGATCTAATGCATAGTCCATTGGTGAAGAATGGCAATCAGTCAGGATAGTATATGACCTAGGCAACTGCTGCTAGATTTTGAGACCATCGCGATGCTCCATCAACGCATCCAAAGTAATGGTTGGAGGGAAAATCCATCTGTGACACCAGAGCACTTTTTAGAACAAGTCTGTGATGCTTGTGATTAAAAAAAAGTTTTCTATATGCATGTTATCTCTAGGGTTGAAGCCTCCTGACCGTTATGGGTAAAATTTATTGAGGTAGAGCCCATCGATGGGGTTGCTTAGGAATGTTCCGTCAGGCTCTGAAAATTATGTATGCCCCCTTGAGGAGGAAATGTTTTATGACATAGGGACCTTTCCACAGGGTTTTGAACTTCCTAGGCCTTATGGCTTCGTTCGCAGCATCATAGTGGAGGACTAACTCACCCTCGCCGAAATGATCGAGGGGTGATGTTGCGATTGAACAATGCTGTCACCTGATTTTTATGAGCCTCGTTGTGTTGGAGTGACTGTAGTTGATTTTCGTCGACGAGATCTAGTTTTACTAAGCATTGCTCTAGAGGCTGGGTGTCATCGAGGTGTTCGATGGCCGTGTGTAAGTTCAGGATCTCGTGTTCTATGGAAATCACGGCTTCAACCCCATACACAAAGTGGAAAGGTGTGAACCCAGTTGATGTTTTCACTACCATGCGGTATGTCCACAGGGTGGGGAAAAGCATGTGGTGCCATTTTCTTTTGTGGTTATTCACCATACACTGTAACATTGTTTTGAGCACTTTCTTCACAACTTCTACCTGTCCATTGGATTGGGGGTAGCATTGTGAAGTGAATTCATGTGTGAATCCGAGATTATGAGATAGCTCCTAGAAAATTTTGTTTTAGAAGTGTTTTTCGTGGTCGGAGACTAACTCTTTTGGTACACCAAACTGGGCGATGACGTGATTGAACATAAATCGTGCAACCGTTTCTGCTGTGTTGTCGTATGTGGGCATGGACTCTGCCCATTTAATGAAATAGTCGACGACTACAATAATGTATTTGTGGTTGCCTGACGATGTGGGGATGCAAGTCATAAATTAGATCCCCCATTTGCAAAAGGGACTAGTGACAATGATCGGGTGGTGCTCTTGCCTTGTGAGTGAAGCGTTGACATCGCTTGTGCCTTTTGAATGCTGAGATGCAGTCGCGGAATAAGGTGGGCCAAAAAATATTCTGCCTGCAGAAATTTTTGGATAGTAGCCATTTCAGAGAGGTGGCCACCGCAAGCCCCAGTGTGATAGTCATTAAGGGTTTGCTCAGCTTGGTCATGAGTGAGGCATTAATGTAAAATGGTGTCGATGCCCTGCCGATAAAGGACATCTCCCATGAGGAGGTATTGGGGGGCGTAGTGGCGTATGCGTGTGCGGTCGTCACGAGTGAGATTTGGTTTGTACTTTTGGGTTCGTAGAACTAGGAGAATATCTCCGTACCAAGGGTCGTCAGTTGTCACTAGGAAGAGATGTTCGTCCAATAGTGAATCGTTGACTGGTGATCCTTTGGTTTGACTTGGGAGGTCAGGGATGAACTCGGCTCAAATTAAAGCCTTATTGCTTTTGGGGGAGCTAAACTACAAGTCAAACTCTTGCAGTATAACTATCCAATGAGTGTATTTATGGTTCATCAAACGGTGGGTGAGCAGATATCTCATGGGGTTGATATATGCGATGACTGTTGTAGTCCTTAAGATAACGTAGTGGCAGAGTTTTTGGACTGCGTGTATTAATTCTAGGGAATTATTCTCTTCGGGATCATACCTTAATGTAGGGCTTGATAAGTTTTTAATAACATAATAAATTACATGTTCTTTACCATCGAGGCCCTCCTTGATTAATACCCCAACCAAAATAGTCTCGGATGCTGAGAGATACATGGTGTAATCTTTTTTCTAGTTTGGTGGACTGATCAATGGTGTTGAAGATTATGTTTCTTTCAGTGCCTTAGATGATTATTGGGCTTGGTCGACCCATTTGAATGGGACGTCCTGATGGAGAAGGCGTAGGAATCCCTAAGCACAAGTGGCATAGTCTAGGACGAAGCGTCTCATAAAATTGGCCTTTCCCTACAAGCTTTGGAGTTGCTTGAGGGTTGGAGGTGGTGGTACCTCTTTGATAGATTGGACCTTGATGGGGTCCACTCTAATCCCTTGTTGGGGAACAATAAAACCTAGAATTCATACTATAGTGACACAGAAGACGCACTTGAGGGGATTCAAGCGTAGGTTGTATTGCCAACATCGTTGGAATACTAGTTGCAGGCCCTTGAGATGATCAGATTGCTTCTTGGATCAGACGATGAGGTCGTCCAAATAGGCGAGGATGAAGTGTGCCAAGTCATGAAAGATATAATTCATATCCCATTGGAAAGGGGCTCCAACATTTTTAAGACCGAATGGCATAACTTGATATGCGAACGTGCCCCATGGGGTGGTGAATGTGGTCTTGTACCGGTCATTTTTCCGTATTTGGATTTGATTATACCTAGAGAAACCATCCATGAAATAGAGGGCCTTGTGTCCCACGCAAGCATTCATAAATTGACCGATGAATGGGGTAGGGTAATTCTCCTTTAGACAGGATTTGTTCAAATCAGGAAAATCCTTACAGACACGAATGGTGCCCTAATTTTTCATGACGCGAACATGTATGGAAACCCATGATGTGTAAGCGATGGGGTAGATAAACCCTGCTTTGTGAAGCTTATCGATTTATCATTTAATTTCTTTTGCCTTTGATGGGTGTATTTGACGTTGTTTCTGGCGTACTTATGGTACGTCAAGCCAAGTGTCAACATGGTGCTCTACTATAGTGGGACTAAGCCCTAACATTTATGAGTAGTCCCATTCAAAGATATATCTATACTCTTGCAAAAAATGGGTGTAAGAGGTTACCTCATCTGGCCAGTGAGATTTCTTCGAGTTTCTCAGGATTTCGATAGATATTCACCTTGATGGTAGGATAAATTATTGACATGTTCCCTCCTTTGAATGCGTCAGGCGCCAGAATGGGATTTTTGAACCAATCGACTTTTGCAGATGGAAGGAAATATTTTAATTTGATTGCATAAATATCTTGGGTTCTTGGATTGTTAGCGTCGAACATTTTTTCAGGAAGAAAAAACACACAGTGATGCATTGCATCCTACGGATAATCTGGTTCCATCATGGCCTCAAGAATATCCTCATCTGAGTGGAATAAGGATCCTAAGGGGGATTGAGTTTGCATAAGGCTGTGAGGAGGTGGTTCGATCCTAATGGAGCTGGTCGACAGACATGAATAAGATTTCATCATCGATGCGGTGGAACCAGACACGGTCAACAGGGTGCAGATGGATTGGGTTTGCACTATTGTTGGTACAACTACTCTCGTAGTTGAAGCAGTCTCAAAACCTATGGTTGATGAGCAGACAACATGAGTCGTAGTTCTTATACATGGTGATATGTATCATATATTATGTATTGTGTCGTCGACGTTTGGTGGGGGAGGAATTTCCATTGTGGAGGCTTGCGTGAGAGCAAGTCTGGGTTCCTCATGAGGCGTACCAAGAGTACTCACATTTTCCTGCATTTGGAAATTTTGCTTGGTGTAGAGGCACCTGAATGTTTCCATTAAGGGGCATGCTTCTATCTCGTGGTTATGGCTGGTGCAAATGGTGCATGGGACTACGATGCCTATCGAGTAGATGGTGTGAGAACCAACACTACCCATCGTCCCTGAAGTGGATGCTCAGAAAGGATCAGGCATAGGGGAAAGATTTCGCTATTGCCATCTCTGAGATTTTGGTTTTGGGAGGTCCATATCGTTTGGGGGTACTAGGCTCAATGCTGTTCTTGTCGCTCTTAGCCTTGGGAGCTGCTCAAAATTCATTATATGGTGAAAATGTGAGCAGATCCTACAATAGAAATGTGTGATATTATATTGATTAGAGAGATGCTTCTGTGGGATAGGGGAGACCATGCGAAAGCTGTTCGTGAGGTGCTTCAGTTCTTTACATTGATTGACATGGTGGTTGATTCTGTCACACAACCTGCATGCTGCCTTAGACTGGATATGGGTCTTGTTAGGACACTGTGTCGTTTTAATTCACCCAATGCTTTGGTATTGATATGGGGTAGGCTCCCTGGGGGAAGTCTTCCTTACATTAGGTTCTCTAAGCTCTAGACTGATCATATCCTGGTGCTACGTTTCTAATGAACGTATGATGTCAATTAGAGGGTGCACTCGAGGGATATATGTACAATGCTGACATTATGGTTTCCCTCACATACTAGAAAATCATGTATTTCTTGGGTATTCCCTTCCCTAAGATCTGGCGAGGTGATTGGATACCATCTACGTTGCGATTCTAGGCCTGGGCATTTAGCGACCAAATGGTTGCATGCGTTGCATAACACACAGGTTGGTCTTCTCCGTGGAGGGCGGTTGGGGGTGAATATGTGTCCCCCAACCTGCCGTTTTTCCGTTGACAGAAAGATGATGGATCTGTTTGTCACCTCCTCTTGTGTCGTCGAGCTCTCCATGGATTCTGTATTTGAGCCACCTTCTAGGGAGAGGTGAATTATGGCTGTGCATAAGCTGGTTAACGCTGAATGAAATCGAGGTATTTAATGGAAATGAAATAATGGGTGATCACCACCACATATTTGGCACAAATTCTAGATTACTAGAAGGTCGACATGGTATACTGGGTTGACTAGATACCATCTTTGAAACAACTCCAGGGTTGCACATTCTGCGATGAAATGATCGTGTTCATCGCAGAGTTCACAGCGTTGGACAGGAGGAGGAGGGACAAACGAGAGTCTTTCTGGTGACTGCCCTACCTCTTGCAAGTATAATATGACTCGAGGTTCTTCCCCATTTGTCTTCATGAGGGGATCCTTCTAATATTATTTTTCTAGGGAATGTAAGGCATCCCTATATCGCAATATTTATGGACAATGATGAGTGTAATGCCCATAATTGTTGTAGATAGCGCATGCATGGTTGGTACGCAATGCTTTGCCTTGGTTTTTTGTGGCTGGTTCTTTTTTATGGGAACTTGTCACCACAAAATTTATTTCAGAGCTTAGGAGAGGTTTCAATTCGTCTAACTCTAGGCAGATATTGGTGGGGTGGCCTACAATATTGCATAATGAACAAGGTTGCAGTACCCTTGGCATGATGTGATTTTCTATCTTTTTCCATTTTTTATGGGTTTTCCTGGTCGCTTTAACTGACTTTGCTATGGGAATCTCTTTAACCGGTGTCACCTCCTAAGGAGGGGTAAGGGTTATTCATTTAGATGTAATGTCAGGGGCTCCCAACATGGTTGGTGGGACCAGGTACTAGACAGGTATCATGAATGACATGTTTGGAAATGTTACCATTTCTAAGACCTGTTGTGATATGAAACCAGGTGGAGGGTATAAAAATGGAGTTTGCGAGATAACATAGGGTAGAAAAGCCATGCTCGTGGCCTTGGTTTCGTTACTACTAGTTTCTGTCTCCTGGTTGGTTTCAGTGTTTGATGATGACATCAATCACACCAGGGCCCTTGTGATATCAACGAATGATTCTGGTATGACAGGGGGATCTCCTAGGAATGATCCAAGGAAAGATGAATGTTTGAATTGGCCAGGGCCATATTCCTGGTACTGCGTGAGCGATTCCGTAGATGTGTCTACATAGGGTAGTATGAAATTAGCGTTCGTTATATGTCGCTTATCATGGTATGTCAATTAGTTGATGGTTATGATGTGGTCCTCGTGGGGGAACATCATGATCAGGAAGACAGAGGATGCGATGGAAAACATGGCGTACATATAATTTCGCCCAAGAAGTATATTGTAGTCCAGTTGAGCTTCCAAGACCTAAATTTCTATACGAATTGTCTTTCTGGCCAAGCAGACCAGGACATTTTAATAGAGATCGATAGGAGTAGAAGGGCGCCCATCATATGCTCTAAGTGTGATGTCCAATGGCTTCAGTTCGGGGGATCCCAATTTATGCCAAATTTTTTTTGACATGATGCATGTGGATTCATCCTCGTCAATGATACATTGGTGGATAGTGATGTTCTGGACTAACACCGGTATCTGGAAGGCTACCAATGAAGGAAGCCTGGGGGTGGCTTTATCTAAGTCAAAAGACATTAGGCACAAATCAGCAAGGTCGATTGCGCCTAACACGAAAAGTAAAGCTTTCCTTTGCTTTGGGCAAGATTAGAGGACCTCTAAAGATGACATGGCAGCAGGAGATTGTTCTAAATTTTCCATGATGCTATAATTATGTGTCGCTTTGGAGTGGTGTCCTGCTCGCCTTATTGGACCTTTAGCCATTTTGGGCAAGGGTTCAATAGGAATTTTTGATATAGTCAACAATGTTGTAGGTGCACTCGTGCTAGCCCCTAACGAACTAGTGTCTGGCGAGGTATCATAGCTTCGATTCCATGTCTAAGAGAACATTTTCTCACTAGTCATATAGATTTTGTGTCTTTTATTTATGGAATCGTCGGGGGGTGGTTGTTGTTGTTGGGTACTAACTGTCCCTTGGTGGTGGAAGGGTTCCTACATTACAACTGTTTGCTGTGTAGGTCCCCCTTGTCCACGGCTACCCTGAAGCTTCTTTAGCTCAGGGATTTCGGGACAGTGATGAGTGTAATGGCCATACTCACAAAAAATAGCACAAGAGTGGTTGGTTCATAGTTTAGCCCTCTTGTTCTTCCCTTGGGAGTTATTTGGCTCCTGTTTTTGATTCTAGTTGGGGTTGCCCCCAGCCTGGGATCGCAAAGGGTGTTGTTGGTTACTGCCCCCTTGTCTAGGATATGCATTTTGTTTATTTTTTGGCTTTTTCCTTTCCACGTTAGGAGGATGAATATGATTCTCCTGGTCATATGATTGGCGTGGTTGGGCCTAGGAAGGTTGCACAAAGTTCAATGGTGCATTATTTTGCATTGGTGGGTTTAATGCTGGGGAGGGGGGAATATTGGGGTCCCTGTCCCTGGTTTATATATGGTTGCTGGGGGGGAGTTCTTCCGTCAAATTTCCTAGATGCGTACTGGGTCCCATATGCAGAAGGGTATGATCCTCCCTGCTAATGATGGTATGACGATGCCCTATTGGTCATGTTCTGCAGAGGTACATGATGACTCTGATGGTAGCTTAGTTCTGGGATGTTATATTTAGGATCATACGTGTCACTAGGGTATGAAATACTGCTGCCTAGGTGACTTTGGGTCAATGACCTTATCAATCCGTCTGCAGTATTCAAAATTCTTGGAAATTCTTTGTAAGTTTGCAGGCACGGGGCATTAGTCAAGATGTTATAGATGTATCCTGACTAAGTGTATATCAGCTTGAGTTGCTCGGCGTTGCTAATGGCATCCTATTTGAAAGTAAGTACTTGAGTCACCACATCCTTTGAAATCCCTAATGTGAGAGTTTTCAGGAATAGGTCTAGTAGAACTCAATCGTTGAGTTTGGCTTTACACAAAATTTGACGTCGCCTCCATTCATGGAGATGGTCCGAGATATGGACGACAGGCGTTTGCCTAAAATGAGCCAGTAACTCCATTCTTGAATCATGGTGGATGGGTAACTAAAAATACGTAAGGAACAGAGTAGTGAGGGCGCTAAAGGTTCCATGTGAAGTAGAAGGCTACTCCACATACCATTCCGTGACTGGTCCAGTTAAGGTGCGCTGAAATAGTCGCAATCGAATAGTATCATCAATAATACTATTCGATGAACACCATAGGTGGAAAGTCATTACATGGTTTCCAGGGTCTTCCGCTTGTTGCCCCTCAAATTTTGGAATGCACAAAGGGAGCTTCATGGGCATGGGGGGCCAAATGGGATTGTGTGTAATGGGACCATTTATTAACTTTGATAGATCAGGTAGGTTTAAAGATGCCAGGAAAAGTAACTGAGTGTTGAGTGCCATTGTAGACTGTGAAAACACAAGAATATGGTTGTATATAAGGTTTTTTTTTGGGGAGAGTACCTTGTGACCTACCCGATTGTGTGTTCTATTGGCTCCTCAAATAGGTAGCACTCCTTTTCCCTTTGGGGGTTGTGGGAGGAGTGGTGTGGGGTGACCCTGAGGGGGTTTCCACAGGTGTGGTGTTGGTTGACACTTGGGGGTGCCCAACTAGAGATGCCTTAAGAAAGCATGAACCAATAAGGGTGGTTGTGTGTCGTCTTTGACGTCTGAATGGCGAAAGACCTAGCACTCCTCCCTCTAATGGGGGGAGGTACAAAAAACGTCTAGATTGATGTAATATTCCAAAATAGGAAAAGCAGTAAAATTAAACATAAACTAGAAAACATGCAGCGATACATAAGCACACATAATATGAGCAGATCATAGAGGCTTCTTATTAAACAATATAGAAGAAAATGTGTACAAGACCTTGAGGAAAAAGACACTCAAGTTAGGCAAAACAAGCCTATAAAGACCCAGTACATAAAATATAAAGAACTTATACTATACAAGAATGCCAGAGGCTAAGACATCGCAGTTTCTGATGGGGTTAAATATTGCTGGAAATGTAAATACAAGGATCTGTTGATAAAGTGCTTAGAAAATGCCAGGATCAAAGATCTATGATTTCTAGCACCATTCCAAGACAACCTAGAAAGGGTTTCCAGAAATACTCAAAATGCAGAATATGCAAAATGTGGCCCTACGGCTGAATAACACTTGGCAACTGGAACACTGGTGGGAGGTGGATGATATGATATGACAATGGCTGATATCCATCCTCACAAAATTTCCGGATGAAGGGCTGCTCTCCTCACTAGAAAACAAGGTCAAGAACTGTTACACGTCATTTTGTCACCATGACATTTGACTGTTCATATGGGTCTATAACCACCTATATCATGTTCCCTTAGAGGTAAAAACACTAATGTTCTTGAATCAAGTCTTGGATTTGGAGAAAAGCTCTATAAAACACTTAAAATTCTACCTGCGTGGTTTTTCTAGCGTTTCCTTGCGTATGCACTACTGTTCTGTCTATAAACTGTGACAACTCCCACATTTTTTTCCACTATTACTTGCGCATCCCCATGAAATGCAAATAAAAGAAAAAGTAAATTCTAGAAGCCTAGTTGGTCGAATATTCTCCCAACTGGAAGCTGCTAGAGTCACGATCGATTCGAGCTTTATCCCTCCACTCATGGAGCTTATCCCTTGGTCCATGGAGCTCAAATCCCTTCATGAGAGGAGTCCATCCCCCTCTTCATGGAATTGAAACTACCTCCATTTCCATATAAATTGAGCTCAAGTTTCAGGTTGAAGGGTAGATACCAATGCAATTAGAGACTGATTTATACAGTTTCTAAGCTAAAGAGAATTCATAAGAGTGCATACTTTCTACACTAGTGAGTTGTTGTTGGCATGATAATGATCACACCCTTGTGTCTATAACTCCATGCCGGTATTTAGAGAGGAAGGCTTATCAGACTGAAGGAGAAATGATTGTTCAGGACCCCGAGAGAAATCTGTATGAAATCAAGGCATCAGTTATAAGATTACTCTTTTTATTCAAGATAATACATATGGATCTCTTTTTCTCATTGATTTGTTTCTATGCTTATGGGAATAACATCAATACTTAGACTCCTTGATCACTAAGTTGGATTAGCATTTCCTGATTATTATATGTTGCAGATGCTTTGATCCTTTTTCTTGTCTTTGATTGTAGGTTCTACTTATTGGAGAAACCACTTTTGAGCGACATGGCAAAAGACTACATTGAACGTTTGGATTTCAAGGTAGGGACATGTCCTCTCTACTTTATTATAATAATTCTGAAATGAAATTAATCTAGAGGAAAATGTTTCCAAATGGATATTTGTTTCTAGTTACTTGCTGGAGTACCACGGAGATCGCTCTTGTCTGCAAGAAGGATTAATCCATGTAACAAAATGGCGACCATACTGGGGAATCTAGAGCTTAGTTTTCTTTATTTATTTTCAGCTTGAATTTTAAATTTTTATGATTTTGAATTCTCTGAGTCTGGTTGGGTAGATAAATTTTAAGAATCCATAAATAAGAAAGGTTATTATTTATTTTTTCCAAGTTTTTTCCTTTCATGTGCAGTTTTCAGCAGAAAATAATGCAGAAACCTGCACAGATTTTAGTTCAATTCAGTGCGCATGCGCTATGTTTTCCATTATAAACTGTGCAACCCCTGAAATTTTTTGAAAAAATTAAATTTTTCTTTTTTAGAGCGAGATAAGCTGATTATTTTATTTTGCTCTGATCTATCTTAGTTGTCAAATCTTGTGTGAGAATTTCTTTTCAACTAATTTTGCGTTTGTGTGATTTATCATCCTATTTGCATTTTATAAGTGAGAGTTTTCCCTAGTTTATTGTTGCTATATACACAAGATACCTTCATTTACCTCAGCTTACTGGTATGATGATATTGTCTTTTTGAGCCATTAGGATAATTGCAAACCTTACTTTTATGAAAATTGGTTCCCTTTTCATTTGAAAATATGGAAGAGCTTCTAGCTTACTGAAGCCTAATATAACACCAAAGCACTTTTGGATGTTTTCATTTTTGCTGAGATAAGTGGAGATTTTCTTTGTCCGATCACAAACTAGGAGAAATCATCCTCAAACATTCTAGATAGACATCAGAATTATAATTTTCTTTGATTTTAAAATTTATGCTTTTAGAAGTTTTAGAGATTGTTTTCCTTTGGAAATGGATTGTTTATTGAATTGTAGTTTTTGATTTGATAGTTAAAGGAATTTTATTTCAAAAGAGTGATTGATCATTCTTGCAAATTGAGTTCTTCATGAAATCGCCTTCTTTTCAAAAAAGATATTGTTTATGAATGAAAGAATTAGTGTTTTGAAAATTGATAAATCTCTCAACTTTCCCTTAAATAAGATTCATTGAAAAGAAAGAGTTGCATGTCTAATTTAGATGCATTTAGAGTACTTTTGAGTTGGGTCACAAACATTATTAAAGTTTCAACTCCATACCCTTTGTCTTAAGCAACAGACAAATTAATACAACGCGTTAATAAAATCAATCTAGATATTTTACATTTTCTAGGGCTCATTCCACCAACATAGCTTAGGCTAGTATTTTGGAACAGGTTGTAATAAACATTACAAAACAACTTAAACAAACAAGTATAATCTTGCAGTAGGAAAATCCTATTTTTGCATTTGTGCTCTAGGAAGTTCTTCTTAAAAGAGTCAAGCACGAGATCATGTCAGACCCAGTGAGGTAATCGTACCTATCTCATTGGAGAAGATAGAAGATGTGCACATAATAAAAATGGTAAACCTCATATTAACCATTGTCGAGGAGCCTGGGGTCACTTGTTGGAAAACTTGGATTTACCATATTGAGGAGCCTTCAAGGGGATTGAGCTTGATACTCTGCTCTTGCGTGTATATCAAATCGTAGACTATTCCCCCAGGTGCATTTGTTTCTGTTGGTGACCTTAGTGACCACAATCTTCAGGATTTTTTCCCAAGGTGACGGTGGAGGGAACATCCCACTGTACCTGGAATAGACGTCGGCTAGACTCACTTGGACTTTTCAGAGGGTACTCTTCACTTCGAGATGGAATAAGTGGAGGGACTTGCACCGAGTTGTTTCATTAAGCAGGTTGTCGAGGTAACTGTTAGAACCGCCAATTTTTCCACATTAAAATTCTACGACGTTGGATTTCATCACCAACTAGTGTTTTTAGTGTGGAAATATACTGTTTTTGTGTGGATTGTCTCTTAGATTTTGTCGGAGTGTGTTTAATTTGATTGTTTCCTTAAAGACCTTAGGTCTATTTTGTTGAAATATTTTTTGATTTCGTGTGTTAAACATTAATAGTGGACGAATTACCGAGACACTCTCGTATAATGTAGGGGAAACCCTCTGAGTACACACCAAGTTAGTTAGAAAATCTTAAATATGAAAGAGGTCAACAATTAGGAACTGGATCTACTGAACAAGAGGATACATCAGTAATTATACATCCCGATTACGAAGTAAATGAACCTCAGACAGAAGAACAACCAAAAATTTTGGAATTAATCACAGTTGAGTCCGTAACCAGTAAATTTTCAGATAGTCAACTTATTTAACCCGAGATATATGAACTTAAAACTAGATCTACTTCATCTGAGTCAACTTTGTAGTTCATAGCCCAAACCGTTGGTCATCCTCGTTCACCTCGAGTGAAGTTTCGGATCAATGAGAACCTTCCTCCTGGCCTAATTAGTATCGAAGAGATTACTGATACAGAAGAAGAGGTTGCACTTCCTTCACGTCAAGCATATTTAGATGTAAGGCATAGTGAATCGATTTACCATTATAGCCCTTTTAAACCAGATCCTTGGTATTCTTAGTTAAAAAAATTTCTACATAATTATGGTCTCAATTATTCGCCACCCCATATTCCTTTCTACTCCATACTAAGAGGTATTTACATGTCTTCATCAAACATGTCTCGTGAGTCATCCATGTTTTCTTCATCGCCATAAATTTTTTTGTATGGTAGCTCATCAGTTCCTACAGGATACCAGTCACTCTCAGGTACTTTCTTAGGAGCATCTCCCTCTTCTGAAAAAATTATACAATCAACTGATCCCAATGAATCTGATACCGAAAATTTAGCAATGGAACAAGTCTACATGCTGTCTAGAAATATTCCTTTACCTGACCCTCAAGGTAGCAATTTACCGCCTGGGGGGCAGTATACTCCTCAAGGACAACCTCTTCAAGGGCAGTACTCTATACCAGGGCCACAACCACTTTAAGGGAAATACTCTATCCCAAGGCCACATCATCTTCAAGGGCAGTACCCTATGCCAGGGCCACAACCTATTCAAGGACAACAACCTCCTTTGGGGCAAAAATTTTATCAAAAGAAACAATCCTTTCAAGGAGGTCAACCTTTTACTGGAAATTATCCGGAAAATTATCAAACATATGTTCCAATTCCTCAACCTGGTTAGGGCCAACCTTACACACCACAACCTTGGATGGGAACTCCTTATCCTGGAGTAAACACAGTGTGGAATCCATCATTGAATCAAAAAAAATTGCAACCTACTGTGAAAGTACCTTATAATCATCCTGGTCAGCCAACTGGTCAATTTGGTTATACCCAAATCCAGTAACTTGTCCAACCCACGCTTCAAAATTGCACCTCAGGTATCTGTACCTAGTAGTCAGCAACCTAGTTTGAGTAAGATTAGAAATCCTATCCAATTTGCTGTACAAACTTCTGTTCAACAACCAAATATACCTATCCCTGGAGTTTCCAAAGTACCTATTGCTACAACCCCTCAAACAACGACATCAACTATATCACAAGAAATCCCTCAAGTCACTGCTCATCAAACTGGACCTACGGTTTAGTCTACAGTTCAAACCTCTACAGGACATCCTGGTACAACTACAATTCCAACAAGCCAATATTATACAGGTCAGTTTTTTAATCAATTGTATCAAGGGCAGTTTCAATATGGACCCGTAGGGAAAAATCCAGTCTACCAAAGTTAACCGTACCCTGGTTATACATATCAGATACTAGCTCAACCTCAGTTTGGTATGGCTAACCCTGGTTATCCCGGAGGTATTCCAATTCCAACTGCTCAGGCTATTCCAAGATACCCTGGATATCCTCCTCCGGGTACTGGTATCATTCCTCAAGGTTATGAGTTTGCTCAACAAGACCCTAACCGTTCGTTACCATTCATTGAAACTTTGGACTTACTAGATTTTTTGTGCCTCACAAACGATCCGATTTATTATCTTTCATTTTGGTTTCCAATGCCGAATAAGTTTCCGAGTGATATTCCTAAGTTTGAAGGTAAATTAGGGGAAGACCCATCAAATCATGTAATGAATTACCACCTTTGGTGCGCATCCAACTCTTTAATCGATGATTCCATTCGATTGAGATTGTTTCAAAGAACATTGATAGGCTTAGCTACAAAGTGGTGTATTGAACTACCACGTGGCTCTTTCAACAATTTCAACGTGTTAGCAACAAATTTCTTAATACACTTTCAGTTTCCAGTCTGTTACAACAATGGAACGAAACTTTATCTTCGTTAAAACAAAGTACATCTACATAAATTTTAGATCACATACATGAATGGAGACGTAGACGACGTTTAGTGAAAGTTTTCATTCTGGATCAAATATTGGTAAAAATGGTTTATAAAATCATTGCTTCCAAATATCACTGAAGATGTAGCTAAGGGAGGCATTATTACGGAAGAAAAGGTAATATCTCAAGCACAGTACTTAGACCTTGTATATACATAGTCTGGTACTTTACACGAAAAAATTCCTGACTTGCCACATCTCTGTCAAATAACTACAACTCCTTCTAGTTCTCATTCTGTAGACGGTGTAATTGGTACAATTAATGATAAAAAGAGTAAGAATAAGTCATCCAAACCTACTTCTCCCATCACAACTTTACCAAATTCACCTAAAGAAGATTCTTCCCTTGAAACTTATACCGACATTCATGTTGTAGATTCATCCACAACTAAAGCTAAAACCTGTAATAAGAAGAAAGGAAATAATAAAAACAAACAAAATACACATCCCAAAGAGAAAACAGGAAAGAATGAATCAACTGATGAAAAACGGAAACCTCGTTATCCTTGTCTTATCTATGACGAGGATCACTATACTAAAGAGTGTCCACATCGGTCTGAGGTCTCCAAGTTTTTCAAAGGTTCACCCACACCCGCTGTCTTGAAGGATCATTTTCCCACTAAAGATATTAATATGATATGATTTTCTTCAAATTCATCGGCAGATATTTTAATGATGTCTCAGGTCATGGTTGCGACATGATCTCAAGAATATGGAACTAAAACTCCTATAATTGGTAAAGAGACAAAAAATTATATTCAAACACAAAAAATACCTCCTTCAGTTTTCGAACCACTTTAAATTGAGAAACCTAATCCTGATTTAGTTATTAAACCACCTGCAAAAGGCATACTTCGAAAATATGTTTTCAATCCACATGCGAGAGCTACTCAGAATTACAACATTGTTGAGGATTTTGCAATATCCCCTTCAAAAATGTCGGCCTTAAAAGTGCTACAATCATGTCCAGCACAAAGGAAATTTTTATTATAAGCTATCAGAGTTATTGATCCTCAAGATTTGAACCTCATGGTCTTTTATCTTGAAAATTTTACACCAAGGCTCCCTCATCAGATGGATTTTCAGATTCCAGTATTAGTCAAATCAAGACGAGTTTTTCATACTGTAATTGATGAAGGGGCATCTACGTTGATAATGTCGTTAAACTGTTGGAAAACCCTTGGTTCTCCAACACTCAACCAATCACCAAATATCCTTAAAGCCTTTGATGGAAGAGGATTTCATCCATATATAATAATGCAAGATCTACCTATAGAAGTAGAAGGAAAAACCATTAATCGCGAGGTGGAAGTTGTTGATCCCCCTCTCGATTACAAATTTATTTTGGGTCGTAGTTGGTTTTATGCCATGATTTCTATCATTTCATTAGTATTTCAGGTAATCATGTTTCCTCATAAAGGAAAGATTGTGAAAATTGATCAGTTTTCATACTTTTCATTAGACCCTACTTCTACAGACAACATCCAGCATGTCAGAAAAATAGTTATCCCATATGAAGATGTTGGTGTAGGACTAGTGAAGGATTCCTCTCTCATGGGAAATTTCTCTATACCTCCACCCAACGTACTGTGAACAATTTCCAACATAAATATGATCTCATCAAGTGCTATACGATTTGATGACACATGGGTAGTGCCTTCAGAATCATAATTGGACTCTTTCAATGGTGAGATGCCTTTGAGTCCTTTTGAAAAGGCATATGTAGCAGTACAATCATATTCTAACACACTTTCAACTACTCCTAATCAAATGAATGTGATCAGCAAAGAATCATCTTCTCTATCAAGCTCAACCTTGACATCATTTTCAGATCCCTTTCAACATGTATTTAACAATGATGAAAGTATTCGAGAAATTTTGTCATTAGACGAATTACCCTGGGATGATCTACATCATAGATTTTCATTTTTACCTGATCTTGATAAGCTTGAAAACGAATTTTCGTATATTTTTACGATTGATTATGTCAAGGAACCACAAAATCCCACATCGATTACATATTCATATTCTGAGACAAATTTGGGAAATATTTATACAACGGTTCCTATCGACATATCAATAAAACCTGGAATTATTGAAAAAATTCATATAGGTGCTTCTTGTTTGATGGAAGAGATTAATACTTACAAAGCCCTATTTCAAGAATTGGGACATTTCTGCCTGGTCTTACGAAGAGATGTCAGGAATTGATCCTAATATTGTAATTCATGAAATTAATACATACCCAGATGCTAAATCCTATTAGACAAAAATTACGTCCAATACATCCACGGAAAGCTGGAATGGTCCAATACATCAAAGGTGAAGTTGAGAAGATATTATGACTAGGATTTATTTATCCAATTCCATTGATAGATTAGGTATCTAACATAGTTCCCGATACGAAGAAACATGGGACTATAAGAGTATGCGTCAATTATAGGGACATTAAAAATCATGTCCAAAAGGCAACTATCCTACACCCTATATCGACCAAATTATTGATGATTGTGATGGAATGAAATATTATCATTTATGGATGGTTTTTCTGGCTATAATCAAATAAGCATACTCCCTACCGATCAACCAAAAACAACATTTATATGTCCTTGGGGTACATTTTCTTATTGCAAATTACCTTTCAGACTAAAAAATTCTGGTGCAACTTTTCAAAGAGCTATGTATTATGATTTTCATGATATCAAACATATTTTACAACCTTATCTGGATGATTTACCTTCTCATTCTTTACATAGAGAATATCGTCCTATGCACTTACGAGCTATCTTCATGAGATGTAGGCATTACAAAATTTGTTTGAATCTGCACAAATGTGTTTTTTGTGTGCAATCGAGACGATTACTTGGATTCATCATTTTGAAAGATGGCATTCATGTCGACCCTTTGAAGGTTGAGGCTATCATCAATTTACCTCCTCCTTCCACTCTTCGCCAACTCCAGGGTTTGCAAGGGAAAGAAATTTTTTTACGTAGGTTTATCTAAAGAAATTTTTTTACGTAGGTTTATCCTGAACTATGCTGAGTTAAAAAAAGGGTTACTCGGTTGTTGAAACAAAGTGTTCCTTTTATTTGGGATGAGATTTCTGAAAAATATTTTGATGCACTAAAAAACGTGTTGACCCATGCACCATTATTGCAGCCGCCCAATTAACACTAGGATTACTTTTTATACTTATCTGCCTATGATTCCATAGTTGGAATGGTCTTAGCTTAGGAAGATGAATCTCACAATGAACATGTGATATATTCCTAAGTTGGAATCTCAACCCGACAGAAATCAAATATTCACATGTGGAGAAATTGGCCTTGGCAGTAGTTCAAGTTGTCCAACGATTCTGTCACTACATATTGTTACGTAAAAAAAAAATGATATCTAATTGCAACTCGATGATGTATATCTTGACAAAACAATTACTCGGGGGAAAATACTCCAAATGGATTGTCATCCTACAAGTGTTTAATTTGTAATTCGAGAAATACAAGTCAAAGAAATCACTAGTGTTTGCTGAGCTTATGTGTGACTTTCCCAATATTGAGATAGAAACTGTGGCAGAGCATCCAATCGCCGATGAATCTCTGTTTCTCATTAGTAATTTAGACCCATGGTATGGAGATATCATTATATATCTTCAAACCCAAACCTTTCACCCAGAGCTTTCACGTTCAGATCGACGAAGAACTAGACATCAATCCCAACAATACAATATTGTTGGCGACGCTCTTTATCGTCGTGGTGCGGATTCTATTTTTCGACGTTGTATAACTCACGAAGAGGCTGAAAAGGTTTTAAATGATTTCCAATCTAGAGCATGTGGTGGTCATACGTCTGGGTTTTCCATATCCCAAAATATATTGCGTGCTGGTTATTTTTGGTTGTCTTTATTCAAATATTGTATCATTACGGTCTGAAAATGCCATAACTGCCAAATTTTTGATTGAAATATGTGTGCAGCTGAAGCTCCTCTTCACCCAATCATTGCTGTTGGTACTTTTGTGAAATGGGGCATTTATTTCATTACATGTAACCCTCACTCGGCCGGGGGGCATGGGTATATTATTCTCGCCTTAGATTACTTTACCAAATGGGTCGAGGTGATGCCTACATTCGTGGTTGATGGAAAAATTGTAGCTACTTTCGTATTCAATCATAGACCATGGGAGTCATTTTCGAAATATTATGATGACCGAACTTTCCGATCAAATTGGCCAATGCCATGAAAATTCTACTCCGTATTACCCACAAGCTGATGGTCAAGTTGAGGCCATCAACAAGGTTTTAACCACCATGATTAAACGGGTTGTCGGGACTCATATCGAATTGGCATACCATGCTTTTTTCGTCATTGTGGGCATACCGAACCTCTGCAAAAACTGCTACAGGGTTCACTCCTTTTCAACTTGTCTATGGTTTAGAAGATGTGCTACCCATTGAATGCGAAATACCGTAACTCAAATTAGCCATTGAGTTGTTACTAGCTACCTGTGAAGAGGAGAAACACTTTCTATACTTAGCACAATTAGATGAGACTCGACGCACCGCTGCATTGGCTGCCGAAGCTCACAAGAAACGTGTGAAAGCTCAGTATGATTAAAGTGTTAACCCTCACATTCATTCAAAAGGTGACCTAGTTTTAGTATATGATCAAGCTAACGATAAGCTAGGTGCTGGTAAATTTGAACCAATGTGGCATGGTCGCTATATTTTCAAGCATGTGCTTGCAAAAGGAGCCTATGAATTAATTGATTATGATGAGGTCTCTTTAAATAAACTAGAAATGGTCTTTATCTTAAGAGATATTATGCTTGAATTTCATGTGAAGATCTCACTTGTACAATAGTTACTTTTTAGAATAGTGTGCCTTAGTTTAGACGAGTGTGCCTAGATTAGTTTTGCTGTTACTACTATCACTGCTTATCTTAATTACTCTTGATATTGCAGATGTCGACATCCCTTCAAACATACATTGGTTTTGCTGATGGTGCCTGTCGTAGTACACAGAATATCTCTTCCACAACTTGGGTTATCTATTCACCCACCGATGAGTTAGTTTCTATTCATGGGATATGCCTTGGTCAAACAATGAACAATATTGCAGAATATAGCGTAGTCATTGAGTTATTATCTGATGCCATTTCATTTGGTCTTCGACATTTTATCATTAGGTTGGATTCACAACTCAGTGTATGACATTAAAACAGAGTTTATGCAATTATAAATCTATTGTTTTTAAGATTATTTTTGAAGGTTCATCTCTTGGAATGACAATTTGATTATATCGAATATCAACATATTTCAAGTAATTTAAACACATTGGTTGTTGCATTAGCGAATCGCATTTTAAATAGACATTTTCAACATCAACAAAGTAAACCAAAACAACATTCAATCCGTGTTGAACAAGATACTCAAAGAACGAAAATAGTAATATCATTAGGATTGATAAGTTTGTGTTCAAAAAATATTACATCGTCTGTGATCATAGGTTCAAACACCTTATGATCTAATAGATACTGACACAAAAAACAAAAATGTCAATCTACATTGACCATAAAATATCCGTGATGATGATCATGGTAATAAAATATTCGTGTTCAAAAAATATTACATCGTCTGTGATCATAGGTTCAAACACCTTATGATCTAATAGATACTGACACAAAAAAAAAATTTCAATCTACATTGACCATCAAATATCCGTGATGATGATCATGGTAATAAAATATAGCCCGCGCCACCTTGCGCAGAAATCTCCTAAATGGACCTGAAACACCTGTCACGTGTCTCTAGAGCCTGAGAGGGATATCATCAGTTCCTATCTTAGGAATATCAATGGTCAAACTCTCAAGCATTTTCTCCATGTCTACCAGGATCTC
Source organism: Pinus albicaulis (assembly GCA_034641835.2). NCBI lineage: Eukaryota > Viridiplantae > Streptophyta > Pinopsida > Pinales > Pinaceae > Pinus > Pinus albicaulis. The sequence goes on from CM076570.1 coordinate 580,135,436, forward strand.
TAATTTCGGATCCTATGGAGGTGCTACGGGCTATGCCTCTCGTCTGTTAAAGCAACGAAGCGTTGCTGGTCGTTGTAGATCGACATCTAAATTTAAAATAATTTTTTTTCTTTTTCATTATTGGATGATAAAAATAAAATAAAAATTAGATTAAAAACATCAAAATAATTCACTAACCTATCTCATTCCACTGTGCCCCTGGATACAAATATGTTTCAGGATCACCCCTATAATCCATTTCTGCATAAGGAAAGTCTTCAATGGTGAAGACTTGGTTCCTAAGCCACACGAAATAAGCCGGAGTAAACCGAACTACTGAACCACCCTCGCCACCATGGCAAGCCATTAGTGCTACCCATCGCACCATTCGAAGTTCCCAAAGAGTCCCACGATCTGCTGGAATCATTTTAGGAGCGAGAAGTGGAATTCTATGTAAAGAAAATGAAATAAGAATGACGCCATATCCGAATTTTTTCAATTTCGTATTCGTTTCTCTAGTCAATTGGCCTTTCATAATGGCCAATACTCCTTCACACTAGTTGAATGTAGTTCCTTTGAAACACTCGACTGAAGTTTGCATCTGTGAATTAGTAGCCACATAAGGAGCTGCACTCCCGCACAACCTAGTCACTATGAATGCTGTGGCTTTAAGTTCCAATCGCAAAATAGTTTTGATATCTATGTGACCATCCTTCAACTCTGCATTATTGCTACAATACTGAGCTTTGCAGCAGGTAGTGGGAAGACCTACCTATCTAGTCCCAAATAAGGAGATGTTTCTCCCTCTCCGAAATAATCCAGTAAGGAAATATATGTCTTCTAGCTCAATCTCGAGCCGGTGGTCACCAGTTACGAAACATTGGTCTTGAACGTCCCACGCATTCACAAGCCAAGTCATTAACTTCACTTGTGCCTTCATTCCTTGAATAGCCCAGAATTTGTACAAAACATAGTTTTCCAATGCATGCATAGTTGCATTTTCATCCATGGATTCATTATCTATGAGCTCGTGTTCTCGTTCTCGCCACTCCAACATGATTAAAAAACTTAAAAATTAACAAATTAAACAGTTAAAACCATTTGGAAGAAAACTTGAACCATTTTTATAAAGAAATTTTAGTTTTTAAAATGTTCACGTCGCTTACGCAGGTTCTGTGTGTAGACAGTGCGGTCGTCCACATGCATTCCCCGCAAAACCCGTGACAAATCAATGTTTTTTCTTTTAAAAAATCACCGGGGTCGGCGATTATCACATGGATTGCCTGCGCACCCCCGAGGGCGTATTTTAAAACATAAATTTCTCTTAAAAAATGAAATAAAAGCTCAAAATAAAAGATGAAATGGATAAAAATGTATCTAAGGATGATGTAGATTACCTAGTTCTAACAATTTGAGAAATGAATGGTTGGTTCTCCTGATATCTGCTCCAGATTTTTTTTGGCCAAAAGCTCTCTATGCACTATTCTGAACACAAAAGGTAAAAATGACTTGTTTTAATCCCTTTTTATAGTTTTTAATAAATAAAATATTATTATTTTATTTATTTTTCACTTTTAAAAGGTCATTTTTAAATATTTTTACTTTTTGGAAGCAGATATTTGTAATCTTTTGAGTTTTTGTGTAGGATACATGATTTTTGGTGAAAATAATTATTTTGACATTAAGTATACTTTTATCACTTTTTCGGGCTCTGTAAAATTATGAAAAATTGAAACCTAGGAGTCCTCTTTTAAGCCCTTTTTAGACTCTCGAAATATGAAAAGATCGCCGAGTACTTGACTATTCGAACTCGTTAAAGTAAATGAACAGTCGTCCCTTTAGTATAAGTTTACCCCTTTTCTAGACTGAAATGGACTAATTACAAAAAAGGTATACGTTGACTAATCACGGTCAATAGAGTTCTCTCCTGCATTATTTTATCATTTTTCGAGCCTGAGAGACTAAATTTACGAAAAATAACAACCATGTAGTTTAGTTATGTTTTTCTTCTGACTCCCTAAAACTGAAAAACACAGAGTTTATCCTATACTGGAATCGTTACAAATTAACAGTAAAGGACCTGTCAATTACAACATGACCAAACCACTCCTTCGTAGGGTTCAATTTTAATACTAAGATGGACTCATCCGAAGGATGGGCTTACATAAACAAGAAAATGTTATCCTCCTCAAGATTGACAAAAATAAAGAGGTACTTGCCAGAAATGGTGGGGGAAAAAGAGAGAAAAATAATCCAATTGTCACCCTTGTTTAAAAAGTAGCATGCCACTCTTGGACACAACACTTTGTCACACTTGTACCTGGGTTGGGAAATCCTTTGTCTAAAAGTTAATCAAACCACATTGAAAGCATTCAGCTGATTTCTCAGTGTTATCTTTAGGTCAAAATGCTGCCAAGCAATCTACATTGTTGTTATGTGTTCAAGAGAAAGTTCAAATAAACCATTCATTACAAACATTTGTCTCCATTCACGCTGACCATCCTTGAGTCATTCCTTGCAAAATATTTCTTCAAAACTTGATCTAATGGTTGCATGTTGTAGGCTTTCCTGCTACGGATCACTCTCTATCGACGTCAGCTCATCCTCTCTAAAGTTGATCTAGAATCCTATCAGTACCTTGGGATTTGCACGTCCTAATAGCAGGTTTCTCGCCTTCGACGACAGGTTGCGTCATTGAACTTCGATTGAACGATTCTATGAGTGTTCAACTGCAAATAGTTAATTCACACTTCATAGATTGTACTGGATTACTTTGAGAGACATTTTCATTATTGGTGGTTTCTCTCACACTTGTTAACGATTCACATCATTGACCAGTAATCAAGTGGTTTCTACCATGTTTGACTTAGACACTATCAATCACATAGATAGATTCGTACTAGTTTGGGAAGCAGAAATCAAGACCTTGGATCTAGTTTCCACCATCCAGGTTGTGAGGAGTTTTATTATTCATGATACAGTAGACTACTCATGACTGATGGCTGCACCCATACTGTGTCTACTTTTGATGTAATATTGAAACCATATCTGTACAATAACATTTAGTTAGTTTTGATTTGAGTATGGGAATGCCTACCTCAACCATGATATATATATATGTTTGCATTGAATGTTTTTACAAGTTTTCAACCAGTGTCTCCAATCTAATCCTTGGAATGATAAAGCACTTCACTCTTCATAATAACCTCATATTTCTCACTTTAGGGGGCAATCTATTGCACGCCATTTTGTCACCATGACATTTGACTATTCATATGGGTGTATCACCACCTATATCATTTTCCCTTAGAGGTAAAAACATTAATGTTCCTAAATCAAATATTGGAATTGGAGAAAAGCTCTGTAAAACCCTTAAAAGTCTACCTGCGCATTTTTTCTAACCTTTCCCTGCGCATGCGTTGCTGTTCTGTCCATAAAATACGAAACTCCTGCACTTTTTGCCACTATTACCTGTGCACCCTTGTGAAAAAAAAATAAAAGAAAAAGTAAATTCTAGAAGCCTAGTTGGTCGAATATTCTCCCAACTAGAAACTTCTAGAGTCGCGATCAGTTCGAGCTTTATCCCACCACTCATGGAGCTTATCCCTTGGTCCATGGAGCTCAAATACCTTGGTCCATGAAGTGTGAAAAAATTCATAAAATACCAATACAATATCAATATTCTGAATGCCTCCCATTAACTCTCTACTCCCTCCATGACAATGCTGTTGATTTGGTCAACCTTGACCCAATCCACATGCTTTAGCCCCTGTTCACACCTAAAGGTGCTTTATTCAACTGATACAATGATCCAAATTCACATGAGAAGTGGTTTTATTACTACAAAAGTGTTTTATGGGTATCTATACCCACTTATTCACCTATCTTATTATCAAAAGCAAAAATTAATATTCTAATTAGCTGAAATTTAATTAGGAATATTACAGTCCTCCCCTCCAAAATGTTGCTTGTCTTCAAAAAACTACAAGGGTGGATACAACAAAAATATCCTCTCCTTCTCCTGTAGCATCCTCATATGATAAAATCCTTAACTGAACCAGATTCTCTTTAATCAATCTGTCCTCTAGCTTCTCCTCCCAAGTGTGCAAGTTATCCCTTGGTACATAAACCCAATGGCTCTCATCAGGAAGAAGTGGAATTCCCATGGAGGAAACTACATGCTATATAGAGGCCTTCACAAGGCATGAGAGTTGAAGAAGGTTGGTAATATTAATCCCAATGAGAAGCCCCAGTCCCCATGCTATCATCCAAACAAAATGGATCACCCTCCAAAATGTAGCTCATAGAAAAAATCCTCCATCTCTTGATCCTGCAATGTAGATGGGCTATATGGATGAATATGATAGACCAAATTTTCCATCCCACGCTGTCTCTCAATCCATATATGATCTGTATAGAACTACTACTGATCTTGGGCTGCAATAAAGTTGTCCTCAAGAGGCCAAAAGGAATCCAGACTCTCAAGGATCCATTCTTTGGATCTAGGAACCTTGCTTGCCCAAGCCATTCCACATATAGTGAATAGAACATCATCACAATATGGAATCCAAATGAGAAATACTCTGAGTGTCATATGAAATTCTAGATGGTGACAATAGTTCCCCAAGTGGAAAAAACACAGTTTTTCTATTTTCTGCCCTCGAATATAATGTGGCAAGTTGTCTCCCAACCACTTTCTAGCTGTGCATGTTTTCTCATTTACTTGGAAGTAGTAAATGGTATTGTGTGTCAACTGATCATAACAAAAATAGAACAAAAATTAAGAAATGGCTATCTCCATAACTGATGTTGGTCTTAAGAAGACCATGAAGTCCAAAGAGAGGCTTGCCCTCTTGTGGAGATATGCACTGTATATAAATGGCAAGAGAATGAAAATACTTGGTTAGATGATCAATAAGTACAAATACACAACTCTTACCATTTACTGTTAGAAAACTGGTGATGAGGTCCATCGGTGAGCTCTCCCATGAGAATCTCTCCATAATGGTCTGATATGTCCCCATGGGACCTTGGTGCCCGGGAAGGAAAGAATCATGTGTTGCATGTAGAGCTTTCTTATTGAGCTTGGAATATCTAATCAAGAAGGTCCTATCCTGGTAGTAGATGAATCCTTCCACCATTATATACCTCTCATCTTCTACTTGCACCTCAAGCACCTCATATAAGAAGTGATTCTTGGAATACTCCACCAAAATCTGGGACTCCCAATATGGGTCTATACTCCTTAATGACAACACTGCTGGTCTTTGTGATAAGGCACCTGTCATATCATAGATCCCCTCTTTGAAATGATCAATGCCAAAGTCACATGCCGGAATGCTGCTATCCCACTGTTGTTGCCTCCCTTTCAGCTGTTTCTGCTTAGAAAAAGATTTAATTTTTTGGAGCTCAAAGCCTTTGCCCATCCAAAAAATCCCACATTTGGCCAAAGCATGCATGAATTTCGAAAGCCCTATGCTATATATGGAAGACTCCTTCCTATGTGGAAGTATTTGCTATTCCTCAAAGGCTATGGAGTAGCCCCTTTGCACCATCCTTGTGCCATCATCTATTCTTGAAACATCATGCAAAGTTTGGGAGAAAGCCATTGCATATTCTCCCAAGAGTAACCAAAGCAACAAATCCTCTTGCTGCCTCATCATATCATCATCATACAAGCGATGGGGTAAAAACATGATGATTGACATGAAAGATATCACGTCATCCAAATATAACCAAACTCTCTGCTACCACATGATTTGAGTGCCATACCATGTCCCAAACAATAACACACCCATTGACATAGGAGATGTCATGTGGTGGCCAAACTCTCTCAAGAGTAGCCAACGCAACCATGCCTCCTGCTATCCTGTGTCATAGATATGCAAGTAGCTCACCAACCATTTTCTCATCATCCTCACCCATCCATCCGACCGTGGGTGATGACTGCTGTCATGCTTCATTTTGGTATCCACCCAATGGAGAATACCATCCTCCCAAATATGATGACTATCTTTGCACCCCATGATATGTTGAAGTGCAACCCCCTGGAGATATCTACATGAGGACCTCTCATCAATGAACCGGTATAACCCATAAGATTCCAAATATGATGTAGGAAAAATCTTCTCTTTGAGATGTGTGGTGCTCATTAAGAAGTATCTCTCATAATAATGGAATATGTTGTCCATCATAAGAAGTATATCATCTACCATCTACCCACCCAATGCTTCAAGAGTGAAGCAATCATCATAATTATCCAAGAATAGTTGGCCCCCCAACTCATCAGTGCTCCCCAGTGACAACGCTGTTGATCTCCATGATGGTGCATCTGCTATCTCATGGCCATACACAATGCTGCACTAATAGCCTGACATTGTAACTGTTAGGACTATGCTCATCTTATCCTCTGAAACCTTACACTCCAACCGAAAGTGTTGTGTGTAACTCAGCAATGAAGAACCAATATGACCATGCATCTCCTCCTTGAACAAGTCAAGGGTCCTCTACGCTGTGATGGTTTGCTGCTCCAAACCAGCAATGTGCTCTAACCCTTGGTCATGCAATTTCCCTGATGGCATGTCCCCAAAAATCTCAACTTGAGGTAATGAAATAAGATGGTATGGAAATGTTTTCATACCTTGGATAAGCTGATGCTTGGGAACATCTTGCAAAACTACAAGGGTTCCTCCTACCAGTGCAATGACTCCTCCAACTTCTGGTGATGGTGTTGGATGCTCCTATACTGCTGCACCAATGCTGGTATATGTCTCCTCTTCCTGATGCAACTCCTGAATCATGCATGGTACTCTTAATTTCAAGATATTAATAACGTCTTGCAAAAATGAAAGTGTTCCTTCTCCTGATGCAAGTACTCTTGCAGCTAGTGGTGATGGAAGTTGCTCCTCTTCCAGAGTGATAGTGCTGACATCTTCCCTTGGCTCCTCATGTGATTTCTCATAAATGTTGGGAAATTTCTCAATGGGATTTACCTGTATTTTCCTTCTATCAAACTTCTTAATAAGCCTTTGAGTAAAATATGGATAATCAGTCACTCTTGCATGTTTCAAATGGATGAACCACCAATCATTTGCTTCAGCCTCAAGGTGCAACGTTGCAATCTCAACAACTTATCTTCCTGCTACTATATGTAGTAGGAATAATGCATCTAACTTCTTCTTCCAAGGCTTTTTTGTGCTTGTGGATGACCCATCAAATGTAGGTAAGAGGAATCCATTATGCCTTTTCCTTCTATTGCTGCTGCAGGGTCTCCATTATTATTTGATTTGGATAAACTGCTGGAGAGTTAGATTCTCCTTGAAAGCCCTTGATTGAGATTTATACTCTGCAAGATAATCAATTAGAGTCTCATGATATAAGTTTCCTCCATCTCCATGCCATTCACCTTCCTCTTCAAATAAAGTGGAAATAGTAGATTGTTCTGGATCTCTATGCATTACCAGTTTCTTCTGCCGCTGATAGGAAATGCTTGGACCTTCCTCATCCTGAAACCTTCTTGAGGTATTTTTTTGCCTCTCCGTTCTCATTTGTTTGACCTCCTTGGAGAAATATTGCATGGATCTGAAGATAAGTGTGGAAAAAATTAATCCTCCTGTCATTATGGATATCTTCTTTATACTCCTTCTTCTAGTGTCATAATATGTATTTCCCACAAGTTGAGCCAGAGATCATGCTCTAATACCACTGTAATATTCCAAAATAGGAAAAGAAATACTATTGAACATGGACTAGAAAACATGCAATGATACACCAACACATATAATATAATAATATCATAGAGCCTTCTTATTAAACAATATAGTAGAAAATGTGTACAAGATCTTGAGGAAAAAGACACTCAAGTTAGGAAAAACAAGCCTATAAAAACCCAGTACATAAAATATAAAGAATTTTTGCTATACAAGAATGTTAGAGGCTAAGACAACACAGTTTCTACTGGGGATAACTATTTATGGAAATGTGAATACAAGGATCTACTGATAGAGTGCTTAGAAAATGCCGGGATCAAAGCTTTGGGTTTTCTAGCACCATTCCAAGACAACCCAGAAAGGGTTTTTGGAGATACTCAAATTGAAGAATATGCAATGTGGCCCTAGGGATGAATAACGCTTTGAAACTAGAACACTGGTGGGAGGTGGTTGATATGCTATGAAAATGGCTGATATCCCTCCTCACAAACTTTCTGGATGAAGGGCTTCTCCCCTCACTGGAAAACAGGGTCAAGAACTTGGCTACTTGACCTCCCACTGCAACTGCATTAAAAAATAATGCAGTTTCTGGGAGAGACTATGTTGTAGGGGAATGCTGCTACTTGGCCTAATTCCATATGGTGGAATAAATATCTAATAACTTCCTTACTAGCCTCCCGGATGAAGGGCTACTCCCATCACTAGTAAACAAGCTCAGGAATTGGGTCTTTCAACCCTCCACTGCTGCTGCCCTGCAAAACAACACAACCCTGAAGGAGACTACGCTGTGAATGATGGCTAAAGCTTGGCCTGAAGCTTGATAGTGGAAATTATGCTCAATGAACCTCTCCTAAGTAGGCACTCGAAGTCCCCCAAGGATGAGGGTGGGATTTCCGCTCGAAAACACCCTTGTGCTAAACAACACAACAGACTTAGCTAAACACCTGAAGCATGCAAAAAGTCATAAAAGACCAATACAATATCAATATTTTGAATGCATTCCATGGCTGTCATCCTCTTCCTTATATGCTTGGTGAGATTCCTTACCTTGGGTCCCACTCATTAAAGAAGATACTCTCATGCATACACTCCTCCTCTATGATTGCGCTGTCCTCTATTAACTCTCCACTCCCTCTATGACATCACTATTGATTTGGTCAACTTTGACCTGTTACACATGCTTTAGTCCCTGTTCACACCTAAAGGTGCTTTATTCAGTTGATACAATGATCCACATTCACATGAGAAGTGGATTTATTCCTACTAAAGAGATTTATGGGTCTCTCTACCCACTTATTCACCTATCTTATTATCAAAAGATAAAAATAATATTCCAACTAGTTGAAAGCTAATTAGGAATATTACAATCGACGAGGTCTCATTGGGTCTGTTATGGTGTCAAATCGGTTTAATTTTGGAAATATTTTTTATTTTTTCTGAGAGGAAAGAGATTATTATCAAAGCAAAATGCGATCACATACATAAAATAAAACGAAAAATAAAAGGTAAATTTCCCCTTTAGATTAATCCTATGTGATAAGTCAATCAAAAAATGGTTTTGGTTGTGGATTATAATAACTCTACTAAACTGGAATAAGTATATTTATTAATGATAAAAAGTTGAGATGCTTACAATTGGGAGAGGCCAAGGCTTTAATTACAACCTTATGGCATCCCTTGGTGAAGGGGCATGATCTTTGATCATGCCCTTTTATTTAAATAAACCTAATACAACCTAGGACAATTACACTAAATAATAATTAATAAATTATACATAACATTGCCCCTCTCTTAAAAGGTGCTTTGTCCTCAAAGCATACACAATGCTAGATGTTGTTGACGAAATGCTTCAGTTTCCCAAGAGGCTTCTCCTTCGGGAAAATCCTTCCACTTGATCAAGTATTCCGTGATAACACGAGATCGTAGCTTATTTTCTCGGGTAGATAGGATACCTTCGGGTTCCAAAAGGATCCTTCCTTCATCATCTAAAAATGGTAGTGTCGTTTGGGCTGACTGATGGTCACCAAGTGATTTTTTTAAGGAAGACACATGGAAGACGTTGTGAACACGACTTGTATCGGGAAGGCTCAAAGCATAAGCGACTTGATTGATATTTTTGTTGATTCGATACAGTCCATAGAACTTTGGGGCTATTTTATGTTTCCCTTTTTGTTTCAGGGAAAATTTCTTGTAAGGTTGGAGCTTGACAAACACCTAGTCTCCAACTTCAAATGATCACTCAGTTCTATTGTGGTTAGCCTGTTGCTTCATATGATTTTGTGCAATATTCATATTTTCTTTTAGGACTTGGAAGATCTTTTGGTTTTCTTCTAGTTGGCTTTTAACTGCTGGTAGGTTTGACTGTACTGAAGCGAGATATTTCCATTTCGGGGGCTCGTATCCATACAGTGCTTGGAATGGAGTCATTTTGCGATGTATGGTAAGTAGAATTATATCACCATTCAGCGAGATACAAAAATTGAACCCACTTATTTTGTTTTTCTGTAGCATAACAACATAAGTAAGCTTCCAAACATTTATTGACAACCTCTGTTTTTCCATATGTTTGTGGGTGGTAAGCTGAGCTCATGTTTAGGTAGGCTCCTATATGTGTGAACAATTTTTTCCAAAAAATTCCCTTAAATTTCGCATCTTTGTCGCTCACAATGAATTTTGGGAATCCGTGTAGTTTATAAATACGTTTGCAGAATATCTCAGCAATTTTCTTTGCAGAGTCTGTTTTCTTTATAGCAATAAAGTGAGCATATTTAGTGAGTCTATCGACTAGTATGAAGATCTTATCCTTTCCATCAGATATAGGTAACCCTTCAATAAAATCCATTGATATTTCTTCCCATTTCTGATTCGGAATATTTAAGGGATGAAGTAACCCAGGTGTCATAATATTTTCACTTTTATTTCTTTGACATTTGTCACATTCTGCTACATATTTTTGAATATCGTGACTCATACCCTTCCAAAAGAATGACTGATGTGGATTGTAGTAGGTTTTAAATATCCTACATGCATGGATGACATGGAATCATGTGATTCCTTGAGTATTTTTGATATAAACTTGGAATTGGGGTGTAGTTAAATTCTTCCTTTGTACCATGAGATATAGTTCTTCCATTCAAATTTTGAGTTTCCTGGAAGATTATTGATTATAGCCAACATTTATGGATCTTTGGCATACTCACTTCGAATCTCATTAAGCCATTTAGGAACAACAATCGAGACTGCAAGTAGTGTAGGTTCTTCGTCCTTCCTAGACAGGGCATCTGCTACGACATTGTCTTTCCCCTTCTTGTGTCATATCTCCATGTCGAAGGCGGCAATTTTTTCAATCCACTTTTGTTGTTCTTCAGAGAGTGTTTTTTGTTGGAGGAGATATTGAAGACTGTTATGATCTGTTCAGATGGAAAATTTACTCCCTAACAGATATTATCTCCATTTTTCCAATGCGTGCATAATTGCAAGCATTTCCTTATTGTATGTGGATTTGAGACGCTCTCGCTTATTGAGCTTCCTGCTTTCAAAAGCAATAGGGTGCCCTGCTTGCATTAGTACTGCACCTATACTGAATCCAAAGGCATCACATTCGATGATAAATGGTTTAGAGAAATTGGAAGTTGCCAATACTGGTGTATTAGACATTACTTCCTTCAATTCTTCAAAACACTTTCCGCTTCTTCATTCCATTGAAACAAATTTTTCTTTAAAATATTTGTAAGAGGTGCAGTTCTATGTGCATAGTATTTAATAAATCTTCAATAGTATCCCGTTAATCCTAAGAATCCTCTTAGCTTGGATATATTCACTGGTTTATTCCATTCCCTTATAGCCTTGATTTTAGAAGGGTCCACTTTTACCCCTTCATGGGATATTATGTGTCCCAGATATTCGACTTCTTATTTTCCAAAGGTGCATTTGGATTTCTTAGCGTAAAACTGATGATCTTCCAATAACGTAAGAACTTTATGCAAGTGCTACAAGTGCTCTTTCCAAGTTTTAATATAAATTAAAATATCATCAAAAAATACTAGTACAAATTTTCTAAGATATGGACGAAATAATTCGTTCATAGTAGCTTGGAACATAGCTGGTGCATTTGTTAACCCAAACGACATTACTTTAAACTCGTAGTGACCTTCGTGTGTTTGGAATGCAATTTTTGGTATATCTTCCAACCTGATTCTGATATGGTAATAGCCTGACCTTAAGTCTAACTTAGAGAAGTATTTTGCGCTATGTAGCTCATCTAGCATTTCATCGATAAAGGGGATTGGAAACTTATTTTTAATTGTTATCTTATTTAATCCTCTATAGTCAATGCATAGCTGGAATGATCCATCCTTATTTCTTACCAATTTAACTAGGGCAACATATGGACACTTTCTTTTTGAGATGACCCCACATTTTAAAAGGTCTTGGATTATCTTCTCAATTTCAGTCTTTTGGTGATGCAGGTCGCGATAAGGTTTGATGTTGACAGGGTCTGGTCCTGCCTTGACTTCTATTGTATGTTCGATTTCCCTGTTAGGAGGCATTTTCATTGGCAGGTCTTAGAATACTTTTTTCGTGTTTCTGAATTAGTCCTTGCACTTCTAGTGACCCTTCGCTGATCATTTTTGTAGATAGTATCTCTAACTGATGACATTGTACTATGTAGGCTAACGCTCCTTTTCAAATCATCTTCATCATCTGGGATGATGATACAATTTGATTTTCTGGTGCTTGGAATCCATATAACTTGTGCTTCTGCCTTTCCCACTTAAATCTTATAAACTGCTTCTGATGGTTGGCAGAATAAGTACCTAAGGTCTGTAGGCATTGAATTCCTATGACCACATCTACTCCTCCTAGTGGTATGGTATAGAATGGAGATTCTAAACTAAAGTTTTAATCTATAGTTTGACCTTATGGAATTTACATAATTGCTCAATCTTCTTACCATCGGCCACCATTACCTTCATATTAGGCATGGGAAAAGTAAAGATGTTGAGCCTTTTGGCCATGGTTGAATCTAGAAAATTGTGGGTGTTGCCAGTGTCGATGAGAACCATTACGTTGTTCTTCTTAATATGTCCTTTTAATTTTAGTGTCTAAGGTTGTGATATACCTGTCATAGCTGATAATGATACTTGCAAAATTCTTTTGTCATCTACTTCTGGAGAGAACTCTGGGGTGTCTTCCATTCCTTCTACACCTAAATAATCATTGTTAGAGTCATTAGTTGCTTCACAATTATACAGTTTTTTTTCTTTTCCATTAGCACACTTGTGCTTAGGGTCCCACTTTACGCCACAATGTTTGCACTTTCCCTCTCTCATCCTTTGTATTTCCATGTTAGATTTGTCTCCCTCACGAAGATGTGGTGGAACATATTTTATGTTATCTACATATGTAGATTGAGGAAACCTTCGTCTTGAATATACTCTTTCTGGTTTTGACCAAAATAACTTTTCAAATTTCTTTTCAGCAACTTTTGCTTTTTGTCTTGCTAGTTCTATTGATGTAATGTCGTGAAGCTCGAGCTCTACTTGTATATGGGTTTTAAGTCCTGAAATGAAATACTGGACTAAACGAGATTCTGACAATCCAGGTACTCGTGTCGCTAAGGTCTCCCATTCTCGAGTGTAATCATCCACATCTCCTTTTTGGCGTAATTTGATGAATGTTTAAAAAAACTCTTCTTCCTTTATACCTTGTAATCTTTTAAAGAACACATCCTTAAATTTTCTTCAACTAATAACAAGCGTCGTGTTTTTCCACCACATATACCAATTATATGCTTCTCACTCCATTTTCATGGAAGCGTGCTTAATTTTTTCGTCATCACTGTTAATGTCGTAAATCTCAAAATATTCTTCGGCTTTATTAAGCCATGCAACGCTATTTTTTTCATTACCATAGAACTTGCGTAGCTCGATTTTTGCTCTTCGTTGGTATGCTTACGGTGGAGCGAGAAGGGGGTATTGATTAGAAAATGCATTCCAAAGCTGCTTATTTTGAAAATTTGCATTACTATCTTCTTGATGGTGTGGGGATGATGTTTTGTGAGAGTCAATTTTTTCATGACGATCTTCTGAATTCCCTGAATCAGCTTGATTATGTTCACTATTTGGGAATATTGATCCTTGCGTCTGATTTATCTTGTCGCAGATGTCGGTTAACTTTTGAATTGCTTGGCTATGGTTTTCTGTGGATTCTCTATGGTTTAGCCAAATTTGTCTTTCTATCCGATTTGTCGTATCTTGAAGCTTTTTGATGTTGTTGGAATGTCGCGTAACTTTACCCTCGAGAGCGACTAATCTTTTAGAGAAGTCATCAGAATTATTATTGATCTTACTCTCAAGATCAGTTATTTTTTTTGGAATTCGACCATCGACATTGATGAAAACATCGAGCGTGTATGAGGTGGTGAATATTTATCTGCCAATTATTATTATTATTGTTATTATTATTTTTTCAAATAATATATATATATATATATATATATATATATATATATATAATTTTATTATATAAATTACATAAATATAAATTTAATATATATATATATATATATATATATATATATATATAATTTTATTATATAAATTACATAAATATAAATTAAAAAAATAAAAATAAAAAAATAAAAATATATATATATATATATTGATTGTAAACTATATAGTATATATATATTATAATTATAAAAAAGAATTCGTTACCTGTCCGATTGAACGCCACACCCTTCCACTTTTTTTTTTTTTACAAACTCATTTGCTTTAAAAAATATACCTGTGTAGTCAACGAGCCACTTAATTTCGGCGGCGTGTGACTCTTTGGCTAACGTAAATGCGGATGGACAAACAAAAAGGTCTGGTTCACAGCGTCTTGTTGGCAACGTCGTTGAGGACGTAGAAGTTAGTCGACCGATGGAAAAGGCAGCGGCGGCGGGGAGAGGGAAGCAGTTATAGAAAGAGGGGGAGCAACAATGGGTAGAGGGGGAAGAGATGGGGGACGGGCAGAAGAGACAGGGGATGTGAAACAACAGGGGAAGAGGGGGGAGAAGCAACGGAAAAAAGGAGATGAAACAAGGGACAACAGGGGAAGGCAGCCGATGTGGCAGGGGCATCGAGGTGGAATAAAAAGACAGCGGAAGAGAAGAAAAAAATTAAATAAGTGGTGGGAAGAATGTAACTAGAAAATGTGGCTGAGTGTAATGGATGACATAATCAATGGAATGGTTAATGTAGAGGGAGCCGGAGTGAATTGGTCACACACAGATCTTGAAGAGCGACTGCTCCGATACCAATGGAGTATAATAACTCTAGTAAACTGGAATAAGTATATTTATTAATGATAAAAATATGAGATGCTTACAATTGGGAGAGGCCAAGGCTTTAAATACAGCCTTATGGCGTCCCTTGGTGAAGGGGCATGATCTTTGATCATGCCCTTTTACTTAAATAAACCTAAGACAACCTAGGACAATTACACTAAATAATAATTAATAAATTATTCATAACAGGTTGTTTCATGTATGATAATAAAACATCCTAGAAGACCTAATCATCCTCACACTCTCAAATGTAACTGGGCCTTGCAAAGATATCTTGTGGCGGGTACTGGGGCTAACATCCCCAAATAACTGGCGACACCTTCAAGTAGCCGAAGAATCGACCAAGGTAATGGAAAGAGGATCTAGTGTTGCCTGCACTGTCACCTATAGGGAAGGATGCCCTAGATTTGAACACTAAAGTATCATCATCCCACGTGAGCGTTCGAGTCTTGATCTTCTTGGTATTCAACTACCAGTACCGAGCACTAGATAGGTTAGGTAGTCCAAAATAGTACGCACGCACTGGGCCTAAGCTTAATCCCCTCTGAATCAGGTCTATGTGGCGCTCGGGAATTCTTTTCTGTGGGTGGATAGACATGTTTAAAGATCCCTAAATAGTCAACTTCTATGTTTCAAGAATGTAAAATTACCATGCGGCTTATTGGATTCCTACCCCCAATGGTCCTAACCTGAACTATTAATTATCTTGTGTCCCCTGTGGGGAGATTTAATGAGTTCAATTAATGGTTAGTTTTAAGGAGTCTTACTTTGCTTATGGTGTGCCAATGTGTGTGATGAAGTGTACAATCACAATGTTTATAGGATGCATATATGAGATTATCCTTTACACTCCCTCCTAATTAAAATATGTTTGATTGTTCCTTTCAAAAAGTAAATGATGCGCGGATAATGGGCTGCTTACAATTTTCCCTATTTAGACTAAATGTTGCACTATAGGGAGATAGAAAACTAAAAAATAGAGCATTCATATGCATGCCCAATATCACCAAGAGGTGCAAGGGCATCATATATTAATTTCCTTCTTAGATACTCTGATCCTAGTCCCGAATCCTAATGCAAAATTTAAACTAAACTTAATGAAAAAATTTGGAAAACTTGGAAACTAGCTAAACATGCGTGGATATGGGCCACTAGATTCTTGCTAATTACCTACGTGTTTGGTCTCTATTATCACTAATAAGTTTATTCAGATAACATGGGTGGATTTTAAAACCACTTACTTGCCTCCTAATTTAACTATGTGAATTTGTGATAATAAAATAAAAATTAGAACTATGCGATAAATAAGCTAAAGTTTAGCTAAAAACATGTTCTAACAGTTAAGGGACACCATAACACAGTGCTGGAAGATTTATTCTAGTTTTCTAGTCACTTTATACTTGCAAAAAATGGAGAAAATCAGTGAAAAAATGGCTCACTGGTTTCCGCGCGGTTTATTTCTACACAGGCGTGCATATCTTCGCATTTGTCTAAGCTGAAAGTGCGCAGACCTGCGCGTCTGTCTGAGCTGAATGCGCAAGGTTTTACTGTGCAAAAAAATTCCGCTTCTCTTGAACTAAATCTCTTCACAAAGGGTGAATGAGAGAAGCTTAGGAAGAGGAGAGCTGAAACTGCAACAATCCTAAGCAGAAAAGAGGTTCTGCAAAACCACAACCACTTAACGTAAGAGGAAAAATAAGTGGAGTGGCCAATCCTATGTTGGTGTGTTTAGTTCAAAGTGTACGAAACGCACTGGTACTTGGTAGGAGTGATTTCTAGCCTACAAGCAATGTCACAGGGAAAAAATTGGTTATTAGATGGTTAGTGAAGCATCATAACATGTAGAAAAACTAGTTATAAAACATAGCATACTACAAAAAGAGGAGAAAACAAGAAACGAAAAATACACATATAACACAAGCTCGATATTGAGTAAACGAACTAATAATACCAACAGAGAACGAATCCCCTTTTATTAGCCTTTGGTGATAAAAAGTGCTAGAACACTAAAACACCCGTAGTGAGTCCTTAGAGCTACAGAGATCTAATAATCAAAGAAAGGAGGGCTCTTCCCTTAATCTGTTTGCAAGCCTCACTCTTCTCCTCGAATGAGTGATCAGATAACAAAAAAATGATACCCTTCTCCTTTGGGATTGAAATGTTGGATGGCTAACAAATGAATCCCTTCACTCCTTTGCTGCTTGGACAACACACTGCTGGTTTGTTCATGGGCAATTTGGCTAGCATAAAAATGTGTTCTAAATTTTTATTCTCATGGTGGTATTTTATAGGAAAAATTAAAATCTTCTTCTCTCTCTTGGTACAATTATGGATAGTGACCCAAGAGTGGTGGTTGATTCCATTGTGTGCTCACTTGAGGTCTCAAGGTGGCTCTAAGTGGCTGTCCTTGGGTAACCTCAAGTGGAGAATATTCTTCCTAAAGTGTGCAAATTGGTCCCGGATAGTGACCTTCCACCATACCCAGGACCACGTGGCTTATTGGGGGAAATCCGCGGAGACTTGTGCTGCTATCGAAGAAAGGGTGTGCGGAGCGCATTGTGCTAGTGTCTTCTATGCACAATTTAATAAATTTTCCTTTTGACCTTAGAGAAAGTTAAATTTTCCTGATTCTGTAATATTTTTCCACCTTGTAAATCCTTATGCTTGACATTTCATGATGTCCTTTACTTATCCGATTTTCCAGTGATAAAACCCACTACTACCAATTTCCCACATTTAAAGCGACACGACGAGGGTATGAGAGTGTGAGGCTGAGGGAGGCGAGTATGCCACACTTGGATGGGATTGGGACATGTGAAGAGCATGAATCTCATACCCATGTATGCCATCTCCTTCACCAGTCTAATTGCGACTCCTTCACCAGTCTAGTTGTGAGAATGCTAATCATATTACATGTCGTGCTTAATAGCCTTAATACCAACCCCATTGAGGATGTTATCCTTTGCTACAGATTTGTCTTGTTGCACCCACCGTTGGATTTATTTGATGTCTTTGATGAGATCCACGGTTCTCCATGCCTCATAAAAAGCTAGGTGTTAATTGCGACTGCTCCAACTAGCCAATATGTCCACCACCCTATTTACTTCTTGCCACGTATGGTGAGGAATAATGTAATCAAAATATAGGAGAAAATTTTTAATACTCATAACTGCTTTGTGAATATGCCAACTGTGACATAATTTATCCACCGGGTGACCATGTATCATATTTCGTAAACATTGTATGACAAGGTGGGAGTCGCCATGTACTTGTAGCAACCAATACCCTTCTCTAGTAGAAATTTGTAAGCCTTTCTCTAGGGTGAGATATTCTGCCAAGTTATTTGTTATGATGCCACAGGATAATGCATATAAATGGAAAGGGCAGGAATTCTCATCTCGGAAAATTCCACCATAGCCTGTTGCTCCTGGGTTCCCCTTAGATGAATTATTGAAACTTAATATCCTGAAGCTTAGCAGTGGAGGTGTGAAAAAAATTTGTTAGTAGAATTTGATCCTATATCTAGATTGGGTGAGGGGATCAACGTTGAAGAGTGTAAATCAAGATTTTTTAAAATATAACCCTCACACAAATCAACTGACCAATCTTCCTTTGTAAGAGAGGATTCTAAAATTGTCTTGTGAATGTTTTGGAGGATGGTTTATTTTAAAATGGAAGAAATCCTTTTCTTTGTTTCAAACACTGAAATTTATTTCTTTCCACAAAATCCATAGTGTGAAGCCAAGGGCTAGTTTCCAAGCTCGTAGAATAATATGATTCTTAAACCTCTTATCAAAACAATGAGTTAATAAATTTATAACATCTTCAGAGTTTGGCAAGGGACATCGAAAAATTTGTGGGATAATGTCACAAAGGCTTCGTGCAAAGGTGCAAGTAATAAAAATGTGATTTGATGAATCTTCTAGTTGGATACATAGTGAGCATGAATACGAACCTTTATATCCTTTTCTCTTTAGGCAATCCCATGTAAGGGTATGACCCCATGCGATCAACTAGAGAAAGTGACAATCTTTGGCCACCATTGACTATCCCACAAATTCTTTTAGAAAGATGCATTGTCACTTTTCTGGAGCCTTGCAAGTATAGAGTAATCTTTTTTTAACGAGAATATGCCAAATGATTGATGCCCCCATCGCAAAATATATCGTTGGCGAGAGACTCTAATCTGCCTATTATCTAGTATTTCTTGAAACTCCTCCTAGGGGTAGTTGTCGTCCTTATGTGGCCCATCATATTTATCCTTCCATATCCTACATTGCTACTTCTTTGTTAAAGGTTTCAAAAAGTATATCAACTTATGAGTGCCAAGGATTTTTGAAAGAGTTTGTATGGGTTGAAATTGCTAAAAATCTCCCAAGAGAGGTAATTGTTGCCAAGAGTCTTCCTAAAAGGACATAATTGTACCATCTTTGACATCCCAGAATACATGGCATTTAATAAGGTCCTTGCCTTCCACAACCCAGTTCCAAAGACCAAATCCTTTGATAGTGCCATCGAAATGTAATCTCTCTTCTTAATTGTGTAGAGGAAAACATTTTCTTAGCCTTTTCTTCAAAATTTGAGAGCCTCCCTAAATCGAGAGCCACCATAATTTCATACCATATTCCTAGCTGATTATGTTTTGATCTCGAAGACCCAAGACCCCCATGGCCTTATGTTTTGTCAATTGTTCCCATCCTACCGGAACCCACTTGCGCATTTTGGTAGTGCCCCTCCATAAGAAGTCACTTCATAGTGAATGGATACGTTAACAAACTAATATGGGTATAGGCATGACTGTTAGTTGATAATTCATGATTGATTATAATATTGATTTTAGTAATATTAGGCGGCTCAAAAAATTAAGAGCCATGAAAGTCCAATCGTTTATCTTTCTCCGGGTCCTTTCTATGAGTTCTTCCAAATATGCCATTCGATTAGAGTGTATGATGAGAAGTACCACCAAGTATTTGGAATGAAGATAGCCCTTCTTGAAACCGAAAACTCAAGTCAATTGTGCCTGAACAACCTCTGGAAATTGAAGAAAAAATATTTGTTTTATCTCTGTTTATCCATGTGCTAGACACATCCATGAAAGTTTTTAGGATTCCAATTATATCTCTTTCATCTTTCATTGTGGGTAGCCCATATAGGACTACATCATAAGAAAATTGTTATGGGATTGTATTTAAACATATTTGGTTTTATAAATTTAAACCTACATTTTATAAATTTAAATTGTTGAATGACACATAGGCTTTATCTATTTATTGATTAAAATATGAAGGAAATATACTTGGACATTTTTATCTTCTTGAACAAAATGAAACCAAGCAAAATTTGCCTTCTTAAATATGTTAATTTGTTAAACTCTATATGCACAGTGAAGGAAATATCCTTAAAGAATTTTTATCTTCCTTGAAAATATGAAACAAAGTAGTAAATTTTGAGTGTTTAAAATTAATTAACTTAAATGTACTAATTTCACAACAATACCATTAATAGATCAGTTCGAAATTTCAAAACGTAGGTGTTTGTGCTCAACCTAGTGTTCCTAAATTGAGTTCATTAATTGTCAACCAGGGTTGGTAAATTGTTGAAGTGTGGTGCACTATATGTGCCTAGGTATTTGTTTCTCACTATGTTGTGTTTAGTGTTTTATGATGTTTTTGGTTTTATGGTTTTATGTTTGAAAAGGGAAAGAAATAAGTGCTGGTGAAAAGAAGCTATTGGTTATTTAAAACAGAACAAAGCCTAAACTATGGATGACAAACAACAAATGCAAAGCTTGATAATGACTTCATTGAAAGAAAATAAATCACAACATGAGCTTGAACTTATCCAATTCATTTATTAAAGGTGTGTTGGAAGAGCTTGAGAAATGGACAAGTTAAGTGTAAATGAAGTTCTCCTAAATAAACAATCAACTCACAATACTACAAAATGATTATTTGTAACACAGTAAGGTTTCTATTCTAGATTAACCTATGATGCTGAAGTTACCCTATTCTGCAACTTGACTTATCACTTCTAGGCCTTATTCATAAGTTTTGAGATGTTCTAAAATAATGTTTGGGAAAAAGGCTATAGGTGAATTTGTAAAGATTTGCAGAGTGATCAAAGCCTTAAACTGATATTACTGACCCCTGTTCATGTGATGATGTATCAATATAAATTCAGAACAAAATTAAGTTTGTAAATAATGAAGGCCGAAAGACTAAATTTGACAACTAGCACTACTTGAAACACAATGGATAACACTAGGCTAGAAAGCGGTCTATCAATCTTAAAAGACAGTGAATACAACTTAAACTAGAATGCCATTAATCTTTTCTTGAAACAAAATGAACTGAGACTGAACTAGAGTGCTTCTAATCTACTTGAAGTATAGTGAACAGAGTTAAACTAAAATGCCATTATCAAACTGGAAATGTAGTGACAGAGCTGAACTAAATGCAATCAACCTTCGGAGTGCTCTAACTAAATTAACATGCAACTAGTCTATGGAATTCTACAGTCCATCTCGTTCAATAGGAATGATATTTTGGAAGAGTTTGTAAAAAAAGTTTGGCTATATTATTCAATGCAATTGAACATAAACATAAGATTGAAAGCAAATACAACTAGAATTTAAGACACCACAGCTGTTTCTTATTCATTGTTAATGATGTTTTGGAAGAGTTTGTAGGAGTAAGACTGGCTGTGACACTTAGTGTAAAAAAGAATAAATCATAAAATTCGAAAGGAAATGCAACTAAAACCTACAATACCACAGCTATGCCTTATTCATCGTGATGATATTTTGGAAGAGTTTATAAGAGTAAGTCTAGCTGTGATAATTAATGTAAACAAGCATGAACATAAAATTCAGAAACTTGCCTAAGTTAGAAATGAAAACGAGACTAAAATACTTATCTAAACCGTATAAACAAGGCTGCTCAGGTAGCAGGGGCCCTCTACCACCAGAGTAGCACGAAATCTATTTCAAGATTGACTCAACGCTTTCAAGGAATTGATACTTCTTTCATTACAGAGAAATTACTTCAAAAATAGAGTGTTTTTTGGACTTCTGAAATCTAGCAATCAACCACAAAATCTAACCTTGTCCCTCGGTTTCCCGAGCCATATTTGTAACAAAATTACATAACTGTCTTGAGATAACCTAGGGATAATTGTCTTTCTAAATAAAAACCAAACTATGACTCTGATGGTGGTTACATAATATAATTAAGGACATCTAGACTGTCCCTGTCCCATTAGGAGTCTCTCTCCTAGTTTGAGTTCCCACGTACATAACCGCCTACAGAATTCCGTTCAAACTTCGTGGAGAGCAACAAATGATGAGGGAATGATGTGGAGTACGACCATATGTGTTTTCCTCTGAGATGACACCTGGAACCTGTGTAGAAATAAAGACAACTGTAGAATTGGCTACTAGCTATAGAATGTCTGCATTCGGCAGCTAGATCTAGTTCAAAAGTACTACAATGACAAAATCATAAAAAACATAGCAAGTTAGTCATGATATATATTCTTAAAGCAATTTAACTAATTCTACTGATCATTTGAGCCTGTGATTAATAATGGACAAAGGAAATGGAGTGGAATGTGGTGGAAGAAAGAACATCTTTGGAGCTCAACAGTAGGAACCCTCAATAATGTACAGTATGATTCTTCTCTGATTAAATCCCATTCTAGAGAGTCATTAACTAGAATAGAAGAAGTTTATAATAAAGTAATGGATGAAGCCATTTCTACTAGAAGTCTTATTTCTAATCTGTCTGATAAGTTTGAAAAACTAAATCCTTCCAAGATAGATAAGCCTGTTCCTACTTGTTATCTGCATAGAAGAAAGAGTGTTCATATCCAGCACCCCGTCAAGCCTGTTGACAAATTTCCTCACCTCTTTCCTAAAGAAGTTGGTCATTATTCTCAAAAGCCTTCTGCAGAAAAATCACCACAAAGCCCTTCAGGAGACAAGATCACCATTGCCTCCCTCTTCAAAGAATCTGAGCCAGAAACCCAAGTCCTCCCTGTATATGAGCCATTAGAAAGTCAGTTTTCTAGATATGCTGCCACAGATCTTAATGGCATGGGTAAACTTTCAGCAACCCATTTGTTTTATCCTAATAGCCATAAACAATGGAATATAGATAATCTGAGCATGGGTCAGATTAGACAGATGATTGATCAAATGATGGCTGAGTATGAACTGATGTGTGTTGGAGGAAAGTCTGAGGTTGAAGCATGTAAAAATCTTATCCAATGCTTCACAGGTACTTTGGCCAGATGGTGGGAGTTAGAGTCATCTCCAGCTCTAACTAAGAAAATGGAAGAAGAAGTGTTGAAAGATGAAAATGGTGATATTATGTTTCATCCTGATGGCACTCCTATTAATAATATGATTGGTGCAGTCACTGGTATGATTGTAGAACATTGGTGTGGAACTGAGACCATTGTCTCAGATAAGAATGAAATTATTTTGATGAATTTAAAATGCATAAAAATGAGACAATATGAGGATTTTCACAGAGATTGGATGCAAAGGATCTATCTGGTAAAAGATCCTAAGAATTTCTTGTGGAAACAAGTTTATCTTGCAGCATTACCTTCCAAATTAGTTGATATCATTAAACTACAAGAATATTTTCAGTTTCATTTTGAAGTATATACTTGGGGTGAAATATATGCAACTATTACAAAAGTTCTAGTAACTTTATGTACTAGTTCAAAAATGAATAAATCAATAGAAAAGATGCATAGATTTTCTGATAGCAAATCTTTCTGCAGCAAGTATGGCATCACTATTGATGACCCCCTGGTTAAAATGAGAAAATCCAAAAAAGTTGGGCGGAATATAGAGATGAGTGGAAGTCCACTTGGCAACTTCAAAATACTAAGGTACTTGATGCTAACCTACAAAATCATACAGATCTACATCATTTTGTACCAGAAATAAGAGTGTACCCCAGGGGCAACAGATGGATACATGACATGGTATACTCTCCGAGTATGAGAGCATCTTTTGAAGCTGAAGAGACATTATCACAATATTTTGTTGATATTACTGTCACATGTATAGGAGGAAGTGATAGACAACATGTCTATTACAAATAATTGGTCATAAATAGGACAAGAAACCCTGAATGGACCTGGACCCATGGCCAGGAAATAATCCAGATTTCGTGTTTCCAGACACTATCTATAATTTTTTAGGGTATAAAAAGATGTGGTGGGATCTCATGAATAAAGATGGCAGAAATGAGACCCACTATACCAAAGTTGAGTTTGGTGCCACCTGGATCATGCAAGCCAATCAACAACCAGAATGGCTACAAGATTGGTGGAAGGATTATGGGCTAAATGAGTTGGCTATGGATCCTATATATTATGAATCTTTCTTTCATAGTTAATGTGATTGGTGTATTGATAATGGCATTGGTGAATGTTTTCACGTACCATGCCAAAATGTCAGAGAACTAAATCAGATGGAATATAATCAAATGGGAAAATCAAAAACCCTAATGTATCACATGAGGACACATAATCAGTGGTTAGTGATGACAAAAATCAAACACCAAATCATTTTGAATAGACCTATGATTGTAAGGAGAATCTATACTAAAGCTTGGAATGATACTACGTATCAAAGGTATAGATTTCCCAGAATAAAAATCCTTGATGATCCGGCAGAAAGTAGTGCAAGTGGTTCTCGTGGGCTCCACTAAAAAAGTATCCACAATGTATTGTCTCCAAGTCACGGGATTAAAGTGACTGGTTTTCTCGTGAGATTTCTGGTAAAAAGCTTCACTGTGTAAATATTCCTTTCATACAGTTCTCGTGGGCCTTATGTACCTAAAGGCATCCACTGTGTACTATACACCCACATGTTTGTGTTCGGATGAAGGAATCTCTGCACGGATGTCACTTCGGTGTTACTTGAAAGCAATGATTCCTCTTCCACGTCATAGTCCTTGTCAGGTCCGAATTGATTGTTTGTCCCTCCTCTCATCCTATATAAGGAGGGTAAGGCTCATTCTTTCGGCATCGGGAGTTAGTCATTTGTTTTAGTCTTTGTGTGTTTTGAGTCAGAGTCTGAGTTCTTCTTGCTCTGCATCTGCGAGTTCTATCTCGATCTGCTTGCATCACGAAGATCAGTTTCCAATTCTAGAGTTTGGTCTGAGAAGCCTGCACATCAGTACTCGAGACTGGTGCGAACCTAAAGTGGCCAGATCATTAGATCGAGTCTGTGTCATAAGTTTTGTGTGTTATATTTCTTAGACAGAGTCTATAATCAACCAGGTAGCCTGAATTCTATCTCATTCATTGAGAAGCTTATACTGGTAAATGCTGACACAGTCGA
This sequence comes from Pinus albicaulis, assembly GCA_034641835.2. NCBI lineage: Eukaryota > Viridiplantae > Streptophyta > Pinopsida > Pinales > Pinaceae > Pinus > Pinus albicaulis. The sequence continues at coordinate 580,160,820 of CM076570.1, forward strand.
TCTCTGGAAAGAAATTCGAGTCCAAAAGATATATGTAATACATTTCTGAAATCAATAAAGAGAAAGTGTTTCTGCATTTGAGTACTTGTCACTTTGAGCTTTTACATTTTCTGTTGAGGTAGTATCTATCTCTCTCATTTTTACTTGAGGTTCGCCAGAGGTTCGCCCGAGGTTCGCCAAACCACCCAGGGACGCCAAGGCTGTTGAAGGCAGGAGGCCGTGTTTAAGCTGTTAGTGCGAGACAGTGGGAGTAGGTTCGTGTATGGGTTCGTGTAAATAAATTTGAGAGATTAAAGGCGGAGAAGAGACTCAACAAGGCCAATCAGCCTGTTGTTGCTATTACAGTGCAAGATTTTTGAAAGAGTGGCCAGATCATTAGATCGAGTCTGTGTCATAAGTTTTGTGTGTTATATTTCTTAGACAGAGTCTGTAATAAGCCAGGTAGCCTCCAGAATGCTATCTCATTCATTGAGAAGCTTATACTGGTAAATGCTGATACATTCGATCTCTGGAAAGAAATTCGAGTCCAGAAGATATATGTAATACATTTCTGAAATCAATAAAGAGAAAGTGTTTCCGCATTTGAGTACTTGTCACTCTCAGCTTTTAAATTGTCTATTGAGGTAGTATCTGTCTCTCTCATTTTTACTTGAGGTTCGCAGGAGGTTCGCCAAATCACCTGTCTTTTCTGATTCTCCACCTTCGATTGGGACTAAAACTAATGAGTTCACTCCTATTGAGAAACATTGACACCTACAACCATGCATTCTATCAATCTACCAAAGTATGCACACGTGTTGATATTTTTAATCAACATATATTTATACCTCATGTGCTGGATCAAACCTTCATACATATGAACAAAGGTGATATTTAATAGATTTCTATATTGGTAACCCTGATAGCTCTAGTTAGAAAACAAATTTCCACTTCTTGATATTAAATGGGTTTCCCATAGCATCATTTTTGTTATCACAAAATCTGACCCTGATAGGCTACTCATCAAGTAGACTCTGAGTAACTCTTTCAAACCAATCTTTTAGCTAAGGCTTAGCCTCCTTAGCCTGAGAGGTCTCTCTCAAGGATTAATGATATTGATTAATGATGTAGATATATGGCTAACTCTATGGTTTATGATTTTGTATGTTTATAGGTTGAAATATGGATACTTGCTACCATTGGGCTATGGATTCAGTGACAAATATAAAGATAAAAAATAACTCTTCTTATAAAACTAAGGCTTGTATATACTTTAATGAAAGAGTGACAAAGTTAGAAAAGTCTTAATAACTTGAGGTTCAAAGGAAGTCAGAGCATGTGGTACATGAATTCTGAGTAATGATACATCAAGGTATTCAAAAGGAAGGTATTAAAAGTGTTTCATCAAAGCTTAATACTTAAAGGAAGTGAGAGCATGAATAACCATGAATTCTGAGTAATAAGTATTAAAACATTGAAGGAAAACATTCAAATATAGGACCCAAGAAACTCAATTTACCATAGTTTAACACTTAAAAGAAGTCAGAGCATGTTCCTCCATGAATTCTGAGTAATAAGCGTTAAGACTATGGAAGTAAAATAATCAAAGATAAAAGATAAAATTCACTTAAGTACACTAAGAATCTCAGATTTAGAAAAGTTAAACTGCTTCTGTGTATATCAGTTCCTTCACAACATTTACAAAAGTAGTAATTTTCTATAACATTTTCCAACCCTTGTTACATTGAAATATTCACCACTTATAGGCATCTAGCCTTTACATCAAGTCTGCGAAGTGGCTAAACCATTAGAATTTACAATTGACACCAAATCTAACTACTAACTAGATTCATAAAACTGGAATTGACACCTTTTCGAATTAAGACTTAGAGTCCTACTATGACTCAAACACCTAATTATTACATTTAAACCAAAGTGATCCAAATATTCCTTGAAAGGAATCTTATATTTTAACCATGCTAACCATCATAAAAACATTAATATGATGAATGTCTTCATGAAGTAACTCTGCCTATTATCAAGGGGATATTAGTTTGATGATCTGGCACATGTAGACTAGAGTCTTCAAGTTATACCTTTAACTGATAGTCTCCATTTGGAAAATCTGATACTCTTTGTCATCATCTAATACTCTTTGAAACTCTGGTGAGGAACAACTTTAAACATATTTTTACCTTCTTCCCTTTTACCAACATTAATCATGAGAACTAGCTTTGCTGTCCAAAATCTGTTTTGAGCTACGAAAGTAGCTATTTTTAGTAGCGCACACAAAAAAGGTAATATGTGGTACTCCTCTGCTGTTTTTAACTTTTGGAGGATGTTTAGTGATGAAAATCAATTAAACATAACCTTCAAAATTTTTCATCCCTATCATTTTAAGTGCCATAAAGCCAAAAAGAAATCTTCAGAAATTCCGTAGCAAAAACTAGGCTTCAAGCCTGACACTTGCTGCAGAATTTCCTAATGCTTTGGAGACTTAGAAAAACTAAGATCTGAGCTTCGGAAAATACCATGAACATGCCTGCATGTAATTTATTGATAATATAAGACAAAAATATCATAATCCATTTGCTACCTCCTTATCTATCAACAGTTTCTTCTTGTGTAGTTTCAACAACTTTGTTCATGATTCCTCTTTCCATGTCTCTTCTCTTTGATTCTGTCTTCATTAACTCCATATTTTATTTTAACTTTCTAAATTTTCTTTGAATGATTCTCCTCTCTGCTTGTAACCATAAGTTCCTCTTTCTTGTATGTGACACTATGATGTGTAAAGGTTGTGTTCTCTTCAACATATTTTTTTTCTTTTTCAATAGAATTCTCAAAATGAGTCACTTGGTCATTCACTTTCTCCTTCACCTCATCCATCATTTGTCTATATTTCTTATATATTTCTAGCTCTTTCTTTGTCTCAGACAACCCATCGTTAACATCTTTCAATTGTTCTTCCAAAATTTCCTTTTCAGTTTTCTCTATGACCTTGTCTTTTCCTTTTCTCTGTTTGACTGTTTCTTCCTCGTCTTAGCTCTGTCTTTTAAGAGAATCTATATCTAATTTCCTTTGAAATTTTATTTTAGTTTGATTCTTCTTCTCTTTGATAACCTCTGTCTCACTGGGAGATATAACTATAACTTCTTTATCCACTTCTCCCTTTCTTTTATCTTCCTTCTACTTACTATCACCCATAGTAATAGTTTCTGATATTTGTGACCTAGTGAGAGGCTTTCGAAGTTTGAAAAGAAAGGCTGAATCTTCTGAAGAGAAGTCTAATTTCTTGACTATGAGTACCTTACCTTTGGCTTTGGATCCTTTAACCTCAAATGCTTTCACCACAGGATTTTCTGCAATGTCTATGGCCTGTAGAATGTCTTCAAGTCTACCTTTACCTTTAACAACTTCTTCAATGTTTCCTTTAGAACTATTTGCTTTAGATTTGGTCTTGTTGTCTATGGCATGCTTGTTTGTTTGCTTTCTAGTTCTAATTGCTGGAGGTGATGATGTATCTTGGATTAAATCAAATTCTTCAAACAATTCTTTATTTGTAAAATTTAAGACTTCATGCTGACTTTCCTCTAATTCTGTAGTGGCATTCATTTCTCGCCTGGAAGAAGAAGCTTTTAGCTTGGAAATTTTCCTTGGAGATAAAACATCTAGCTCATAACCATTCATAAACAGGAACGATGCCCAGTCTCTATTTAATTTACTTAACTCCTCCATAAATAGCAATTTCATCAGCCCATGGTGAAAAATGGATTCCTTTCAGGTCTCCCTTGCACCTTGTCTGCCATTTTTCCAAGACTTCTAAAAAGATAGAATGGAATATCTATAAACTTCTTCCCTGTGAAATGAATCAGTAATTTGAAATGATACATGTAAATTGTCTGAAAACGGCCTTCATAGGTAAAATATTTTTGTATGACTGTTAACAATTTGGAATATTCATCTCTAAGACAAGTTCTGGGAATTCCTTCAGTCATTTTAATCCCTGCATTTTCAGGTTTTAAGTAATCATCACAAATTTTCAAATCAAAATTGGTAGCTTTAAACCATTCTTCTCTAGTTCTCGGAATCCTTGTTGCTTTAGAAATGCTATCAGGTGACATTGGGATACGAAGACAACTGACCTTTGTATATTTACCTCTGAAATTGACCACGAAGTCTCTTGAAACTTTTTGATGATGACCTTGCAATTTCTGAACTGAATGCACCTTGCCTTTGTAAATATCTCAGTGAAATATTGATCTTCCAAAACTAAATTTGGGGATGTAGGTTCATATATAAACGGAAAATCTCCTTTATAAACCTTCTTTGGTGTAGCGATTTCCTGTGTTATGCAGCGGTGGCCTTCTTTATAACTTTACACCTCTTTAGGAAAATACCCTTGATGACAAAGAGTTGTTATATTTGGAAAAATACTGATATACCAAAAGGGTTTCTGCTGGATAGCGAATTGATAGAGAGCTGCTTTGGTAGCAAAGCACGAATGCGGAAAGACAGAGTGAAAAGGATGAGAGATGATTTGAAAGCAGAATGAGAGGGTTCCTTACAAATAATGGCTGAGTTTTAAAAAAGGTATAAATTTTGAATGATGAATTTGTTCTGGCAGCAGGTCCTTGAAATCCTCAAACATTAACCATTCATCATTACTCTTTAAACCATTATAGGCTGGCAGAGTTTTTCATAGCACGTTTCATTTTACAAGTGTCAGTTTTGCTACAAAACTACTAGGTGTTTTCGTAGCGAATTCGGTTAATTTCGTGCTGAATTTGTTGCGGACTCAGGAAATTTTTTATAGATGGCAAGATTTAGGACTTGTGGTCACTTCAAGGTTTCTACCTAGAACATACTCTTTCGATGTGACTTGGAGTCATTTATAACACCTTATCCAAAGTTTAAAAACTTAAATTCACCATAAAATTTATCATTTTATGATATCCTGCAACCTAACCAATTTGAAGGAGAATTTTGACTGATTTTCAAGTATGAAATTTTGAAAATTTAGGGTGTGATAAAAATTTTCACCATATCAAGTTCAAATTTAAGACTATTTCTTCTTAGGTTAGCTTGACTTGTTTAAAATTTCCAAGTTTATTCTTTTTTTTTTATGGATTTAAATCAAAGTTTATTCCATTTTTTTATGGATTTAAATTTCCAAGTTTCTTATGGACTTAAAATTCTGGAGCAACCTCATTTTATATGACTTCTCAACTTGAATATGCAAAAAAACCTATGAATAATTATCCAATTTAAGGGTGTTCCTCAATCAAAGCACAAATCCCTTTAACATATGATAATAAAATATTCCTCATTAAGTGAAAAGTCTCATCATGCCACTTGGCATAACATTCATCCAATCTTAAGAATAAAAATGTTGTATAATGAAAGTAGCTAGATAAGTTCTTGAACTTGCAAAAAAAAAAACCTAAACAAAACCCCACCTCTGCTAGGGTACTTGCATTGAAATAAGATTATAATTTTCTGAACATAGATCCCAGAAGTAGGAATAATAAACTTAAATATGGATGCTGTTATCACTCCCCCTGCTTCCCAAGGCTGAGAATGGAGCTGAAGGAAGGTAGCCACAAACCAACCTTTAGGTCAGGTAGCTAGCCCTACCAAGACCAGAGAGGGCTCTCTCATTGTCACTTACCAGCCAAAAGAATGACTGGATATAATGTTTTAGGCTAGTTATGATGCTCAATAGATTAGGGTTTTATTTGTTTATCGTTTTGTTGGATAAGAATGACAATTAGGATACTAGGTCTAGGGTTTTGGTTTGATTTCAAAGTTTTAGTTGCAGAGATAAGGGTGAGGCTAGGCAGGTAAGCTAAGAAGCATGCTTACTTTTTCATTCCGTATAGAGTGAACTGAGAGGGAATCAGAATGAGAATTAAACTGAATTCATCCATCAGAAGAGTAGAGACAATTCATGTAAATCTTATGAGAAACATAGCATAGAAAGCATGTTTTCTGTCAATAAACTGATAAGACTAAGCATAAAGAAGCATATATGGGAAATATGGATAACATAACATTCAAAATTATAATTTTATAGAGAAAAAAATGCTCAAAGGCATACCACTGGAGTCTCAACACTACGTCTGCAACATTTTCTTTGATTTTATTAGCAAAATCTTGTACAATAGCTCCATTTCAAATAACAACAATCCAACCTATAAAAAGACTTGAGGTGGACTACTTATAGAAAATAGAGTTCATGAAACCTCATAGGGTCGAAATCCTGTCCAAAAAGCATGATAATTACATCATATGAGTCACTTCCTAGAATCTAGGGAAGTTAGAAACTAATCCCTGAAATTTAGCTAAGGACTATGAGTCTGTACCCCTCCATTAAATTACATATTTCCTCATCACAGAGGCAAAAAAAATCAAGCACATCACATGAAACCTCATGGGAGAACTAGACTCAAATTTATGGAGTTTTCTGGGCATGGCAACTATTTGAGAGGAATCCTATGCAGAAACGTCACGCTTGTAGCAAAAATGTCATGCCTCTTTGGAAGAAGCGTCGTGCCAGTTTAGGGCTGATTTTGACCCAATTAGGAGCATCCAAATGAAAATATGAAAGTTTTTCTGAGTATCACTATGAGTATAGTTTCCAATGCACCTTTAATTTTTTGAAAACACCCATAGGACGACCTCCAAAAGTGATTTTTCCCAACCTCACTACAGAAGCGTCGTGCTTGGTCCAAATCACTAGCAGAAGCATAGAAATGAGGTCTTTTTTTGCATTTTTCTTCAAAACCAGAGCTTGTCATGGAAAACCAAGTCTAGATATGGCATGTACTAGTTAATATGCACCCATCCATATAAAAAATTCTTGATTTGAAAGCTCTGAGAGAAAGCGTCGCGACGCTTCTGTGGAGACAAATTTCCAGATTTTTGCAAAAATCATCAAAAAAATAAAAGTGCTCAAAATTGACCAAATTTTTTCTATGAAACCTATGGAGGATGGGTTAAAAAACCATGGATGCCTCAGCAAGGAGGTCTAAGTTATCTTTATCCTTGAGCTTAATTTGAGCTTCTTTAAGCTTTTTCTTCACTTGTTTAAGCCTGAATTGGGAAATTTTGTTCCTGGCACAATAGTGATTGGGAATATGTTTATGGAGGTTATTGTTCTTTTTAGATTTCTTCATAAGCTTCTCAATGTGCCCATTTACCCTGTCAAGCCAATACTCTCTATCTTGATTTATTTCATTAAGAATTAGTTCATCAAAAGTCTGCCAACCTGATTTAGTAGCTACTGATTCTCTTTCTCTTCGAAGCACCTTCTCGAGGCCTCTTGTCCTTGGCCTTCTTATTTTTGTTCCAACATTTGCATCCTCCAAGTGATCATCTTATATTATTTCTTTGCCTTTATCTGCATCTGACGAAATCGCCTCTAGTTCAACGGGGTTTAACTATGGAACATCAATATCTACCTTTGGCTTCTCTTGGAGGAGCAGTTTCACCTTTAACTGAAAATTCTCTTGCTGTAGGAATGTGATATAAGAATTTACAATTAAGAAAGCATCCCTCAACTCTGCTATTTCTTCATCTTTCTCCTTTATGATCTCCTCAACTGGCTTATCCTTCATATGTTCTACCATGTCAACTTCTAGGGGCGCTTGTTCATTATGGTGGTGCAATGGTGACTCACCATGATGGCTAGGTGGCTGATCCACTGTTTGTCTTTTCTCAAGTGCAATTTCAGGTGCCAACACACCTCTGATGGTTTTAGGAGAAAAAACCATTCTCTTTCCCTTATCATAGGTTTTAGTGATCTCAACCCTAGGTGCTTTTTAAATTTGATCCTGTCTGCTTGAAGAGCCAACCTCCTTTGGCTGTACTGATGTTATGCTATGAACAACAGGTGGACTAGTAGCAAGAGCTAATGCTACTTTCTCCATGAAAAATTCCTAGGTCATATTATTTGCTGAGAGATGGTGCAAAACAATCATATTAACCAAACCATGGTGAAATAAACTGGGATGAGGATTTCTACCTTTTCTTTGTACATTTTCTGCCATCTTGACCAAATGTCTGAATAATATAGTTTGATAAATTGAGTGATTTGGTAGCTATGAAGTGCATTAGTAACCTGAGATGGTATTGGTACAGTCTTGAAAATATTCCCTCGCATGTAAAATATTTCATGATAAGCTTCATTAATGGGGCATACTTATCAAGTATATGCATGAAAGGGAAAACATGTTCAGGTTCATCTATGCAATGAGGTTTTAGAAAAATTGGGTAGTTTTCAAGGTCCAATTCCATGCCCTTGAACCATACTTCTCCTTCATTTGGGATTCCTCTAGCTGAAGTGATGGCATCTGCTAATAGGATGAATTCAATGCCTGCAATGGTGGCCTTGTCTCTACTGAAGTTAGTGGCGAAAAGTGTAGTCAATGGGGCATGATATCCTACCTCCACGATATTCTCACAAAATATCTGACATCTAGTGTTTTCAAAACATCTCTTAGCATATGGGGAGGCATTGAGTTCTTGCAAAATGGATGGCTCAAATCTAGAGTGGTTAACTCCCTTGTGAACTTTATTTTTAGTCTCCATAATACTTGTGAACAAGATGAAACACTCCTATATGGAATGAGTGGGTAGGGATGATGAATTTGGAAAAATAGGGTATATGGATAGGGTAGGTTTAGGGGCTGTGATGAGGTCTAAGGAGGTTGAGGAAAATTCCCCAAAATATTTAGGCAGTAGGGTGATATGTGTTACACAAAAATTTGTCACTGTATCTGTACTCCCAATTCCTCATCCTGGAAACCCTTAACAGTGACCCCTGTGCCTACTTTTCATCATGAAAATATACCTTCATGTCCTCTTCAACACAATGAATGAACTCTCTATTGGCCATTCTTGAAGCAACTCCTTGTAAACTTAGTTATCTGGAGCGGAGCACCCTCTTCATATATTACTCGCGCTGATGACCTCTTTTTGGTTTAGGGTTGCACCAGTCAGTGCTGGAATGAAGCTCATACTCGCGCCGATCTGCTTCTGGGAAGTTTTTAAAAAATGGAAGTGAAGCTTCGAGTTTTGGAAGCTTCGTGGCAGAGACTTGGTTATTTGTTCCTGAGGATAGAGACGAGCTTCTCCCTTTGGCCTCTTTGTTGCTAAGAACATGGATCCACACAAAGGGATAACCCATTTCCACACCTAAAGTGGATCCATGCTCCCTCCTCCTTTGCTATATAGTGGGCAATCTCCCATAGCTCTGCTAGTGAGAACAAAGATAGAAGAAAAAAAAAGAGACCTTTTTGTTGCTATAGATATCGAGCGAGAGTTGAGACATTTTTGCCTTACATAAAATTGAAAGAGTGCTTTGGAGACGTGCTTGGATCAGGACCTGTTGAAGGAGAGTTGCGACATCAAGGCATAGGTTTTAACTCCCCCTCTCTATTTTAATATAATACGATTGGTTCGTGCTTTCCATTCTTTTATTTATGTGTGATTGGATTCTTAGTTTTCCTTGATCAACTAAGTAGGTTGGATATGCATTGTATATGTTATGATTTCACGTGTTTGTCATTTTTATCCCTTGTGCAAGTAACCAAGCGCTGGTAGCGATGAAGATCTAACCACAGAACGCAAAGGACCGAAGGACAAAAAGGAGAATTAGCATTAGATTGAGGTAGGTGATCTATTCGCGATCTGTATGCATTTACAATATAGGAAAGTAGATTTATAGTTGTTACCTGTTGTTACTAGACCAAATCTAGGGCTAGAGGGATCGTCTCTATCCTCAGAGAGCATTTTCCTGCATAAAAAATTGGCGACTCCACTGGGGAGTGCTAGCCTTTCAGTCTCCTATTTTTTTGATTTTTTGATTTCTTGTGTTGTCTACAATTTTCATCGAAGTTTTATATCCTTGTCTCTGTAGCTCGTGTAATTGCTTACAGATCTTTATCTCTCTGCTGAAGTGATAAGTCTGGTGTCAGTTTGGAAAACCTTTTTATTTTTCAATATTTTCTTTGATCAACACTGGTATTTCTCTGATAGTCGCACCGATCAACGCGATTATGCATTTTACACAGTCGCGATTTTGCCTTTCTAGTGCGGGTTTTGGCATAAACAGTCACGATGATTATTGTGTATGACTTTTTAGCTTTTCCTTCTTTTAATCAGCCAATGAGTCTTATCCTTTTGGATATTTTTTCTTGTTTGATTAGCTCTGTTCCTTCTCTGTTCAGTGACATTTCTGGTTCAAGTTTCATACCTTTGGTTGTCTCTCTTGCAAAGCTAGTTTCATCCTTGTCTTCCTAGGGTTTCTAGGTGTCCTCAGGCGATCTGAGTGGTTGCTTGCTTTGCTGACCTCCAAAATTCTCATTGAATCAAGTCTTGTCATACCTTTCAGGATTAGTGTTTTATTGGTTTTTATCTTTTGGTCAGTTCTCTTGGATAGTATTTTTTCAAGTGCCAATTCTAAATGCATTTGAGATTCTATTCGCCATCAAGCATAGATTACAATTGCTTGTGTTCCGACTAGAGTTTTTTTTTCTTTGAGTGATTGATAAAATTGTGAAAGAAGAGTGCTTTGTTTTGAAGAAAATGGTTCATATCTCTCTTTGATTTTCGAAATATTTGCCTCTTGAATGCATGTTTGAGAGATCTCATTAGTACTCAAAGCATTGTTGATTAATTCACATTCTACATTTCTCATTGTGCTTATAAGGAAAATACAAAAATATTTTTGTTTCATTTCGATTTAGAAAATGAAAATTTGATTTCGATTCGCTTCTTAGTGCATGTAGTGAAAGGAAGAAAATTGTAAAATTTTTTGTTTCGCTTTAAAATTTTGCACTTGAAGAGAAAAATAAGTGTTGTTTCATGAATTTGTTTTGTTTTTGCATTGATTGTGTGAGTTTCTCTCTCCCTCATTAGTGTAGGATTTTAAATCGAAATGAATGAGTATTTTCTCATTTAGCTGAATTTTAGGGATTCAGATGACATCGGTAGCGCTTTGAAACCGAGATATAATTCAAGATCAACCATAAAATTTATTCAATCAATCTAAGGAGAATTTGGAATGTAACGAATCACATTTAGAGGTCTAGGCTAGATACATGTTCTGACATTGTTAAGCGTAGGAGATATCACTAACAGTCTGCGTTACAACCCGGGGGTGATATCCTGTCCAGTGTATGGAAGCATATCGATGTATGAAAAATATATTTTGGGATGCTCTCATCGAACGGTTACGCATCAGACAACACTACTAAGGATTTTGGCTCCCACGTATTGTCGCGTATATTTTGGGAGACACCACTAGGCTTCAAACTTGCCATAGGTAACTGAGTTGGCTGCCTTGTAGATGTGATACACCGAACACATCATTCGAGGATATTGGCTGTAGTACATTAAGTACTTGGTCATTTCTCTTTCATTTTATCACCAAGGTGTATATTTTCACGACTACCTGGCAATCCTTTTTTCCTAGCTTACCCCTTTTTGATTTATTTCGTTTTTTTTCTAATTGCCCATGATCACATGGCTTACATGTTAGAATATTTCTGGGCCTCACCATGAGTAACTCCTTATAAATATAGTGTTTAAATCCTTGAATTAATCGTCTTTCTGCTCTCTTGATTTTTGGGATAAGATCATTGTGGCTGAACCACCAAGTTTAGTTTTCTCTCCATCTACTCCTTCCGAAGGGACATTATCACATGTCTTTTCTGATTCTCCACCTTCGATTGGGACTAAAACTGATGAATTCACTCTCATTCTGAGTATTCAACCTCTCGCCTCTCGATATTCGCCTGATGTGCCAGTAGGCTACGTCGCCTACCCTTTGAATCCATTATTTGATCATATTGAAATCTCCCCTCAACAACCCTATAGTCCATATGATACACCTAATTTACTGTTTGTGAATTCACCACGTCCATCTCAAAGCGTTGTCCGTTAGTTATTCCCGATGGCTTATGAGGGAGAAGTTTCATCTCCTATGGAGGTTTCAAGCACCATTAGTGGTGTAGATGAGATTACATATGAGGGACCTCAATTCCCTCCTGAGGGTTTTCCTTACGTAATGAATCAACCTTCATCCCAGCCGTACATTCCACATAATTACACCTTGTTGGGATACCTGATCTCAAATATGTCAAGTGGTACACCTATGTATTACAATACTATTTGGAAAAGCACTGGAGTATCTGCCCCTATTCCAAGTGTTTCCAACATAACTGTTTCTACGCTTGCTTGAACTATAGTCATGCCTACTTCTGCAAAGCCAATTGTTTGCATAGGTGTCTCAGTACATCTTATCAGTACTCCAGTGTCAGTTCCTTCAAATTCAGTTTCTGGAGGAGGTCCTTCCCTTTGAAATGTTTCCCAAACTATTTTTGGACCATCCGCGAGTGGATCTTCGGCTTACATTCTGAATTCCTCTCAAGCCGTTGGAAGCATTCTTATGCCTGTCAGATCGTCTGGTTCGACAGGGCCAGAATGTGATCAACATCAACAATTTTTTACAGAGTCTTAAACAACAACATTATCTCTCGTATGGTTCCAAAAAATTTCAAACACAGTCAGTAAATCCTTAAGGATTTCAAGGGAAACCTGGCATCCAACCGAGGGGTTACGTATATCAACAGGGTTTTAACTATGGTCAAAATTAGCCTTATGGACCGCAAGGGAAACCTTTCCGTTAAAAAAGTAGCGCCTTATGTACAAACAAATCAACCCTTTGTCCATTAGGGAAAATTTTCCTATTTCCATCAGGGACAACCTTCTGGTCAACCAGGCCAACCCTAATTTCAGCAGGGTCAGCCTTTTGTCCAACAAGGACAACCCTCCATTCAACCGAATGCAGTCTTTGTTCAGTTAGGTCCTTAGGTACAATCTGGCCCTCTCGTACAACTTGAACCTAAGGTAGAACCTGGTCCTCAAGCACAACCTGGTCCTCAGGCAGAAATTGGTCCTTAGGTACAATCTGGTCCTCATGTACAACCTGGTCCTCAAGCACAACCTAGTTAACCTCAACAACCTCAGGGTACGATCCAACAATCCCAGGGAAAACCCCAGGGACATCCCTAGGGAATTCCATACAAAAAATTCCAGAAGCCGTAAAATCTGTATGCTGGGAACTATGGTCAACCTAGATCTTAGTGGTCTGTTGTAGATCAAAATCTGTTTTTGGGTCAGCAACTAAGATATGGTCATAATCCACAAGGTTTCAAACCTTATGGACAATACCAAGGTTACAATCCTTATGGGAAAAACCATTCAGGGCGGCACCCTTGGGGGCATAATTACTCCCAACACAGTTGGCATCCACAAATGGGCATGTATCAAAGACCCAAAACCATTCCTTTCAATCTGCAATTGTCGTTTTTCGCGACATTGGAACTTCCTGATGTGTCAAGATTGACTAATGATCCAATTATTCACAATAAATATTGGTTCCTGGTTCCGACCAAAATCCCAAGCGATTGCCCCAAGTTTGAAGGAAAATATGGGGAATACCCCCAGGCGCATGTTATGACGTACCATATTTGGTGCTCCTCCAATTCCTGGGTCGATGATTCCACCCATTTACGTCTATTTGAAAGAAAATGGACTGGTGCCACCACAAAGTGGTACATTGAAATCCCGCGCAAGACTTTTTAAGATTTCAATTCCTTAGCCATGGAATTTCTCACGCATTTTCAGTTGCATGTTTGTTATGAAACAAGAACCCACCTCTTGACATCCTTAAAGCAAAATACTACTACGCATATCTATGATCATATCCATGAATGGAGAAGGTGTCTCCGTTTGATCAAATTTGACATTCCTAATCAACTGTTGAAATAATGGTTTACCAAATCATTTGTCAGTTAAATCGCTAAGGATATCGCTATGGGGGAAACTGTCACAGAAGAGCAAGCCATAGCTCATGCCTAGTATATCGATCTAGTTTATTCTCATTTCGGAGCATTATATGATATATTTCTTGACGCCCCGTGCCTGAATTATCAGTCTTCAGCCTCAAAATCTCCAGTGACACCACTGGTAGATGACGTGACTAGTTCTATTTCCTAGACTTCACAGAAGTCTTCTTCTGCTCCTAAGAAAAAAACATCTTCTTTATTCGATTCTGTTCCTCAAAATCCCCTGAATCCTGGAAAAACTTCAGAGGTTAATGCCGTTTAATTTTCTGCAGCCGACAAATCCTCTAAAGGAAAGAAGAAGGGCAAAGGAAAATCTAAATCTGATGCCCCAAAACAGGATTACTCCAAACCTCACACTGATGGTGGAGCCAATCGTAAACTGAAGTATCCTTTCCTGATATGTGACAATGAGAATTACACCAAAGACTGTCCTCGACGGGCCGAAGTGAGTCATTTTCTCAAAGGCACCCAAGGAACTCCGATTTTTATTAAGGAACTGTTTCCATCACAATGGACTCAAATGGTGGAGCAACCCCAGTCTTCCACCCCTTTTGGATCTCAAGTTTTCATGATGAATGGTACTACACCCATATCCATCGCTACAAAATAGAAATATTATGCAGAACCGCATCAAGTGGCAGGGAAAGAAATCATAGATGCTCCTACTCCTTCTTCCCCACCCACTTCTGGTCCTCTCATATTGAAAGGCCTAGTTTTGATCCCGTTGTACGACCACCTTCTAAAGGTGTGCTCCGCAAGTCCTCCTATAATCAAAATGCATGCGTGCTCAACATTATAATATTGTTGAGGATTTGGCTCAGGCGCCATCCGCTATGTCCGCGCTAGAGGTGATTTAGAGCTGTCCATCACAACCGAAGGCATTGTTATCCACCATCGAAGGAGTTGATCTTGCAGTTTCAAGCCTTATTTCTTCTTATCTGGAGAGTTTGGTCCAAGTTTGCCTATCACATTGGAAGGAAAAACAGTCAACATTGAGGTTGAAGTTGTTGATGCCAAGCTCAATTATAATCTTCTCCTTGGTCGCAGTTGGACTCATGATATGCTTTGCATGCTGTCCACTCTCTTTTGTGTTCTCCGTTTCCCACATGAAGTAAATATTATCACTGTTGATCAGTTGTCATTTTTCGCTTCCACTTCTTCTAAAGGCAATGTTCCATATGTAGACCATACCACCATGTCATATGAGAGTGTGGGGGTATGGATCTTCAAATATTATACCCTTATGGGTCTATTCTCTCTTCCTCCACCAAACACCACTCAGGTTAACATGATATCCACCTCTTCTGATCCCTGGATCATCCCTTCACCTGATCAAATTGATTCGTTTGGTGATGCGATGCCGTTAAGCCCCGTAGAGGTCAATTATTGTGAAATCATCTTGGCTTCGGCTAATCACTATGAACATGCTACTTTTAGCATGCATTTTGATGCATACTCCTGATCTCCTTACCTTAGTTCCTAAGATTCATCTGATATCCTGAATGAGACATTTCCATTCGACGAGAGTATTGTGGAAACTATGTCTCTTGAGGAAACCCCTTGGAACGATATTCATCATCGTTTGTCATTTCTCCCGAGTCATGGAGTAGCTCAGTCGTGTCATGAAGATCTCTCTCCCCATGTTTCGCATGACCCGATCCCGACCTCGATGTTGGCCCATGAAGTATTTTCTGAAGCAAACATGGGAAATATTATTGAGACTATGCCTATCGACATTTATGTGAAACCAAGAATTGGCGAGAATATTCATATAGGGGTGACTTGCTCTCGAGATGAGGTCAAGCTCTATACTAGTCTCTTTCAAGAATTTTGAGATGTTTTTGCATGGTCCTATGAGGAAATTCCTAGCATCAGTGGTGCATGAAATACCGACTTACCCTCACGCGAAGTCTATTTGTTAATGACTTCGCCCTGTGCACCCTAGAAAGGCTGCCACCATTAAGGGAGAACTTGAAAAACTTCTTAAGGCTGGATTCATTTATCCCATCCCATTGATAGATTGGGTGTCCAATATTTTCCTTGTCAATAAAAAACAGGGTACCATTCACGTTTGTGTTGATTACTGAAATATTAGTCGGGCCTGCTCGAAGGATAACTATCCCGCTTTGTTTATTGACCAAATCATCGATAAATGCGCTGGGAGTGAGATATTATCCTTTATGGATGGCTTTTCTGGCTACAACTAGATCAACATCTTACCCACTAATCAACACAAGACTGCCTTTACCTGTCCATGGGGAACCTTTGCTTACAAAAATTTCCCTTTTGGTCTCAAGAATGTTGGTACTACTTTCCAGCTCGCAATGTCCTATGCTTTCCATGAAATTAAACACATCATGAAACCTTATTTGGATGACCTCCCTGCTCATTCAGCTAAGTGTCATGACCATCCTGCGCACCTTTGAGAGATTTTTCTACGCTGGTGTCAATACAATATTCGTTTGAATCCGCACAAGTGTGTTTTATATGTAGAATCTGGCAGACTCCTTGGGGTTTTTCATCTCTAAAGAAGGCATTCATCTCAATCCTTTGAAAGTCGAGGCTATCATTAATTTACCCCCTCCCTCTTCTTTAATGCAATTGTAGAATCTGTAGGGGAAAGCTAATTTCCTACGTCGTTTCATTCCCAATTACGTGGAACTTGCTAAGGGTTTTACACGATTATTGAAACAAGGGATCCCATTTATGTGGGACGAAGTTGCTCAACGCTCCTTCGATGCTTTAAAGAAGGTTCTCATCAATGCTCCTTTACTGCATCCCCCAAATTATCACCATGAATGTTTTTTATACTTAGCAAATTCTTCTAGTACCATAGCTATGGTACTCATTTAGGACAATGAAGATGGTACTGAACATGTCGAGAAGCTAGCATTAGCTGCGGTACATGCTATTCAGTGCTTTCAACATTATATTCTCTTACGCACGACCACTGTGATCTCTGAATGTAATACTATGACTTATATCTTGACTTGCCAGTTGCTGGGGGGAAAATATTCAAAGTGGATTGTCATTTTACAGGAGTTTGATTTGGACTTAATCATTGTTTTTCTTCGAATTAATATGTGTTACACAGTAATTTGTCACCGTCCCTGCAATCCCCCATCCCGCACATTGGAGGGATTATTCCTTGACTTGTGAGCAGTGACATAACCTGAAACCATTTTCATGGCATCCCCATTTACAAGGACAATCATTCCCCTGAAGACAATTTCCTGTGAAAAGCCATAAAAATAGCCCTTTTGGCCTTGGCGTGACTAGCCAGTTCAGCCCTCGCGCCAATGGGGAAATCCACCAAAGAGGGCGCGCCAACTAGCGCTCTGTCCCAGTGTATCACTCGCGCCAGGCTTAATAAGAATTGATTTTTAAAAATAAATGGCAGAAGTTTGATTCCAACCAACTCCTGAATGAGTCTCTAAAATGAGTTGGGAGGTTTGGCTCCTGATCTCCATGTAGGGGAAGTGGTTTTCCACCTATCATGGAAGCTTCCTTGAGGATAGGGCCAATCCCACCATTGTAGGGATACAAACTCCCCTTACACCATCTATATAAGATTTTCATTTTCCCTTTGCAAGCTAGCCTGAATAGAGATGAATCAATAGTAAGGAGATTATCGCTAGACAACCGAAGAGAGAGAGACTTGTTCCATTCCTGACGAGCTTTACCGAGATGTACTCCGCTGTCGACCCGCCGAAGGAAGATCCAGCGTCAGAGCTCAGGTTGTATCTTTCTTTGTTCTGATTAATAATAAATGACTTCGATTATGGTTCCACTCAGATGTTCATGTTTTATGTTATGATTTGTATCTTCTCTGACTAATACATACTTGCATGTATTAGGTTTTACGCTTGTGTGTTTGTTGTTTCTTCGTGTATGTGCAGATGTTCGAGTGTGCTAGGCAAAGAATTGTGATCTACCATAACGAAGGATGGAAGCGCCATCTTCTCTACAAGAAACAACAGTGTAGGACTTAAGGTAGGCCTCTTATCGCATCTTGGTCTTTTGCAATTAGGAACTTGCGTCTTAGCGTGACTTGATTGTTGCTAGACCCAATCAGGGCTAGTAGGGATCGTCTCTATCCGCAGAGGGGATTTAACTCTCCAAAAAACTGGCGACTTCACTGGGGAATCCCAGATTAGAGTTTGTCTTGTCTTTCCTGTTGATTTTGGTCTTTGCCTGCTTGATCAACTCTTTTGGTTCGCTCTTTTTTTTTGTGTTAAACTTTCGTTTAGCTTCACCATCCCTGATCTGATCCCTGATTGCTATTTTTCATCTTTTTCATTAGTAAACTCGATTGGCGCGGTTTTTTCCCTGACAGTCATGCCAGCTGGCGCATGTTGCCAGTTTACCCCCCGCACCAATCCTGTTATGGCGCTAGTTGCAGCCTGACAGACGCGCCAATCCTGTGAGGTGCTAGGGTTTGCTTCTTTTTCAGCTTTTTGAGCTTGGTCTATGGTTTTGGTGTCATTTTTTTGACTGCCTGAGTGTTCTGGAGCCTTGTTTGACTGAGTGTGACCTTCATCCTCCAGTTGTTTTCCCTCTACTATCAGTTTTACATTCTAGCCCTAGGGCATCTAGTTGCTATAGTGTGTCAAGCATCTCGTGGGAGTTTTTGGTCCCTGTTTGATTAGTCGAATTCATTCTTGCTTCTCTGCATTCGTTTGGTGGTTTTCCATTTTTTTGTTGCATTATTTGAGTGATCAGCTTCTTCCTCATTCAAATTCTGCTTTGTCTCATTTTGGGCCTAGATTACACGGTTCATTTGAGTCTTTGGGATTCCTCTTTGATTTGAGGGACTTCTTTGTCAATTTGAGGTCTGATTGTGTGTTTGGCATTGAGTGAAACTTGCTTGTCTTTTCTCTTTTGCTATCACTTCTCAAATTGTTCTTTTCATCAGTTTTCATTTTGTTTCGTGCACTTTGCTCTTAAACATTGAAAAAAAAAAAAAATCTCTTTTTCTTTTGATTAGTTAATGTAAATTAAATCTTCTGTTAGTTCCCTATATTACTAGTATAGTCCCTTATTATTGTTAGTGTAACCCCCTTATTGTTATTATTGTACCCTTGTAACCCCCATTTTTTTATTATTGTGCCCTTAAATTATTATTGTTAGGTCGGCTAGGACTACATTGTGGCCCACTAGGATTACATTATGGCCCCATGGACTCCTATATATAGAAAGGAGGTTTTTTAAATTGTATCATCCAAGAATTGTTCATTTATGTAATGTATTGGAGGTTTCCCCCTCGAAGTGGCTCATTTTTTTCTCTTTTTGGAGTTGGTTACTCAACATTTGGTATCAGAGCTTTGGATTCTAGGGTTTCGCTGCTCCAAACAGGTCATCGTGGAATTTTCGCTATAAATTTTTTTCTACGAAGTTTTAGAAGCTGAAATTTTTAAGGTGCGAAGAAAAAATCTTGAGGAAGCTTGTATACAAATTTCAAAGTTTGGTTCGCAATATTTTCGGAGATATGATCTGTGGAAGTCAGGTCGTTTTTTAGGCTCCTAAACAGGTCATCGTGGCATTTGCGCTATAATTTTTTTTTCTACGAAGGTTAGGAATCTGAAATTCATATGGTGCGAAGCTGAAATCCTGAGGAAATTCGTCAAAAAATTTCAGAGCTTGGTTCGCAATATTTTTGGAGATATGATCTGTGGAAGGTAGTGCTTTTTCAGGCTCTTGAATTTCATCTCAAAGAGGTGATCGTGGGAAAAGTTCAATAAATCTCTCTCTGGGGATCAGATTGGAGTGCCGTAAAAAGTGGTCACAAGTACACGGACTATAGTTTCTTGGCTATCAATTTCAGAGACAAAAGAAAAAACAGTAACACGTGGCAAGTCGTACAAGTTCGCTCTACTGAACCAGTCCAGAATTAGGTCATTGTGGGAGATTGGACACAACTTTGTCTTGGAGAATCCAAATTAGATCAGAATTGTGGAATTTGAAAGATGCTTTAGAGGGCTACTACAGGGCTGAATTTCAGATATTGAAGATTTTCAATTACATAGATAATTCAATTTCAATATCGAGCTCCTCAAAGAAAGTAAAAGGTATCAATATTGGATTCTAAAATGGCACCTAAAAAGAATTCAACACCCATTAAGCCTTCAGAAGGCTCTACCATGACTCATGAAGATGAAGAATTGCAACATGATCTATCAAAATTACAAGAGCAAGTGCAACAAAATTCACTCTCTCAAAGAGCAACAAAAAATGAATGGAAGTTTTGAAGAAAGGCATGGAAGTGAAGATGGACGGTTTGAAGAAAGGCATGGAAGCTAAGATGGATGGCGTGGAAGTGAAGATGGATGGTTTGAAGAAAGGCGTGGAAGCTAAGATGGATGGTGTGGAAGCTAAGATGGTTGGCGTGGAAGCTAAGATGGATGGCATGGAAGCTGGCATGGAAGCTAAGATGGATGATCTAAAATCAAACATCGAAGATTTGACAAAGTTGATACAATAAATGTTTCCTAATGGTGAAAAGATAGTAGAAGAACCTCATGATGAGAACAAAATAAATGTTAATCGTGATTTCATAAACTCTAATGTTGGCGGGAAGAACCACCATATTCCAAAAATTGAATATAAGAATTAGCGATATTCGAGGAACATAAGTTGATCTCTTCATAGGCACTTTAAAGGATAACATCCAACATGATGTTCGCATTTTGGAACCGGATTCATTGGAGAAGGCATTCGGGTTGGCAAGAAAAGTTGAATGTAAAATAATGGCGACAAGGAAGCCTACCACTCAATTCTATAAAGAAGGAAGTGTTGCTACGCCTAGATTTCCACAACCTACAAGGTTGACACCACAACAATTGGAAGAAAAAAGAGCAAAAGGGCTTTGCTACAGTTGTGATAGCAAATACACTAAGGTCATAAGTGTGCTGAGAAGAAATTATTTTACATAGATTGTGAAGAGGAAGAAGAAAATGAACAAGAAGAGGATATACACCAGGAACCAGCCCCAGAAGAGGAAGAAATGAATCCGACCATATCGTGTAATGCACCGGCAGGAATTACCACTCCTCAAACTCTCAAGATAAAAGGAAAAATCAAGAAGAGAAAGGTAATAGTGTTGATTGATTCAGGTAGCACCCATAATTTTATTCATTGTAAGGTAGCCAAGGAATTAAATTGTTTCCTATACCCAGCACCCGAATGTCAAGTGATGGTTGCAAATGGAGGAACTATAAATTGCTCTGGAAAATGCCATAATATCAAGCTAACCATGGGGGAATATGTATTGACTAGTCCAATGCTTTCCATTCCTATAGGAGGTGTTGATGTTGTACTAGGAGTACAATGGTTACAATCTTTGGGGACGGTAGCTTTTAATTTTCAAGAACTTTTCTTGAAATTTTTTTCAGAAGGAAAGGAATTTGAATTACGGGGTATTGCGGGGAAGCCAGGAAGGATAATAAGCTCTAATGTCATGACAAAGCTTCTAAAGAAAGAACAACGAGGCGTAATTGCACAATTATGCTCACTAGAAGTTCCGACATCAAAATCATCTATTTCTGCAGATCTTCAACAAGTCTTGGACAATCATTCCAAGGTGTTTGAAACTCCCAAAGGACTCCCACCTATTCATGATCATGATCATGCTATTCATTTGATTCCAGGAAGTGTTCCTCCAAACATCAGGCCATATAGATATCCTTACTTCCAAAAGAGCGAAATTGAACATATGATTGCAGAAATGTTAGAGGCGGGTATAATTCAACCTAGTCAAAGTTCTTTCTCTGCTACTGTAGTATTGGTACACAAGAAGGATGGATCATGGCGAATGTGTCTGGATTATAGGGAGCTTAATAAGCTCACCATTAAAGATAAATTTCCCATTCCTGTGATTGATGAATTATTGGATGAATTACATGGAGCAATCTATTTTACCAAGTTGGATCTTCGTTCAGGATATCATCAAATTAGAATGAAGACTGAAGATATTCCAAAAACAGCATTTCGAACTCATGAGGGTCATTATGAATTTTTGGTCATGCCTTTTGCCTTACCAATGCACCTTCTACATTTCAAGGGTTGATGAATTCCATTTTCAAACCCTTCCTTAGAAAATTTGTGCTAGTATTTTTTGATGATATACTAATCTATAGCAGGTCTTGGAAAGATCATGTTGAACATGTTGATAGGGTGCTCAAACTATTGTAGGAGAAACAATTATATGTAAAAACATCCAAATGTTTCTTTGGAGTACAAGAGGTGGAATATCTGGGTCATATTGTATCTCACGAGGGTGTTAAGGTAGACCCTAACAAAATTAAATCCATTAAGGAATGGAAAGTCCCCACAACCATAAAGAAGTTGTGAGGATTTCTCAGGTTAACAGGGTATGATCAAAAGTTTTTTAAGAATTATGGGAGAATAGCAGCACCTCTAACAACATTATTGAAGAAAGATGTATTTTCATGGACTCTTGAATCAACTAAGTCCTTTGAACATCTTAAAGAGGAAGTGTACCTAGCACTGGTCTTAGCTACACCAGACTTCACAAAAACCTTTATTTTGGAATGTGATTCCTCAGGAAATGGAATTGGTGTTGTTTTAATGCAAGAAGGAAGACCCATTGCTTTTGGAAGTCATCCAATCAAAGGAAAGTATTTACAGAAACCTATTTATGAGAAGGAAATGTTAGCAATACTACATGCACTAAAGAAATGGAGAACTTACCTAATGGGAAGACACTTCAAGGTAAAACTGATCATGATAGTCTTAAACACTTTTTGGAACAAAGACTATCTTCAGAAGAGCAGAAAAAATGGGTCACAAAGATGTTGGGTTATGACTTTGAAATAATCTACAAAAAAGGAAAGCTTAATGTTGTTGCAGATGCACTCTCAAGAAAGAATGAAGAGGTCAAAGCATTGCTTTGTGCCATTTCTATTATCCAACCAGATTGGATAACCGAAGCAAGAGATGAATGGAAGAAGGACAAAGATGTATGGAAACTCATTCAAAAGTTGCAACAAGATCCTAGTACATCTGATACATTTAGTTGGAAAAATGATTCCTTATGGTACAAAGATCGCTTATATCTTTGTAAGAATTCCCAACTAAAACAAAATATTCTTTTTGAATTGCACACTTCTCCTTTAGGAGGACACTCAGGATTTTTAAAAACTTACCACAGGGTGAAGAAAGATTTTTTTTGGGATGGCCTTAAATCTGATATTAAAAAGTTTGTGGCGGAATGTTTGGTTTGCCAGCAGAATAAAGTGGAGACAATTAAGACCCCCGGACTTCTACAACCTTTATCCATTCCAAGTCAACGTTGGGAGGAGATTTCAATGGATTTTATCACAGGTTTACCTAAGTCCGAAGGAAAGAGTGTCATCATGGTGGTAGTTGATAGAATTACTAAGTATGCACACTTTTGTGCATTATCTCATCCATTTAAAGCAAGTACAGTTGCTACTACATTTATGGACAGAATTCAAAAGCTACATGGAAGCCCAAGGGTTATTGTGAGTGACAGAGATCTCATTTTTACTGGAAATTTTTGGACGGAGTTATTTTCTTGTTTGGGTACTCAATTAGCTCATAGCTCATCTTATCATCCTCAATCTGATGGTCAAACTGAGATAGTAAATAAATGTTTGGAAGGATATCTTCGTTGTTTTGTATCTCATAAACAAACACAATGGGTCAAGTGGTTACCTCTCGCTGAATGGTGGTATAACACTTCCTTCCATACTGCAGCAAAAATGACCCCATTTATGGCACTTTATGGATATCATCCACCATCCATCACATCATCTTTAAGGAAAATTCGAAGGTTCAAGCAGTGGAAGATCACATCGAGCATCAGCAAGAAGTTCTCCAACTCTTAAAGGATAACCTGAATTTGGCACAAAATCGAATGAAACAACAGGCAGATCAACATCGCAGCGAGAGAAGTTTTGATATAGGAGATTGGGTATTTTTACGGTTACAACCATATAAACAAATGTCCCTCAAGCAAGCTAAGAAGGATAATAAATTATCGCCAAAGTACTATGGTCCTTACAAGGTGTTGCAAAAGATTGGTACTATGGCATACAAATTGGAGCTTCCTGCTTCTTCGCGAGTACATCCAGCTTTCCATGTTTCATGCTTAAAGAAGGTTATAGGTGAAAATATTCCAGTTCAAACAATATTTCCAGAACTTGATGAGGAAGGAAAATCATATTGGAACCGGAAGCAGTCACGGAAACAAGAACTCGACAACTACGGAATCGATCAATTTCAGAGTATCTCATCAAGTGGAAGAACTTACCCACTGAAGATTCTACATGGGAGGATGAGAATTTTATACAGAAGCACCCAGAGCTACTCAAGTGTCGAGGACAACACTTTTTTGAAGGAGAGGGGCATGTTAGGTCCCTATATTACTAGTATAGTCCCTTATTGTTGTTAGTGTAACCCCCTTATTGTTATTATTGTACCCTTGTAACCCCATTTTGTTATTATTGTGCCCTTAAATTATTATTGTTAGGTCGGCTAGGATTACATTGTGGCCCACTAGGATTACATTATGGCCCTATGGACTCCTATATATAGAAAGGAGGTTTTGTAAATTGTATCATCCAAGAATTGTTCATTTATGTAATGTATTGGAGGTTTCCCCCTCGAAGTGGCTCATTTATAAGGCGTTTATATCTCTTTTCTTCTCTTTTTGGAGCTGGTTACTCAACATCTTCTCTGTGTTATTAGTGATTTGTAACTTTGAAATAAAAGCTTTTAGTTTCCATTAGCTTGCATTAGAGACACTAGTGGTTGTTTTGCAATCATTTTGTTATTGTGTGAAAGCTCTCAACCTTCTCGTAGTTAGCTATTCATTGAACGAAATGATACATTGTGGCATGTAGTGGGAATTTAGGGTATTTTGAGACATAACATTCGGTAGGGCCTAGAAATTGAAACGTAATTGAAGATCAACACTAAAATTTATTCAATTTAGCTTAAGGCAGCATTGAAACATTAACAAAATATTTAGTGGTCTAGGCTAGTGACGTGTTCCGGCATCGTTAAACCTAGTAGCTGTCATTCGCCTCTTGGCTTTAGACAACGCTAGTACGGACTTGTGCTCCCCGTACCGTCGCGTATATAAAGGGAGACCCCACTAGGTTGCTATCCTTTATCCATAGGAAGCCGAGTCTGCCGCCTTATACTAGTGATACACCAGACACAACATTTGGGGAGATTTCCTGCACGTACATCAAGTCCTTGGTTGATTTCTATTTCATTTTGAAACCAAGGTGTATATTGCAGTTCACGGATATCTGGTACACCCTTTGCCTAGATTACTAGAGTAGTCATTTTGATCTTTTCTGACTCTTTAAATTTGAAAGGATCATCAAGAACTTGTCCTTTCATGCTTGTTTCAAAATTGAAAGAGATAGAGTCGCCTTTCATCCGTTTCTCGACTCTTAAAACATGAAACGGTGAAATTTCTAAGTTTCAATGTGGTAAAATAAATCACCTACGATCACACGCCCTTTTAGAGTTTTCTTGTCAGCCGTTTGATTGTGTGCCTTGGTTTTTTAGCCCGTGTGTTTTTGTTTGATCTCTTCGTCTTGTCGTTACTGTCATAGTGGCAGAACCCTCAGTTTCGTCTACTGGTAGTCCGTACACAGACGATTCATCGGAGGTATCTCAATTCTCTGCTGAACCTTAGCAGCCCATTGTCTTCGAGTTTCCCGATGGGGGACCGGTTCTATCTGAGCTTCCCTTTGGAGGACGAGTTGAGTTCAATTGGCCCTTATCCAATGCTTGGTTTGGATTTGGAGTAGGGGAATATTTCCTTCCTCTTACATCGGGTTTGCCTTTTTAGATGCCGTTATTCCTCCTAGTCCTCACCGTCTTCTAGAAGATCTAGCGTCCAACTCAAATATGGGCTCATCTAGTCCTTCTCCTAGTGAGGAAATCCCCACGTCTAGTGAATATTACCAGCTGTTCCCAGAAGATAACCCCGAGTTATCTGTCATGTCTTCGCCGAGTCCTTCACTTCCAGCAGGGTATATATCCTTAAGTCAGATTATGACCGCTGTCGCCTCTATGGGAGTATCAAATCCTTCTACGAGGCCTATTATTCCTTCATTAGGGATGTCCCCAAGGACACCCCTCACGTCATCTCCTCAGGTCACATTAGTACCTGTCAGGCCCACTGTCTGTGTGGCCGCGTCTACACCCGCTATTAATACTCAGTCTGTAAGGACTGCGTCACTTCTCGAAGACGTATATATAGCATCTTCCATTCTGAAGAAAATTTATCCTGAGGAGTATCGGTTGTCCCTACAACAATCGAACTCCAAGGTTGGTCAATCCTCCCAAGAACCCAACCGTCCTTATTTTTCGTATTATGCACAAGATGGTACACTTGTCTACATTTTTCCATATCAATACGATAAGCAGGGAAACCCTCTACATCTTCCTACTCTAGAGGCTTATCAGTACATTCAAAGTTTTTTGTCTAACCAGGCTGGGCAACCTTCCAACCCGTAAGGGCAACCCTTTCAGGGCCAACCTTCGGGCCACCCTAGTTATCTTTATGACCCGCAAGGACAACCTGTACAGGGCAACCTTCAGGCCAGCAAGGGTTATTGTATGGTTCGCAAGGACAGTCCTACAACCCTCAATGTCAACCTATACAGCCTCACCCTGTGGTCCAACCGGGGCCATTGTACGGTCCTGGGGGGAAAATCCAACCCTCGCAACGTATGGTGCAACCTCTGCAACCTTAGTTTCATATTGGTCCGAATGGTCCTGTTGCAGGTCAAACTGGTTATCAACCACAACCTGGC